>CM074507.1:22154348-22734927 GCA_037389245.1 Oryzias sinensis | reverse complement strand
ATGATCACTTTAATAACTTTAACAGATTACACACAAAAAGATGGTGTCAGAGAGGAATGTGCTCTAGAGCGGACGTGGGTGGCTCTTAAAAGAGCCGTTGGTTTGTAGCGGGTCAGGCAATTTTACTTTGACTTGACGGGCTTCTCTGTCTTCTTGGGCAACAAAACCGCCTGGATGTTGGGCAGGACGCCTCCCTGAGCGATGGTGACTCCTCCGAGGAGCTTGTTAAGCTCTTCGTCGTTCCTGACAGCCAGCTGCAGGTGTCTGGGGATGATTCTGGTCTTTTTGTTGTCGCGAGCGGCGTTTCCGGCCAATTCCAGGATCTCAGCGGTGAGATACTCGAGCACGGCGGCCAGATAGACGGGAGCCCCGGCGCCGACGCGCTCAGCGTAGTTTCCCTTTCTGAGCAGCCTGTGGACACGGCCGACCGGGAACTGGAGACCGGCCCGAGAAGAGCGAGTCTTAGCCTTGGCTCTCGCTTTGCCTCCGGTTTTTCCGCGTCCAGACATTTTGTGTAACAAATACGGTTAACAACAGAAGAGTTGTAAGCGATGACTCGTCGGACATCCATTTATACCTCACCCAGTTCTCTGATTGGTCCACTTGAGCTGCAATGCAACAGTCCAATCAGAATACGCCTCATCAAGCTACTCATGGAAGTAGCAGCCTTCCGTTTCAAAGTTTCAAACTATGTTTCAAAATAAAACAGATTGAATTCTTTAAGTGACAGGAACGAAATCTCTTTTTTTTTTCAACCTAAACACAGGTGGAGTCTTTGTAACCTGAACCCACGGCCGGACGCAGGTGCCGCCGTTGTGGGCTTGGTTGCTGGCGAGCTGTCCAGGGCTTATCACACCTTTTTTGCCAAACAGCAACCGGGACAGCCTCCGGTAACCCAGTGGGTAAAAAAAAATAGATGGAAGTTTGGGACGAAAATACTATTTTTTTACTCTTTGATCGAGATGCTGAAAATGGCATGTAACCAAAGCTGAACCGGACGCCCAAATTGCGCTGCAGGACCTCAGATCGCGTCTGTACATTGACTTAACATCGAAACGCTGTCCGGTGTGAACGCATTCACTGGCAATATTGAAAAACAACACAAAAAAATGACAAACAAACACAGAAGACATGAGACTAGAACACCATACATGTGGCAAAGTATATAATGTGGATTTGTTTATGAATTTTTTAACTTGTTTAAAAATGTTTGAAACTATAACAATGAAATGAACAAAAAGAATGATTCAATGTAAAAAAAAAAGAGAAATATCAGCTAAAATGTAAAAAAAATGTAGTAAAAGATACATTAAGTCACACAGACATACAAGACTCTTTAGTTTAGAAGAGTCTTTTTTGGGCTTTAATGTTTTTGCAGATGTTCTCAAACTCAACAAACGATCAATCCTTTCTCCGACTCGACTCGCGCCCCTGACTGTCCCCCCCAACTCCATCTGGATGAAGCTCGTCTGCTGGACTTTAAATATGTAGTTGTAGAGTTAGATAAGTTAATTCTTCTCCATGAGTTCTGGTACATTGCCTGTCCGTCCTGGGGGAGGATCCCTCCTTCATGTGGACACCCCTGAGGTTTCTTCGTTTTTCCGGAATCCGTTATTTTTTTTAGGAGTTTTTCCTTACAGAGAAGGGGGTCTAAGGGCAGGGATGACAGTTTAGTTTAGCCAGTTTGGTAGTTCAATTTAGTATTGAATTCTATGTATTCATGATCCTTTTGATTCTATGTTTTACTTTTTCAATTATCGGTATGACACTCATCGAGACGACTGTTGCTGTGAATTTGGGCTACAAATAAAATTGAATTGAATTAAATCAAGAACTCTGAGATCCTCAAGTTCTCAACTGTTCTATTGGTTAGAATAAAAACGCACTTCATGACCCTCGCATGGGGAACAGCTTCTCTTACATTTGTTTTCTCTTTATTGCTGCTTTTGTGGAGATTTATTTTTCCAAAGTGTTTCTATAATTCTGAAGTTAACCGTTTGATTTTTGGGGGATGAGATGTTTTTCAAATGAAAGAGTTCATCCAAAATATATTTTAAAAACGTGTTTTTGTCCAAATGATACAGCACTAATACAATAAAAAGGCTTTGAAGTAATAATTCAGTTCAAATGCTGATGTGTGCAAGCGACTGTTTTCACGTGACTCCATGATGAAAGCTGCTTGACAGGTCAATGACAGCATCGACACGCTAGTCGGCAGCAGAGCTCAGTCTGAAACTGATGCAGTTCTTGGACTCTGACTGAACTCCTCACCTTTCTGATCCAGTGAGAACCTTCGCTCACCAGGAAACCTGTAAAGGGAACGCTCAGAACACCTCAGAGTCCTGCAGGGAACACTGGACGGACGGGACTGAGCGTGTGCGAGAGGCCCCCATGTGATGAAGACAGAGGCTGGAAATAAACTGACCTCTGGCCTGACAAACCTGACACCCTGTCAGCACGCACAGTTTTCCATTGGCCCCGAACTCAGGGACCCCCGCCGCATGGCGCGGCGAGCTGACCGGCCGGCCGACCGACCGGCTGGCCTCTCCTTCAGCCATGCAGACGAAGCAGCAGCTACACGGAGTTTCCATGACCGGTGTCATTCTCAGGAGAAGACAAACCAGAAATGTCTGAACGAATCCTGAAAAGCCAGAGCAGAAACAGATGATTTTAGAACGGGTCAGACCTGGTCTCAGTGGCTCAGAACGGGATTGGATCCCATGTTCTGAGCAGATGCAGACCTGTAGGTTTAACGTGTGAATCAGAAATGGGATAAGAGAGCTTTGATAAAATTATGCAAAACTGAGAAAGTGAAGAGGGCTTCATCTTCATCCTCATCTTCATCCTCATCTTCATCTTCATCTTCATCCATCTGAAGCTGCAGAGACTTTTTCTTTTCAGTTCCGTCTCTCAACCTTCAAAACCGCTTCAACAAAAGACTAGAAAATATCAAAATATCTGCTAAAGCAGTAAAAATGAATCAAAGTCAAGCAAACCCCATCAGTCGTGCTGGATGAGTTTTTCTTCATCAAATGAAGTTTTCTTGTTCTCAATTTTGATTTATCATAAAAACAAACAATTTTTCTTAAACAAATGGATCAATTTAGCATCTTAACGGGAACACAAATGTACGCATTTTGACTCGTATTTAGAAGGTGTGAACTCCGCCCCTCACCCGGTGTTACCATAGCAACATGACAACATTAAAGTCAGTCGAGATGCTTAAACTTTACAGCCATAAAACTTTACTTGGGTCTTACAGTTTCATAACCTTTGACCTTTGGGTTAACATTCTAGAGCAGGGGCTTTTTCCAGCGCAGATTGCCGTAAGCTCCTCCCCCAGACTCGAGCTCAAAGACAAAAACTAACCAGCTGATCCCAAACTCTGCACACCTTGAAGGTAACGTCCTGACGGCGTGGGAGTGCTGGTTTTTATAGTTTTTTTTGTCATCTCAACATCTTTGGATCAGGTCATAAAGAGTTTTTTTCTAAGGAAAAAGCTGCTAAAAAAAATCAGATTTTCTGTTTTTGTTGTTATTTCACACAATTTAAGCAGAAAATTAAAAAAAGAGAAATTTCTTGAGGGATTTAGAAGGTAAACTTATTCTGAGAAAAAGGACAGTTTCTGAGAGAAAAAGCTGCAGGTGGACTGTTCCTGTAGGGTTTACGGGTTTGTTTGCAGCTTCTGTGCTGACATGGTTTCATCCTGAGGCTCTGAAGTCCTCCTTCATGGCACAAACACACACCTGCTGGTGCCCCCCCCCCCCCCGGTCGGCTGAGATGACCCAGCTTACAGGTGAACACGCTTCTGTCAGATTAGCCTCCAGGCTGAGTCACTTCCTCCGCTCGTCTTCCTCTTCCTGATCCTCTCAGTCAGGCGTGGGATTCCAGAGGAACGCCGTTTCTGATGACGGGCAGAGAGCTGGTTGTTCCGGGCGAACAGGGGGACCGTCTAACAGGCTGGTTTGACCTGTGGGGGCCTCAGAACGCTGTTCTTTATCAGAAAACTGAACGTTTGGGGGGTTTTCATCAAATTGAAATCCTTTTATGGACAAAATCCTCTGCTTATGCCTCCTTGATGTTTACCACACTGAAGGCTGAGGTTGCATCCTTCTTCCCAACCTTTCTGTCCACCATGACGGTTTCCGTTCAAATGTTAAATGCTGTCAGAATAAACTCTGACTCTGCACATCCTACAGATCATGGCTGTGAGCCAAGTTTCCTGTCTCTGTCCAGTCCAGTTAGAGGCTCCCATCTCCTTTAACCCTTGTCCTGTCCTAGGCACTTTAACATTGGGAGTTGGGTCATCTAGACCCACTAGACAGAGCTCTGAACCTTTTTTCTTCAATGATTTGTGATCTTCACTGGTGTCCATGGATTACATGAAATCTTTCCACCTTTATCCACCTTTGTCATGGTAGGGGGAACACCTCAATGTAAGGGTGGGGGGGTCATAGGATAGCACAAGGGTTATGTAGCATCCGTGTCCTTCATGCTAATCTCCTGGCCCCGCAGCTGCTCCAATCACATGCCTGCACCCTGTTACCACGGTGATCTAATTATCCTATCAACAAGGAGATGTGTGAGAAATGTGGAATCGATGAGGTTCATTTCAGCTGTAGTTTAAGTCGCCTCCAAAATAAAAGTTGTTCATGCAAATGTGTGCAGATGAGCATAAACATGACTTCATGTCTGTTATGTTTTTAATAAAACAGGAGAATTATCTTCTTCTTCAACGTTTGTTTGTTTTTTTAAGTTAAAGGAAAGATCAATTCTGAGCGGGACATGAAAGCTCTGAAAGCCGCAGAAAAATGTAAAGAAAAACGTTTAAGTCACGGCATTGAGTCTAAAACTGACACCATGAGTCACAGTCAGCATTTTTACTCACAGTTGGAAAGTAGTCATTTCTCACAGCATCAATCTGGACTGTTGGTCTGAAAGCCCTGCGCCTGACTTCCTTCCTCCTGCATCCATGACACAATGCTGTGATGTCACACGCTCATCCTTGACAACGCTGCATTTTTTAGCACCTGGGATTCGGCGTTGTCATGGAAACCCCTTCTCGTCTTGTCCCCACGTCTTGAGGATCCCGTAGAGCTCAGTCTGTCTGCAGACGTTTGGATTTTTGTCAGAAGATGCAGATTTATTTGATCAAAAAAACAACTCTGTCAAACTTTACTGAGACTTTTGCAAACAAAGCTGGGCTGCAACATTTATTCTGATGAACAGTTTGGCTTAAATTTAAAGAAAAATTGCAGCAAATAATAAAAAAATGATCAGAAATATAGTATTAATCATTTGAATTTTAGGTAGAACGTCTTAAAGTTTTTCAATATGAAAATAAATCTGCAACAAGATAAAATAAATAAACAAATCCTGTTTATAAAAGTGATATATCACTATTTATACCACGGTCCGGTTGAATACTCGATTCTTATTGGCTGCTGGGTGTGCATTAAAAAGTGATATACCACGGGATAACCGCATGGTCAAAAAAGAAGTTCCGGTCACCTAGCTTAACTGTTTTGTATCACTGCGCCGGCTTCTGTAAAACAACCTTTATCTTCTTCATCTGGACAAAAACAAGCGGTAAGAGGAGAACTTTCTCTCTGAACTGATGCTTTATTCAACCCATCGGAAGGATCAGCATATATATATAACATATATATATGTTGTGTATATATATATATATACATATACAGCGGGGGAAATAAATATTGAACACGTCAACATTTCTCTCAAAAAATATATTTCTAATCGAGCTATTGACATGAAATTTTCACCAGATGTTGGCATCAACCCAAGTAATGCACACATAGAAAGAAATCTTTATTACACAAATGAAGTTATGTGTAATAAAGTGAAATGGCACAGGGAATAAGTATTGAACACATGAAGAAAAGGAGGGGTAAAAAGGTCTGGCAAGCCAAGAAAGTAGAAGAAGCAAGACAACGATCCCAAGCACACAGCCAAGGTAACACTCAACTGGTTGAAGAAAAAGAAAATAAAGCTGCTAGAATGGCCCAGTCAATCACCAGACTTGAATCCAATTGAAAATCTTTGGAAAGAACTGAAGATCCGGGTTCACAGATTAGACCCCCGGAACCTTGTAGATTTGAAGGCAGTTTGTGTGGATGAATGGGCCAAAATCACACCTGAGCAATGTATTCCACTGGTTTCTCCATACAGGAGGCGTCTTGAGGCTGGAATCACCAACAAAGGTTTTTGCAATGAGTATTAAATAAATTTCAGTAAGCGTGTTCAATACTTATTCCCTGTGCCATTTCACTTTATTACACATAACTGCATTTATGGACATAAATGTTTGGATTTCTTTCTATGTGTGCATTACTTGGGTTGATGCTGACATCTGGTGAAAATTTCATGTCAATAGCTCGATTAGAAATATGTTTTTTGAGAGATTATAGTAGGTTTAGGGGATGTCATCTGGACTTGGTTTTAAAGTTGGAAGACGTTTTGCCTCTTATCCAAGAGGCTTTGTCAATTCTGAAATAGCTGGTCTAAGAGCTGGTATATATGCGCTCATGGGGGAGGAGTCAGACCTGAAACTGGAGGTGTTGTCCACTTAGCCTACATGGTTTCGGGTCGTTAATAGTCCTTTGTCCTCAGCTGGGGGTTGGAGCCAGAACCCAACTTTTAAAGGACAGAATCAGACAGACGTATTTCATCATCAACAACCTGGAAGGTAAAATGAAGAATCTACAGGACATTTGGCCGCAACTGTTACTGAAGAAGTTCTTGAGAAGATTGTCGGTTTCACCCGGACAGCACAACTGGCACAACACCACAAAAGCAAGCAACGGCAAATCAAGAAATTTCAGATTCTCACAAACCAACAACAGATCCTTAAGGACAGGCTCAACAGGGAGAATAGAGGAAACCACACCAAGGCAGGGATTGATAGAGAGAGGTGGATTAAGTGGTTAGCGCTCTTGCCTCACGGCAAGAAGGCCCCCGGTTCAAGTACCGGCTGGGGGACATTAAAAATACAACATCAATGGGGGACCTTTCTGTGTGGAGTTTGCATGTTCTCCCCGTGCATGCGTGGGTTTTCTCCGGGGTCTCCGGCTTCCTCCCACCGTCCAAAAACATGCTACATAGGTTGATTGGCAACTCTAAATTGTCCATAGGTGTGAGAGTGAATGGATGTGTGATTGAGGATATTCCACCCTGCGACAGACTGGCGACCAGTCCAGGGTATCCCTCGCCTATGCCCAAGTGGCCGGGATAGGCTCCGGCAACCCCGTGACCCCGAAAGGGAATACAATGTCTGGTTGGTTTCCCAGTACCATCCTATCAGTCTGGATCTGGATCAAGATTACTGTAAACAAACTTGAAGTTAACTTTTTAGTAGTTTTTTTAGTAGTACTTTTTTTTAGTTTAAAGTTTTTTTCTTCTTACTTTGTGCACATAAAAATCAATAAACAAAACATAAACATGAAACAATTACAAGTTTTTTATTATTAATCTTTTCACCACAATAAAATTTAACAAAGGCTCACTAAAAAAGTGTCAATTTCTGTGTTCTGTACAGTAGATACAGTAAATTGTAAAACTGGCCGCGCCGTGGCACCGCAGTGCATTCAACACCTCACAAAAAAACAAAAACGTAGAGCTCAAACATTGTTCACAATATTTACAGATAAAAATCAACAATAAAACCCAGCTGACAGAGAACTCCAGCGTAGCGTCGTGCTAACAGCCTGGAGAGAAGATCAAAGGGCTAATGAGCTAACGGGCTAACAGCTTACAGCCGCTTTCACGTGAGTAAAAGATAAAAAAAATATTCTGAATGCTACTGAGAGGTCATCTTCATCCATCCTCCTCTTCGTATCACACTTTTTATGGTTTTTCTGATGCTAGCATTCTTCGTCTTGCACTTAGCTAGCATTGTTAGGGAATGCACTTTGGTAAATTCAACCAAATGCCCGAGGTGTCGAATTCCACAGTAATGCTATCTGAGGTACCACTGCTAATGCTAACAGCTCCTTCCTCTGGGAAGAAGCTGCAAATGACGAGCAAAACATTTTTTGCTATTAGCATTTATTTAGCAACAGGCTAGTGTTAGCTTCACTCTTGACAATCCGCGTCAGTGCAGCAGCTAGCGGCTGGACGCTAGCAGTCGAACGGCTAGTGTTAGTTTAGCCCTGAAATCAGCAGGTGTTGCCCGTTAGTCCCAAGGCAACAAGGGCAACGATTGGCTGATATGTGTCTGTACATTGTGCAGCCATGTAATAAGCCCCGCCCCCACCCCAACACACACACAAACGATGACATCAGTGCTGATCGGTTTAAAGCTACACTGAGGATGACGGCCTTCTCGCTCTGCTGGCGCTGTAAACATCATGACGGCCTGAAGTTTCAATGACAATACTCGAACTGTGTTGGCAAGACGGAAGCAGGAACACAGCTGGAATAATACTGACGGTGGCCCCATGTATGGCTAGAAGAAGAGTCGGCACCAACCAAAGAGAAGCAGCAACAGTTTGCTACGATCAGCAGCATCTAGAAAATCAGGAAACGACGGATGACGATTTTCCCGATGGAGATATGCCGGTGAAATAACACATAGAGAAGAAACCTATGTTTCTTCTGAATGTTTTGGAAAGTGAGTGAACAGGAAAAAACACTGAACATTTTGAAAAGTTTGACTGAAACTTGTAATTTCGTAGAAATAACCCAATTACAGAAAAACCTTTTAAGAATCAAATCTGTACTAAACAAGACTTCAGGGTTCAAGTCAATAGCTGTGTCCCAATTCTAAAAGACGTCACTTCAGACGTATCCACTACAACGTCATTCCCACTACTTTGTTTTTGCATCAAATATGTGTGAAAGTGAAGATGAAAACTATAAAGAAAAGACATTTTAGTGCATTTTTTCAAACGCAGTGCATTGTGGTCCATATTCGCCAATCTATTGAGCATTGACACTTCACAGCTTTTCACAGAGACTCATGGGAAATTTACAGAGCGAATCCGGACACAGCTACTGTCTTCTTTTAATGGTTTTTGTTGTTCAGCTCCAGTGAAGAGGCGGGCATTAAAACCCTGACAATCAAACCGCTTAACGATAAAAATCTTTTTTTAGAAACGCCAGTTCCACTCAGTGGAGTGGATTTATGTCCGTCTTTGATTGGGGCTCAAACCAGCGTAAAACAGGAATGAAGCTAAAACGACCAAACGTGACGGCGGCTTTGAATCGTCTCCAGACGTTTTCTGACTCAGTTGAAGTCTCACGTGAACTCGTGTCAAAGCTGTGCCAAATGCAGCCGAGCCGTCACCAACTTCATTAGCAACTGTTGCGTCTGTGGGGGCGGGTGTGTTGGGTGGGCGTGGCATGGCGCTGAGATACTGAAGGCACAAAGTTACAACTCTCAGCTCTTCGTCTCACAACTGTCTTTAAAGAAACACAAAACACACAAACAAACATCCTAACAAATCATTAAAAAACCCAAACAGATCAGAGAGACTCCTCCTCTCTTCCTCTTGCTCCTCCTCCTTCGTCGGGAATGGGCAGAGCTTCCCCTGAGATGGGCGGAGCAAGTAGTGTCTGCATGTTTGACATCGTTCGTTCCTCCTGTGCATAATGTAACTGTCTCTCACTTCCTGTGTGCTACATTACATCGCCAGGCCGACCCTGGGAACCTCCTCCTCTTCCTCCTCCTCGACCTTCGGAGTGCGTTCAGACAAGTGTGTGCGTTTCCACGTGTGATTTTACGGGAACAAGGTTAGAAAAACCATCCCATAGTGCACACACACACACACACACACACGGCACATCTCCACACAACAATTGGATTTATAAATAATAAAATGTGGCAGTTAAATATAAAACTCTTCCTCCCCGCTCACCTAAACCAAAGCTGAACCTGGACGGTCAGCCAACCGATTTGACCTCAGGTTGTTTTCCAGGCGGAGGACGATCTCCACCCGATTACTCTGTTCAAGGCAGAAAACATTCACCGTCTAAAGTCAAAGTTAGCTTCAAAACAGAAAACACTTTTAAAAAGGTCTGACTGAAGGTAGTTGTACAGAAATACTTAAAAATCCTGAAACAGGATATAACAGAGTAAAAAAGCTGAAACTGGATAATTTTGATATAAATACAAAGATTTTTTTAGATATGATGATCTAATCAACCACTGAAAACCCAGCGTTTCTCCTCAAATGAGCCTTTCCTTCAGTTTATCTATTTCTGACATAATAATGTGAGGCGGATCCGCTTCCATCCATGTAAAAATGAAGCGGATCCGCCTCACATTTACGAAAACAATTTAACATAATAAACATGCCGCAGTAAAGAATGAATATGGCCTTAAATCATGTACAAGTGTCTTCTTTTGATCTTATCGAGGACACATTTACATTGAAATGATCTAGTCTGTAACGTTCAATTGTTTTCCTATTTTTACAGAGGATAAAATTACGCAATTTAACAAAAAGCAGTAAAACTAAAATGTATTAAAATTGTCATTACATTTTTCATTTTAACCATGATTTCAATAATTTTTTGACAGCCTTATTATTTTCATTGTTTTGGCACATTTGTTTTTGTAAGTAATGATTTATTAAATGGAAAAAAAGACGGGGTCTGAATTATTTTTGGTAAAAAAGTGATTTTACTTAAATCATCAGGAAATTGTTAATTATGAAAAAAATATTAGTTTCTTTTTGCTTCATTTTTAACCACAAACAACAATTTACTGTTTTTATGTATTTGTTTCCAACTGGTGTTAGAATCTGAAATAAAACAAGCTGACGAGCTTTAATCAGATTATTGCCCAATAATAAAGTAACTTTTTTAAATGTTGAATGTAAGGTTTAGTGAAATGCAGTAGTAAACTCAATTTTCTACCCTTTTTCTGCATAAAGCTTCATTTTTCCAGACGTTTGATGTCTTATTTTAGCTACATTTAAAGTGATTAACATTAGTGATTCTGCATATTTCCTTCATTAACAGTAAATCATTTGGTTTCAGTAAAAGTCTTAGAATTTTAGCAGTTTTTTTTATACACCAAAGCATCGGTTTTTCGTCCGTCAGACCGTCTGGATCTTCAATCGTTCACATTTTTTCAGATTTAAAAACAAACGTGCTATGCTAGCTGCTAAAGCTCAAAGGTCTTCTCTGCGTTGCCGAACGCACAGAAGAACGATCCTTGTGTTGGTGCGTCATAAGGCTGGGCAGTGGTGAGCTGACATGCTATCCGGCTAAACACAGTCCAGCTAAAGAAGGCAAACCGTGAGGCAGCTACGACTTGCACACGCGCTTTGCCGAGTTTGCTAAGCTAACTTTAGTGAGTTAGTTTGAAGGATAGGTAGCAGAACGACAGCTTACCTCAAACAACTGGCTGTCCTATGAGGAACAAGTGCCAGGTAGGAGTTGACAGGCACCAAAAAGTTAGCTACCTGACAGGTAAACTGTGAGTCAGAGCTGTGAGATCTACGAGTCATTTCTGTAAAAATATTTATGTGCGAGTTTGATAATGAACTAAAAAAAGCAAACTGAACTGTTTTATAATCTTTTTCTTTAGCTTTGAAAAGGAAATATCAGTCAATGAGAACAAAACTGCTCTCTGAGAGGTCGGACTGCAGGTTTAGTCTCTTAAGACAGAGAATTTTTTGGTGTTAAACTCAATATTAGATCCAGCTAAGAACATTATTTGCACAGAAAATGTTTTCAAAAGCCTTGTTCCCTCCATCAGCACCATGTTGTTGTTGTGTTTGTGAGTCTGCAGCTGCAGAAGGTGGCGTGTTCCGATTGTCTGAGCAGAACCCACCTCAAATTGTTAAAATTGTTAAAAACAACTCGTATCAAACGGAGGTTGGAGCTTCTGAACGTACCCCAGTTCACAAAAAAAAGATAAAAAGACTTCCATCCCAGCACGTGTTCACACTCAAGCACGGAGTTTCTATTGGCTGTAGTTGTTTTGAACGCACCCCAGCAACGCTAAACGAGACCGTACGATCTTTAAAACCGGAGAGACCGGTTTTATTCAGGTCCCACCGGCTGCTGCGAGCTCAGCTCTCGTCTCCCGCCACAGCGAGCGGGGTGCATTCACTCTCAGCTGACAAGTTTGGGCAGCACCGTCCTAGGCTGGATGTTGCCATTGGCGTCAGTGATTGCCGCTAAGTTAGTCCTGGTTTTGGAGGAGGAGGAGGTTGTTGAGGAGGTTACGAGCTTAGAATTGGAGGTGATGGTGCCGTCAGTGGTGGCACGTTTGGACGAAGAGGTCTTGTCTCCCGGAGTGGTTCCTGTTGGCGGCTTGGGGAGTCGCCTCCTGAGCCACGAATGGCGCAGAGCCTGGCTCGGCGTCATCCGGTGCACTGGGTCCCACTCTAAACACTGTTTGAGGAAGTCCAGGAAGAGCGGGTCGTCGCAGCCCTTCAGCGCCGTACTCCACACCTTGCTGCCGGGGGGGCCGCGTACCTTCCCTCGCCGCGAGCGTCCTGCGTTCAGCACCGTGGTGCCGTCGCTCAGCGTGGTGACGGTGCAGTACCGCGGGTATCCCTTGGAGGACACAAAGTTCTTGGCCCGCTTGGAGGCATCCAAGATCTTCTGACTTGGCATGCCTAGGAGTTCTATGATGCAGGCGAGCTGGTCGGCTTCGTCTTCGCCTGGTAACAGCGGGTAACCAGTCAGGAGCTCGGCGAGGATGCAGCCCAGCGACCACATGTCGATGGGCATCCCATACCTGGAACCTTCAGAGAAAAGGAAAAAACCAGAGTCAGCCTCCACTCATTTTCAGCTTCCTAGACTTCTTTACGTCCGGCTTGGTGGATTTGTTCACAAGTTTACCTTTCTCCCAAAAGTGCGACTTTGACATGATTTTTTTGTCTTTTTTTCTTTTTGTTTTGCTGGTGCGACGCATAGTCCAAAAAGCATGGTTTATTTTTATGAATAATGCATTGGAGCTTAATTCCATCATGATGAAGATGAGGAAAACCAGAAATCCAAAGGTCTGGACTCCCAGCCACGTGAAACCGTTTCATCACAACGGTTCAATTATTCTGCAACTAAAGCTACCATTCACATCCCATCGTCACAGTTTACGTCTGAACACGTCGTGTACCAGACTCTAGTGACTGGACCGGAACCCTAAGGGATGGGAATCAAAGTGACCCGCATGTCCACTACAACCATGCTGCACACGCTCAGAATAACACACTTCAGTCTCCAAGGAAAACTTGGTCCTGGACGTTTTCAAGCAAAAGATGCACAGAAGAACGGAAGTAGCACTTGGTTTTCCTGCAGCTTTATGAAGATTTGAGTGCAAACGTGACATAAAAGTTAATATGTTGCCTTTGCCTCTCAAATTTGGCCCAGTCACCACCAAAAACTACAATTCCCAGAACCCCAGTCCTCCACATGTGGTCTCATTGAAAAGCCCCAACTGTCCTCTGTAGACACAAATAGGACGTCAATCATTAGCCTGCAGCATTTGGGAGATATTCCGCTTTGGAAATGTCCTCCACAGAGATCTATGTTTTCATTCTAAAATCCTGGACTTATTTTTCTACAAGGGTTTGAACTTTGAGAGTTTAAGAGAGAAAAGTGTGAAAATGTTCACATCTGTCTGAGAAAAGTGGATAAATTGTGTAGTGAGGAGTTTACAGCCTTAAATCATCTAGAAATTACTTTAAAAAATAACAGATTTTGTCTATCGCGTGTTATTTTTAGAACGTAACTCCTGCGATAAACGATGATCGCCTTTAATTTGAAATTGCACATTAAAAGGAAACGGACTAGTAGAAGATTGAAGCACCTTTAAGGCAAAACCAGAGAACAAGTTTCCTACAAGTTTCTGTGGTTGGACTCATTCACCAAAACAGGGGGGAACCCCCACCAGGATCTTCTTACCTAGAATGACCTCTGGTGCTCGGTAGAACCTGGACTGGATGTAGGTGTAAACCCTCTGATGTTCAAAGCAGCTGGAACCAAAGTCAATGACCTGCAGGAGACCAAAACGTTCATCCGTTAGCCATCCACAAACCAGAAGAGGTCCTCGACTGCGCAAGCCCGCCGTCCCACCTTGATGCCGCTCCGCCCTTGCTGCTTGAGTAAAATGTTCTCAGGTTTGAGGTCGCAGTGGATGATCCGGTTCTTGTGCAGCGCGTCCAGACACTGCAGGATGGAGTGGGCGAACTTCCTGACCAGCGGGAGGCTGAAGCCCTGGAACTTGTTCTTCTTGATGAGCTCGTACAGGTTCATGCTGAGCAGCTCGAAGGTCATGCAGATGTGGTTGCGGAAGGTGAAGTTCTCCAGCATGTGGATGACGTTCATGCTGGAGTCCTTGTCCTGCTTCTTCAGGTGCTCCAGGATGCGGATCTCCTCCGCCGCCTGCCGGTGGAAGCGCTTCTCGTTGCGGACCATCTTCAGGGCCACGTGGGTCTGAGTTTTGTGGTCGAAGGCCTTCACCACCTGCAGGAGAAGCACAGGGCTCGTGACCTCTGGTCTTCAGAGGATGCACTGGTTTCACCCAACACCACCACAGACAAACACGTTTCTGAACATTCAGACAAACTTTGCAAATTAAAAGAATATTTTACAAAAAGAAGCTCAGAAGGAAAAAGAAAAGAAATGGCAGGTATGACCTGAAATGACTACACTTTGACCACAAAAACCCTGAAAGGTCAGCCGGAGTCGTACCTGTCCGAAGCTCCCTTTGCCGATGACTTTCAGGACTTCGTAGCGGTAGGCGATGTGGTCGTGTGGGACCTGGATGTAAGACCCCTGATCATCATCATAACCACCGTTGTTGGGACCGCCGAGAACCCCTGACCTCTTCTTTGCGCTTGGACCAATGAAATACACTAAAAGGTGTTCAAAAAAGAAAAAAAATGTTATTTTGTGTTTCCAGTCGGTTTGTCATCTCCGCCCACGGAGAGCGGCTCACCCTCGGAGAAGCTGAACACTTCGTGGTGTTCGAACGAGGACATCTTGGACATGAACTGCTTCATGGCCTGCTCGGCCGTTAGAGGGTTCGTCTTTGGCTTGCTGTCGGCGGGCTTGTTGGAGGTGGCGCTGCTCTGGCGTCCGTGCTGGGCCGCCTCAGAGGACTGTCGCTCTGGCAGAGGGAGGCCTGGCCGGGTGGAGCTGAGTGGAGCCAGGCCGTTGGGCTGAGAGGTCAGGACCGGGCGCTTGTTCATGTTTTCCTCGTACAGCTGGGTGACGTGGACCTGCGGCTCCACCATGGTGGCTTTGGGGCCCCCCTGAAACATTTGAGAACATTTTTAGTGTGTAACCATCACATTTCCTGTACCAGTAAGAACAGAAATGGTGTTTTTATAATCCTGGATAAAAATAATGTAACCAAAGACACAAAGATTTTAAGAGCATTCATCTGACAAAAATCCGGACTAGCGTGAAGGAACAGCCTCCAACACATGTGGGTTCAAACGCTGCACTTCCCCTCCTTTGAGCATCACATGACCGAACCAGAAGATGACAAACGCCTCCACATGAATGGATTCCTCTGAATCTAATTACCCAGATCCTATTGACCCACAGCTCTCTCCTTGTTGAGTCCCTCCCTGTTGCCGTGGTGACCAGCACACCTGGCTCCTTTCAGATAACCGCATTGGTTTCACAAACGCTCACACAGCCAACAGAGCGCCTCGGTTCAAAGAGATGCTGGCCGGCATAATGTTGGGTCAGAACCGGGACTCGTCCATCCGTCTATGTAATCAGTTCATCCATCAATCATCCATCATCCATCCATCCATCATCCATCCATCCATCCATCCATCCATCCATCCATCCATCCATCCATCCATCCATCCATCCATCCATCCATCTAGGGCTGGGCGATATGGCCCAAAATGAAATCTCACATTTTATTTTCTTTAATTCGAATTTCCGATTTTTTCCAACTCCCCCCCCTACTTAAGGAAAGCAATAATTACAAACAGCAGACAACTTAAAGCAAATTTTGCTTTTATTTAATCAAACGCAAGACAAATGTAACCCCCATTTCTGGAATGACTAATAAATAAATGAACACGCTCTTGGAATCAAACTTGCGGCTGGGTAGCTCATTTCTGGGGTCCAAGGTTTTAGTTCAATTAATAAACCCCGTCTCCTCCACGGTATACATGGGTACCATGTCTTTGGTTATATGCAAAGCGACCGCTTCGTTGATTGTTCTCCACCGTGCCCCTTTCCTGTCATATGTGCAAAGGATTCGGCTACAGATAGCTGTCCCTGTTTTTTTGGTCACTGCGGTTTTGTTCGCCCCGAAGAGACTGGCATTTTTCATATTCGGCTGGATGTCTCCGTTTCAGGTGTTGGAATAGGTTTGTGGTGCTGCTGCCTTTGTCTGCGATGGGCTTTAGGCAAATGTTGCAGCGTGGGGAGGGGGGGTCTCTTGTGGCAGTAAACCCAGACCAGTTCAAAACAATAGATAACTTTATTCCTTTCTTGGGAACAAACTTCCCTCTCTCACCGGTAGCCACGTTGTCACTTGCTGTTGTCGTGTGTGCCATGATGTTGTTGTTTGTCGCTTGCCATACTGCCGTGTGAAACTAACGCTACGGAAGCTCTGGGGAGCCAAAAACTCGATTTAGTTATTTTTTTAAATCGCCTGGAACAAAAAATTCGGATTAATTCATTCAATTGATTTTTCGGCCGGGCCTACATCCATGAATATAATCAGTTTGCCCGTTCTTCCATCATCCATTCTTCCATCCATTCTTCCATCCATCTGGTCTCTTTGCTCCAAATGAAAGAATCTAAATGACAACAGGCCTTTGGGTTCCTTCAGTAAAGCTTCATATCTAAGCTTCTCTTGAATCTTTCATCTACACAACATTTCAAAATCTGTTTTAACTGCATCATTTGTTTGCATGAACATTTCAAGTCTTTTTTTGTCAGTGTTTAAAACCTTTTGCTCATGTGATTGATTCCGTCTCTTTCTGTGATTTTCCAGAGACTAAAACCGGCAGCTCCGCCTCTCTTCACTGACTAACCTAAGCAGGACTTTTTCATTTAGGTTGGTAAAGTTAAATGATCCAGTTGGTGCCTTATTTTTGGTCGGGCAGTGGGTCTGTGCCAGTCGTCCATTGCTGTATATCGTATATCATGGTGCGTGAGCATCCATGTGTCTGTGTGTCCTTTACAGCAGCCGATAAACCAATCAGCTGTTAAAGCAGCAGGAGGCTATTCTTAGCCTACAGATGCCTGTCGCACTGAGCCAGTCAACGCCTTGAAGAATCGGTCTTGGTGATTTCCATTGAACTCGACAGACTGATGAGAATCCCACAGAATCCAGATGACGGATCTGTGTAGACCGGATTGTCTTCCCATTTTCAGAAGTTAACTTTGGAGAAATGAGCAGCAACATTTACAAGTTTTTTTGTGTCTTCCAACATTTCCCAACCGTTTATTTGTAAAGTATTCTGTTCATTCTTGTACAATGTTTGTAAGAAACAAACAGATTTCTGTCAAATCCATAACTTATCAGCTGTGATCAGTTACAGCCTTTGAGAAAAACAACGACATACAAAAGCTGTTTGTCTAAATATCTCTGCAGTGAAATCTCTTCTTTCTCCGTCATCCAGTTTTAAAAATAAAGTAATTGAGTTTCTTGAAGAGATTACGAAACACAAATTGGTTCTAATAAAGTGGTTGCAGGACCTAAAGCTCCTCTCTCAGGAAAAACCTGCCTGGAGCGGGAAGTTAGAAGCAAAGTCTTCTGCTGCATGACAGAAAACTTTAGCGGGTCTCACTGCCTTCACGTTTATGTCAGTCTGAGGAACGTTTCCATGGCAACACTGGTAGAGAGTTTGGATTTCAAAGTGGTCGCTCAACACAAACCAAAATCAACTATGAATCAGATCGTCAACCACTAATTACGATATGAATCGTTACACGGCCATAGTTCGGTCATTAGCCACATGAAGAAGGTTTTAGAAAAAGGCTGCTCTTCTTCTGGGTCGGCCGTTCCATCGGCAGCTGTGAAAACACGCTGAAAAAACGACCACATGAGGAGCGGCGAGCGCAGGATGGAGCGTTCCTACCGTCAGGGGGTTGTTGGTGCGGAGCGGCGGCAGGGCGACTGGTGACGTGGTCTGAGAGCCGCTGTGACCGGGAGAGCAGACCGGCTCGCCCAATTTGCCTGAAGGACACAGAGAGAGAGAGAGGAGAGTCTGAGCAACTTTTCAAGGATCTGGTGAAGGTTGCTGTAGATTTTGACCTTCACACAAACAAAACCCTCAACACTCTACATGGAAAGATGGAATTCCCAAACGGCAGTACATGACGACAGGAGATGCAGCTCTGCGCTGTTTGAACCAATCAGTTCACATGTTCTGGTTTGTTCTCTTTAAAGTGCTGATAAAGAAACAGGAGGTCAGATCAAGGACGGTTTCTGCAGCAAATCACCTCTGGTGTTTGGGCTAGCTCATGACGTTCCAATCCCATGAAGTTCAGAAACATGGAATGATCCGTAAGCGTCACGCTCGTCACGGTCATCACTTCTTTGGGAGGAACTTAAAAGAGTCTAATGGTTTACAGTAATTTAATAACTGAGGAATTTTCATTTCATGGAAAAATACAAGGAAATCAGTGGAAACAAATGAAGCTTGAATTAGACCCAGTTAAAAACAAGCTTCAGTTCATGTGATTCTCCATTATAGTGGTCAAATAGGATAGAATCAGACAGAAATATTTAAAGTCTTATATTTAAAAAGCGATTGAATTTCAGAGATGATATCTCAGAATAGAGAGAACCTTGTCCTACCCATCGTCCACTCCTGTTCTGGTTGCAGTCAGTCTTCTATCAACATCTAATGAATCAAACAAGTATCGGCTCAGGGAAATATCAAGTTCTAGTGACAATCTGCTCCTCAGGCCAGATTTTAGTACAGTCCAGCAAGACTAGACAAACTTCTGCGTTTCCTTCATCTCTTCCTCCCGGTGGCGGACGAGCTTTTCTCAGGTGGAGACCAACTCATACCTTGGGCCCAACTGTCCTTACGGGTGGATACAGGGCCTCTACGGGGGGGAAATGGTCAAACCTGTTCTAGACATTCAGGTTACCCACGCTAAATATCAAAGCCGGGTCGGTGAACCAGCTCATGCTGCGGGCGGCAGGTCGTAGTGAACACTTATACAACACGTAAGGTAGGCATGGGAAGAAGGCGAGACGCAGGCCGGTTGTACAGATTTTTCCTTTTTTCAACCCCCCTCAAATTCTGTGAGTAGTTAGCGATGTTCACGTGATCCGTGCACGCTCCTTCCTGCAGCCTGACTGTTAGCAATGAGGAAATAAGACAATCAAGAGTGTAGTTTGTGTGGACGTCCTACGGAAGTTTAAATATCACGCTCAACAGTCCCGCCAAACTGTTCAGGGGTGAATTTCTGATGATCTCCTGCCGCTCTGCAGAAACTATGTCCTATGGCTAAAAATGCCATTATCACGGAGAACGCTTTTCAATTAGTTGGGACCCTCTCTACGGACCCCCCATGGACCCGGACACCCCAAAACCCTGCAGGACCCGTACAGATCGACCCCCCGTACCGTGACTATGGTCTTATGCTGTGTCTATACACACAAATGACTTCCAGTACGTCTGTAATCCATTCTGTCACCAATGCCTAAGGAACATCTTAAGAAGGGCGTAAATACAGGAAACAAAAGACCTCAATATAGTTTCTCTTTCACTAGAACATTCCAGGAGACTGCAGGAATGCTAGAACATTCTCAGATCATACTGTAGCTCATTTGTAGCGATGTTGCCTGAAGTTTTACCTAAACGCAAAAACACACAATGCCAGGAGGGGGCCTGATGAGTGCCTTCACCTCTACAGACCACATATGCTCACAACACATGGACCGTCTTTGGGTTAAGCCTGAATCCATTTTGGTTGTTTTTTATATTTCAGACAAAGCAAACATTATCATTGTGGTGCAGAGAACACAAAGTTGAAAAACTAGACAGCAGCAGCAGGTGGCGGATCATGGTTTGGTCCAGTCTGCAGAGTAACGATATGTGACAAAAATGTTTCCACAGACAAACTTAAGGTGAACACAAAGGTGTGGGTTTTTTCAACAATCTCTGGAGGATTCTTCCCCTGCAGACCGGAACAGACAACCACACGCGGGTTTGGTCAGTACTGACTCGGTTTAAAGCGGTCCAGTTTGCAGCTCATCCAGCAGATTGGCCTGGTCTAAGGAGGATGAAGGGTTTAAAATAGACCTATAATCCCAGAGCACAGCCTGCCTCTCTGCAGAGTCACCTACTTTAACAGCCATTGGATAACAGCACAGAGGTTAAAGGTCGCAGGTGAGGAGGGATGAAGTCCAGACAAAAGTGGAGCAGCAGCCGGCGGCGCTGCCCTGTCTGACCGGCTGTCCCTCAGCGTTTTAGCCGCTGTGGCTGCCCTCAATCTAAGCACAGAGCTCAAAAAAACAACGCCTCTTCGGTTTACTGTCGGCACGGCGACAAAGCAGGGACAAGAGTTCAGCGTCTGTGTGTCACCTTAAAACAGAAAAGTATTTGGACAGGAGCTAATGCACGACACGAGACACTTGTACACAAACAAAACCTTCACAACACAATTAACTGATGTAAACAGCAACTTTCCTGATGAACAACCATTTACAGGACGAAAACCAAACTGACAATATTTAAATCTCCTGAAACTTTCTTTATCGTGACACAAAGCAAACCAATGAAGACCTAAAGAGACAAGAAGAAAGTGAAGAAAAGGTCAGATAAGTCACGTATGCAGCACAGAGCTGCTTTCCTGGCAGTCACATGTTTGTTTTCCTGATTATGACTGTTCTTTACTGCTGCATGAAAAGGGAGCAGATCAATAAATGACTTTATGGACTTAATGAATGCCTGGAAAGATGTCTTCATGGATTACAGCCAGACAGAGTGAAATAGCAGCAGCAATAAAAGAAAAACACGATTCCACTAAATCTACGGACGTAAGCGGAAATGACTGAGTTTTTAATGGATCTGAGGCTTCAGTTGATGTTGGGAGGTTTCAGTCTGTGAGACCTGAGGAAGTGAACAAACTGTTACCACCTATATTCCTTTAAGACCGCTTCTATTTCCTTTATTCCCAAATAAATCCAAATTCTCTCGTTATGCTGATGATACTGTGATGTACTCCAATAATATAAATGTTAGTTTGGGATGAAGCTACCTTTAAATAATGGGGTGTCTTTATCTCAACTGGCTCAGTGGCTCGTTTGTCAGGTTGTTTGTGTAAATAATCCCAAAAAATAATCTGATAAAGACGTAAAGTGTTTGCTAAATGCTAGCCAACATCAAAACGTTTAAGCGTAAAATGGGTAAAAAATATTATTCACATTCAGCATTGAAGCATAATATAAGTTTTTTTTTTAAGAAATCAAGTTATTTTTGATAAATAATTGCCAATTTTATGCTGCTTTATGGTAGTATGATTAATATTATGGGAATACGGAGGTTCATCATAACGTCTGCTGTTCTGAAACCTTTTTCTAGAAAAAATTGTTTTTTTATAAACCACCTGCTGTTTTGTACTAAACTTCCTAATGTTTACATTTTTATGTCTTTGCTGATGATTTTAAGCAAGACGATGTCATAATTTTTCCCATATCTCCTCCCGTCTGCTTTGCATCATTGACTCAGTCTTTGCTGGTTGAATAAATACTAAATAAATCTACAGATGCGATGAGAACAAAGATCAGGTTGGAGTGAATGGGATCAGGTGACCTCAGTGTTTCCTCCACCCTCCAATCAGCTGATTCTCAAACGCTGAGGCAGACAGATGGTCTCTGCTGCTGCTACGCCTCTAATCTGAGTGCTCGCTGTAATCCAGCTAACTAGGAGAGCCGGCTCACACTCTGCAACTGCAGGAACACGGCGGCTGCAGCCAAAACCTACAGATGCAACAATCGGCTGATCAAATAACCTCCACGGTTCATACAGACTCTGGAAAGAAGCTTGGGTAAAACGTTCAGCAGAAACACCATGAACTTCTGCAGCTTCTGAGACTGACGTGTCAGCAGTTAGACTGGACTTTACTGTCCAGTAAGGGCGTCAACAAGAAAATCAATAACAAGAGCGGCATCTCAGACTCTGCAAGCCTCAGTTAGGATTCTGTCAGGAAAAAGCCTCTTCTGTCTGAAGAAAACAAAACAAAGAGAAACTCTGATGGTGTTGAAAATCTGAAATCCAGAGGTGATTTTAAAAACTTATCAATTCAAGGGTTCAATGATTTTTTTCCTCCAAACACTAACACAACACAGCGTGATTTATCACAAAGTATTCCATATGAAAAAGACATTTTCCTCTATTTCTGGAGCTGAATACAGCAGATTCCTATCATTACAGTCAGGGTACTAAAACGTTTGATATACCATACACAAACCTAACTCTTAACAGGTTTCCAATCATGTTTTTGGTCCGAAAAAATAATTGCAGACGCAGTTCTCAACTAATTTCAGGGTCATGTAATCTGCAGATACTGGCCTTCTTTCCAAGAATAATATCTGACTGCACTGACTAAAATCAACCATTTCCTTCCATAAAGAGTTTGTTTCCATCATAAACCTGGATTACAGTGCAGCTCTGCCTTCTCCCCACTCTTTGGGGTTCAATCTCTCCATACGATCACTGTGGGCTGGAATAATGCAGAGTTGAGGGAGTTTTCCAGAGTTTGTCCGGCCGTGAACGCATCCCTTCTGCAACACATGCCGGTATGGAACAGGAATCTCCAGAGTGGAAAGCACACAGTGTTTCCTCCGCCCCACAGATGTGCGCGGCCAGAACCGGCACAGCAGAGCTCTGAATGTGAATTCGACACCAGGCTGGAAATGCCAGCAGGCCGGCGAGCACGCCCGGCATGCCGCGACCACATGCTCCCAGAGATGTGACGCTCTGCGGGTCCCGGGGTTACAGAACAGCGGCCAAGTTCAGAGAGCAACCAGGAAATCACTTCAGGTTTCTGCAGATGAACCCGTGTTTTCTGCTCATCCAAAAGCGCCTGAACACAGACACACAACATCTGTACAAAAATGAACGTGAACAGGAAATAAGTCCCACCCCGACCATCTTCTGATGGATTCTCTGTTCAATTTAATCATCTCATTTTCAGACAAAATCTAAAATCCTGTGTCGTTCTCTAGGACCTGGTTTCTACAGAGCAGCAAGAGCTCATTCGAAATTCCCCTCTGAGTTGTGGGCGGGACGGTTGGAGCGGGAGTGAGCCTCAGCTCATTTCATATCCCCCTTGTTTACGCTCTCCCCCTCTAGCTTACAGCCCCTTACACCCCAACCTAACATTGGCGCTGCAACAAAAACGGCAGCAACATCGGATCTATCCAGACAAACAGCTTGGATCTAGATTCCAGCTCAGACCAGGAGAACAAAGACGTTCATGGATCTATTTGACTGACAGTGGTTGATCAGAATGGGGGCGGAGCTTGGAGACTGTGGCCCCGCCCAGCATATTTTCAATGCCATAAATACGATCTCTTTCAAACTGCATTTTTTAATCTGCTCCTGATTCACAACGATTTGAATAAAAGAATATATATATATAAATACTCCAGAATGCAAATTTAAGCTTAATTCTCTGTATCCATGTCCTCCATCATCAGAAAAATAACAAGAACATTTAGAGAACAAACAAACACGATCTTCATGAGAGTGCGTCTCTAAACTCACCGTCTGGTTTAAACGGACAGCTCTAACAGCTCTAAAACACAGGAAACGTCAAAAATCAAAAACACTAGCTGTATAAACCAGAAGTGGAACTTTATGACTAAAATGAGGAAGAGAAAAAGAGATTCCTGTAAAGAAAAGGTGGATCTATAGATTAGATCAATCGAGATAAAAATAAGGCCAACTTTGCTATGTTCTGTCAGAGAAAATTCTTTATAAAAACTCTGATACCTCTAGAGCAGCTGGTTTTCTGGAGTTAAATGAAGATATTTCATTAAAAAATACATCTTTCATACGGTGAGACACCAGAAACTGTTACACCTGATGAGCAACATTTACCAAAACTTATTCCTGAAGACAAAAACAGGTGAGTCACTGCTTTTTTATAGTCTTTCTAAATCATGTTTCCTGTTGTTTCACATCTTAATGTGACAAAAGTCTTATTTCTGAACAATTCTGTGCGAGTTGGAATTAACTGACCACTAAAAATCCTCATTTTTACATATTTTTCAGGAATGTGCTACAAAGATGTGCCGCTTAGCGATCCATTGCATGTTTCTGATACCTTTTGTTCAGGAGCTGTGACATCACAGGCCCAGATTCCTGACAGCCAAAGCACGACTGTCAAGCTCAACTGCATTTGCCCCGTCTGATTCCTTGTTATTCTGTAACTCCCAAAAAATTGCTTAAGGCTGTGATACCAACTTCAAATTAAAAGCCCCACAAAGAATTGAATTCCCAGACAAAAGGAAAAAGAATTGCTGCAACAAAAGCACCAGTTGCGCCCTGAAAAGAGAAAAGGGGCTCTACAGACTGTATGTTTGACCCAAAAAGCCACAAAGATCAAACTAAAACGTAAAAAGATGAGAAGGACTGAAAGATGTGTGTACTTAAAAATCACAGGACAAAAATGTCAAAAAGAAAAGTTTCATCAGTCAGAATTGCAGCTGATCTACTAGACAACTGTCAATCATGATGACAAAAACTGAAACTTGTGCTCTGCAGACAACGAAGAACAACAACACTCCTGCTGGTATGATAACTGTTTCAACAAACAGGTCTCTGTTCATCAACAGTTTGCCTTCTGCAGCGTCTGAACCCGCTAGCGTCTAACATGAAGTGGAGACATGGAACATAAGTGGAACACAGGCTGACGCAGCACAGACTGTCCCCATGCGGGCCTGAGGAGGACACCGGGCTGAGACGGATCCTCACACAGATCTAGATTATTCTAAAGCCAACTGATGGTACAACAGGTGGAAACAGGACAGCAGCTGAAAAAAACACACTCCCATTGGTCAGCGTTAAAGGTGAGAAAGCTGCAGGTGTTCGTGTGCGATTCCAACAGGTGAAGATGTGCTGATGAAATGTCTGGCATGCCATGGCGTTAGGCTGGATCGGCTCTGCCTGGATTCTTACTCAACCTGCCGACCCAGTCCACAAAAACCAACGGAGGCGGATTCCTGGTGATCCACTGGATTTATTCCACTGACATCAGCTGCATGGTGTACGTACATGACTCTGATCAGTGAATTGAACCTGATGCTAGTACTATAACTTATAACAACAGTTGTTATAATTGCAGTTTTAGCTAAAAGACCATTTTTATCAACATAAAATGAGAAGTAACTAAAAGTAGAATTCCGACAAATGTAATTTTTCCCCAATGTGCACCAGACAATAGAGCTGTACTGTAAGTATGTTGTCCTGTTTATTTCTATTAGCTAAGCCTTTAGAACAGAAGTCTTTATGCTAACACAGCAGCTAGGTTTTAGCTAGTTTTTCTTTTCTTTATTTTGTTGTAACCACAATTTACGATGATTTTGCAAACTTACATGTTAGAAAATATATTTAAGCGGCCCATAGAAGATATAAAAGCAATAATCAGACCAACAGAAATACCTGCACTCACATTACAGTTATTGATGTACTACTACTACATAACACATTAGCGTGAATGCTAAGCTAACCCGTTCTGGATGTTAAAAACATCCGTTTAGCCGTTTACATGTGTCGTGAAAAGTAGAACAACAATTTGAAATGGCATTAAAGGGTAGAAGATCCAAAATCCACAATTGAAATAAAGAACATTTTGTTTTTCTGCTGCCAGCAGCATTAGCGGACTGTAACCGGAAGCTCCAGCCCGGTAACAAACGCCTCCAGTCCGTAACACCCATGACAACAATGTCGGCTCATTAAACCACATCTATTTGTTTACTCACATGCTAACTGAACCGATTCGGAACCGAAACCGGGCTTTCCTCCTGTAGGGGGGACCCAAAAGGAGCCGCATACGCTCAGGCAGGGAAACGAAATTGGTGTTCCACCGGTGAGGCTTCGGGACCAGAAGGAGCCGTAAACAGGCTGGAAACCGAACCAGCAGCTCTCCTTCTGCCGCTGTCACTTCTCATCTAACGGCTAAAAATAAACCTAACAAACAGCCGGACCGACACCTCCACTTCCGCCGGTTTCCTCTGCGCGCTCGCGGCGCATATTCTCCTCCGGTCATCTCCGGGAGAAGACGGTGGAAGTACCGAGCAGTCAGATGCAGAGAGAGACGAGCCGCAGGAGCGGCGCTGACAGGCGGATACCGGAGCCCGGCGCGTGCCCGGCGGCGCCCGTGACCCACCATCCCGCGCGCCCGGACCGCCGCGTGCCTCCCGCGCGGCCACGGGCCTCGGCACCGCTCTGCGGGCTAAAGCAGGCTGAACTTACCCGTCGGGAGGACCGGGGCTCCGGGCTTCTTGGTTAACATGGCGGCCGCTCCTCTCCTCTGGTCTCGGACGAGCAGGACGCCTCCTCTTCCTCCTTCTTCAGCTCCTCCTCTTCCTCCTCCTCTCTTTCTAATCCTGTTACTTTGTTTACACTCCAGCAAGGCGGAGAAAAGTCACCAATCGCACTTTCACCTCCGCAGATTTCAGTCTATTCAATCAAACATAATATTTGAACATTTCTGAGCGGAAGTCCTTTGATCTGCTCACCTGTCTCACCTCTGGTTTCAAACCCACGTCACAGATCTCGAGGTTACACTGCAGTGTCAGAAACGGGACATTTAGTGGGAATGGTCTCAGAAAATGAGCTAAAGCGTAGGAAAAGCTCCTGTCCTGAACCTCTCTGGTTCTATTTGTGAAACATTTAGCATTAATCCCATCTTTAGTCTGAGTGAGATCCATCCCTGTGAGAATGTTTTAGCTGTTGTTGCTTTGCATGTTTTATTTTATTTTGGTTGATCTTTTTGGAAGTGTCTCTTTCAGTAGATTTCTTTAGACCGGTGGTGCCCCCTGGTGGTGATTTCTGTGAACGATCAAGTCTCCATAAAAGTCTCTGAAACGTGAACCCTCATCCTAAATGAAGAAGACTGTTACACATTAAAGCCCTTTTGCCCAAAGTCTGTGGGTTTTCTTCTCCATTATTAGATTGTGAGTCTCTGATGATCTGAGGCTTACTTCCTGTTGCCTTCCTCTTCGGCACTGTTGTCTTCTGACCATTTGTTTCCTAGCAACAGCCACAAAAACAAAGATTTAAACACTGTGTTCTCTCTGTTACGCTAACTGCTGTTTCTGCTTTGACCCATCTGTCCACTGAATAAACTATCCAACAAGTGGACAGATGGATCAGAACTATATCAATTTACTGTCTTTGTCAAGGTTGAAGACTTTTGCTTAGAGTGATTATAGTTCTATTTTACAAAACCTTAAAATTCACTGTCAGCTTAGAAAGGTCCAGTTACAGGAAATAAACAATAAAAAGCACATTTTGACCAATGCCTGCAAATATTAACTTCGATCAGCTTTTATACATAGTGGAAGGGCTCTATTCATTCATTGAGCACATGGTTTTCTATGTTTATGGGACATGGTGCACAAACATTTTACTTCTATCAACATTGATGCCTAAAGTGAACTTTGGACAGCTTTGACTCAGCCAATGCTTCAGATTTCCCCAAAAATGATTATATATTTTAATGTTGCCGGCTTTTTTTCACCAATAGATGAATTAATGCAAACAAATTATTATTCCTACAATGTCTGTTAACTTGTAGATGTTCTTTGATTGATAAGTAAATGTCCTTAATTTTGAGAAAAACAACATCAACAAAATAAAACTATTTCTGGGTAATTGGTTCACCACAAGAGGTCAATTGTTCTGAAAAGATTGAGGCTGTAGGAACTCGTATTTATAGAGTAAAAGTCATCAGTTATCCAGTTGTTAAAAGTAAATCCTTAAGGATATTTAGTAAAAAGCTTCACAATAAATATTGGCATCTTTTCATGCTGATATCAATTTTTATAAGCTTTTTTTTTACACGTCTTTCCTCCTTTTTTCCAACAACACTTTACTTTGTTTTCTATAACAGTACTGACATTTAAAAACTAACATTTTAATACATTTTTCATTACTCCTTTAACTTCTTTTGTGGATATAATTTAAGAAAAATTCTCCAACAATGAATGCTTTTATAAACGGGTTTTCCATTTAAAACCTGATTTTAGTGTGTTTGTTTAGGGTTGTTCCATTGGAGCTTTTCATTAATTGCCAAATGCTCGAATAATTACAAAGTTTAACATTGACCGCCACCTAGCGGCCGGGCTGTGTTATGGCATGAGCAACATTTATTATGAAAGGTCCCGGAAGCCGCGAGTTTCAAGTTGCGGGTTTACCATGGCGGCGGGAAGAGGACGATTTTTTCAGAGTTTTTTGGAAGGTTTAAAGAGAAATCCAGTGACGGAACAGCAAATGCGTGAGAGAAACAGGCCCGGTCCAGATGAGAGCGGGTCGGTTCCCCGTGGCGGAAGCAGGAAGAAAACCGCGACGGAGCAGCAGAGCTTTGATAGCGAGAACCAGACCAGGTGACAGAGCGAGAAGCCAAAAATTAGATTGTCTAACAGTCTATAACTAACAACGGATTTAATTTCCTGCTAGTTTTCATCCCCATTATTCGTTTTTGACGGGTTTTTTTGCCCAAATGAAGCTTGGTTCCGAGGAAAACCTCCTGCAAAGGTAAGTTAGCTTACAGTTAGCGGTTTGCTAAACTTGGAGGGTGCTGTGCTCCTCTGTGATTGGCTGATTTTATTACATTTCTTTAAAACGTTTTTTTTAATCCCACTAGGTAAATTGAGCCTTTAAGTTAAAATTTGACCAAAAACTTGCACACACCTAAGATCTAAGATAGATAGACCCCCACCACCACCCACACACCCACCATTGAAATTGGCCACCTCTACTGCGTGAATCGCGTTTGGTGTGAACGCATTTTAGCAATCCTAAACTCACCCCTGCCGTGGAGTCAAAAAAAAGTTCAGCGCTGGCCGCACGGATTTGAAAAATAGTCACTTTCTTTTTGGCATTTCATTTTATTTGTTGCCTAAGAGTGAATTTAACAATTTTTCGCGTTTCTGAGACTGTCAGTCGGTGTCGTTACAGAAGCTTCAGGTAAACATAAAATATGGCTTTTTTTAAAAAGACAGTCGGATTGTGGGATTTTGGTTAAAAACGTCGTCATAAATGAAACACCACTGGGAATGTTTTTATTTGAAAAAAATGTCATAAGAGGACTTTAACACGTGCGGCAACAACAAAAAATACAATTTTGGAAGCACCTAAAATGTGTCCGGGTAATGTGCATCTTGGCTGCCTATATTTATGTTTTTGAGAGATGACCACACCTTAATACGTGCAAATTAAATGGTTGCTATGGAGATTAAACCTATAGAAAATTGAAAAAACTGACAATTTGAAAAAAGTTTTTGTCCCCCCCCCAAGCCTCCAAGAATGATTGTCTCCACCAATCATTCTTGGAGGCTTAGTCACACGTCATCAGTCTGACCAATCAGAGGTGGTTAAAGTCTTTTCTTCCTTGTTCTGATTCTGCTCATAAAGTCTCTCAGTTCCAACAGAAATACCAGCTAAAGCTCGTCTTTAGCGGTGTAGCTTTCCACAGAATCCGGTATCAGACCGTGGAACAAGTGAACAAAACAGTTGCCGCGGTTACATGCGCAAAATCTCTTGATCGGATCAATGGTCAGATTAAAATCCAACTGTGAACATGGGCCCAGAAAACCTTTTTCCGATTAGAACAAATATTCACATGGTCTCACTTTTGGTGTGAATAAATCATTCGGGCATGCGCAGTAGTGTTGAAATGAGTCCCACAGTAAACAAAGTGAGCTCTCATATACATTTATGCAGCAGCTCTGTAATATACGAGATAATCTTCTAAATGTGATTTTATTAATGTTATGAATATTATGAAGCGCCTGTTCACTCATCGGTTTATTTTTAATCCATGTGGTCAGTGCTTTTATTTGTGGAAGAAGCCAGGGTCAGGAGAGGCTAACACGTGCTAACAACAACATTACCCTTGTTTGATGAACACAAAATCCATGCAGGAAACGCTGCAATCTGCATCCTGGTGGCACGTAAATATGTGGGAATAACATCAGCCTTTTTTTGTCGGGACACGACTGGAAACGCAAATCCAGGTGATTGTTTGAACGGTTTCTAAGGACTGAGCGACATTTCTGCTTTGAAAGGCTCACACACCGCCCCAAAGCCGGTGTGTGAGCTGACGGCCCGAGCTCTGCTCAGACACACGGTTCTCCTGAGTCAGAGCGGCGGGTCGGAAACCTCCCCCCCGGAGCGCCCACGTAACAAATCACCACCGCCCTGTCCGCAAACACAAAGCTATAAGTTCGGCTCCTCTGCTCACAGACACGGTTCACTCGTGCGGAGCAGCCGGTCGGTCCTGTATGCGCTCCAAAGCTGTCTCTGAAACACCGTGCCGTCTATGCGTGACGTAAACCAGAGCAGTAGTGACACACGATTGGAATGAACAGTTTACTTCAACACGATCGGATCCACAATCGGCATAACCCACCTATCTCGATCATATAATTGTTAAAAAAGTACAGTTGCCTTTGCACTAACATTGAAATACATATTAAAATAAATAAATCACTATTTAGAAAGAATATATTTGTTTTTTGTGAGGTTACATAACATTGCATGTTAATAAACTGGAGGGAAAAACAACTACCAGGGTAAAATGTCAAATAATTTAGTTATTACAGAAAACTAACTTAACTTTTATTACATCTTTTAGAACAAACAGCTGCAAATTCCAGCTTTTTCTGCCACAATTATCACAAAATGCATGTGAGATCATGGAGGGACTGTGCATCAATACAGACTATAGAGTTTCTCCTTTTATCATTTTTGGATGCTGGTGTGCTGCAGGATTTTATCATCTAGTGTCCCATTTTTCTAAAGACAGAAAAAAAAAGTGTTTTCTTTGATTCATTTCTAGATCCTTCTCCACCAGATAAGGGTGGTGTCAAGAGTGAAGTCATCTGCATAGAAGTAGTTTTTTTTTCCAGCTGATGCTCTCGTCTTCTCAGACTGCCACTTGAGGTTCTCCTGAAGATTCTGTCGTACCTGGATGCCTCCTCGTTGATCTGCGTCAGCCATGTCAGCAAACTTTTCCACAGACTCGCCAACGACGAGTGAGTCCAGACACGTTTGTGTGGAGGACAAACGCAGAGACACTGCAGGAAATGACGCTCTTGTTTTGTGTGTCTTTGCTCATGGTGGGTCTCACAGTCGTCAGGTCAAGTTTGATTTGTGTTCTCAGCGCCACCAACAGGGACCTTAGAGTAGAACTTTTTTTATTGCTACAAATATCTAGTACATGTATGTTGTTGTCTTTTCAAATTCATGTCCATGATTACAGCTGGATTTCAGAGTTTTCTCTCGTTCTGTTTTATCCGGGGATAAAACAGTAGAAGATGAAGATGATTGAATGAATGAATGAATGAAGATCAGGAGTTTTACTTCACATTTCTACAGTAAAAAGTAAATAGAACAGGAAAAGCAAGTGAAGTAAAAGTGTCCCATAGTGGAGAAACAGATCTTCCACCTGTTGGATGATCAGAAGGTTTCTCCACCAGGGGGGATCGTTGCTATCGGTTGCATGGGACGCGTGTGGATGTCTGAATCTGGTTTCTCTGCAGCTTCGTGTGGCGGAACATTTACGCTTCAGAGTTTGGAAGTCCAGAGTGGAAACCAAAGTTAGCCCCTCCCCCTTCGCCAGCCACAGCCACGAAGGAGGAGCCTTGCTCGGCGGGAGGCTGGAAGAAGAAGTTCTTCAGAAGGATGGGGGAGCAGGACATGGACAAGTGGAAGAAAGACCTGAGATCCGTTTGTCCTCACACCAGCCTGCCCCAACAGACCGAGGCGGTCCTCAGGTAGGAGGCGGAGCTTCTTTACACCTCTGAGCTTGAACATTTTCTGATCAGAACAATCTGCAGCAGGTTCTCTGCTTTTCACCAGCAGGTTCACGGCTGTTCTCTAGCAGGTTCCCAGCGGTTCTCTAACAGGTTCTCAGCTGTTCTCTAGCAGGTTCTCAGCTGTTCTCTAGCAGGTTCTCAGCTGTTCTCTAGCAGGTTCCCAGTGGTTCTCTAACAGGTTCTCAGCTGTTCTCTAGCAGGTTCTCGGCTGTTCTCTAGCAGGTTCCCATCGGTTCTCTAGCAGGTTCCCAGCGGTTCTCTAAGGCCGCCTTTACACTGCATGGTTCAAGTGACCCAATTCCGATTTTTTCCTCTCACGTGGCACAGATCGGATATGATCAGTGAATGTGTAAGCAGGACAAAAGCGCATGGATTCTGTTTTTCTCAGATCGGATACAGGCCTCTCTCGTATGTGGAAATAAATCGGAAACGAATCGGATACGTGCATTTGCGTGTGCCATGTAAGCAGACAAATCGGATATTCTCCAGTAAATGCGAGTCGTACGTCAGTGACGTCAACTCAGGACACCACCAACTGAGATCACATGACTTATTAAGGTGCTTTAGTGCTGATTTTGCTGTCAGCGTGTTACCTTTCTGCCTCAGGCTTCAGACCGTAGTTGGAAACCGCTGTTATGTCCGGTCCGGACGCAAACGGTAACTAATGAAGCGGGACACCGTTGCTATGGAACAGGCTAGAAGCCGTTTATTTCTTTGGGGACCGTGTGTGTGTGTGAGCGCGTGCTTGCGTGTGTGTGTGTGTAAGGAGAGAGGGGGGGGGGGGGTGAGCGCGGAGCGGGGGAGTGTCGGAGAACCGTAAATTAAAAATAAGGTGTCTCGTCCAAAAGTTTTGGAGTATTTCTTAGCCCACTCTGGAGGCTGAGGGTTCAGAACGGAAAAGAGAACCCCGAGGAAATCTCCCGTGTGTTTCTGACTACGGTCGGAAAAGAGAAGTCATCGCGCAGGAAAGGTTCAACACTTGGATCAAACTGTTCGGACAGCACGTCTGCAAACACTTCCTCATTCAAAATTCAGAGAGAGCACATAAGACGGCCGAGCAGCCCTACTTTTTACTCCCCCATGCATCCCCTCAGAAGCGCCCAAGGCAACGCCTCCTTCCATCGCCGCCTTGCCTCCATGACAACCGCAATCACAAAAGTCCGAAAGAGGTCCACGGAAGGCGGAAATGCTGCTACGTAGTCCTCAGAACGTCTACGTTTGATAGTTTCAGCATTGTATAGTGTAAATGCAAAAATCAGATACGGGTCACTTTTAAAAGATGATGTAAGCGGGTCGTCAAAAAAAAAAATCGGATATAGTCAGAAAATCGGATATGAGCATCAAGACCTGCAGTGGAAAGGCGGCCTAACAGCACTTTGGTGAACCTTGTTCTGTTTAAAGTGCTTTATAAATAAAGTTGAGTTGAGTTCTCGGCTATTCTCTAGCAGGCTCCCGGCTGTTCTATGGAAGGTTCTCGGCTGTTCTCTGACAGGTTCTCGACTGTTCTGGAGCAGGTTCTCGACTGTTCTCTAGCAGGTTCTCGACTGTTCTCCAGCAGGATTTTTGCTGTTCTCCAGGAGGATCTATGAGCGTCTTCAGTGGGTTCTCCGCAGTTCTCCTGCAGGTTCCCGTTTGTTCTGCAGTCGGTTCTGCTCTTCTTTTAAACTGAAACTGTGTTTTTCAAAGGTTTTAGATCATTTTTGAGTCTGTAATAGAAAGTTCAGGTGATGACAATGCAGTGAGGATTAAGCAGAAATATTTCAGTTTTGTGTCTGGGAAAGGAATTATTGTTGTGTCTATATCAGTTACTTTTGGAACTGTCTGTACTCGGTGTGTTTTTTTTAAATAATATTTACTTTTTTTACTCTTTGTTTATTTTTTTCTTCCACATTTTTATTTAAACAGCTTTTTGGAAATATTTTTCCTTTTTATTATTTACATTTTGAAATTTTGAAACCACTTGTTAGTTTTAATTCTAATGAATTTAATTTAAATGTAATAGTTTTCAGTAAGTTTATCATTAATTTTTTCGAAGTGGAACATATTTTTGCAGCAGCTTTTACTTTGTACGTTTTTACATTTCTCAGTTGTTTTCATTAAATCGTTCTAACCTCAGACAGACGAGCGTCTCCTGCTTTCTCCCTGAATTGATTGTAGTTTGGATGACTGTTTGGGTTTTTCAGGAACCTGAAGATGAGCTGGGAGCTGGCGCTGGTGGAGCGCTCTGGACAGGAGACCAGGCTGGATCAGAGCCGAGCGACCTTCTTCGAGTCGTCTGTGGTGGTCTGCTGGAGCTGCAGCGGCGTCCTGCATGTCCACAGCATCTGCAGCATCCATGTGTACGGAGTCAGGAAGGAGGCGAGGAGGAGCTGCAGGAGCCCGAGGTGAGAAGAAGATTCTAAAGCCAACAGTCACCTGTTTGCTGACCTGCTGGACCTGAAAATGCTTTCCTTCGTTGCCTTGGAAACGTGTTTTGTTGTTCTTCAGCACCTCTGCCCTTCCCTCACAGAGCCGCCTGGCGCTCTCTGGTCCTGCGGCGGGACACTCGGAGCGATCCTCAGACACCGGTCGGGGCAGACGGCCTCATGGAGGTGCTGCTTCTTCCGGACGTCCTGCTGGGGGTGTGGAGGGTGAGTTCAGCAGAGGTCTTCTGCTCCTGCCGGAGGATGTGGGTCTGACTCGCCGAGTCTGTGTGTCCAGAGCAGCAGCAGGGTGGCCTTCGTCATGGTCAGCCTGCACCTCCACAGGCTGGTGGAGAGGAGTCTGCTGGGCTCCCCGGCATGGTGAGTTCACCAGGGGGGGTTTGGCGGGCGACAGATCTTCAAATAGAAACTTTTGAAAGTCTGATCCATCAGCAGAACCGTTTTGCCTGATCTGATGTTTAACCCAGTCTGTCTTTGACTGGCTTCTCTGGTACAATAAAGTTTTTTAAATGTAAACATCTGCGACTTTAGGCTCTTTTGATTTGATTTGATTTTTGATTTGAAATGGTTTATTTCAAGCAATCAAATAGGAGTAATACACAAAAGCAATATAATCATCAGTTATACATTCATACAGTAACTAATCAAACTTAGGATAATTAGACATAATTAATAAAAATTGCTTGAAAGGGAGTGGAAAGAAGCGAACTTATATAATCCCACCCCGTTATACTATAACCATTTTATTTCATGATTTATCAATATCCGGTTCCTAGGTTTTATCAGACAGAATTAAGAATCATAAGGTATCAATAAAGCACAAGCCAAAGATGAATTACTTAAGTACTACGTCAAAAATAACTTTAGAAATCAACATGGCAAATGCAGCATCTGAAATATATGCAGATTATGTTACTTTTAAAAGTCATTCATATGCTTTAAAACATAATACTGTATCAGTAAAATACTTTTAAAGGTATTGGGGGAGTTTGAATTGCAGCAGTTTGTCGGTTCTTCCGACATTTTTGTGCTTCACTTTGTTATGTGAAGCAAACCAGGAGAACATCTTCAGACTGAACCCATTCTGCAGTCTGAGTTCCTCCTGGAGGATTTTAACCCAAACAGAACAAAGATGGACCTAGATCCACGGATCTCATGCTTCCTCCTTCCTTCACTAGTGAACAGAACATGGAGACACTTCTCCACCCAAAGCCCAAAGGAGGAACTCCTTTCTCAAACTCCTCCACCTGTTTGGTGGTGAGAACTTTGTTCTGAAGAGTCTCCTATATTCGGGTCAAAGTGCTCTCAGGACAGAACCACAGGCTGAAGTGGAGCAAACTGCAGTTCCAGCAGCTGCTCATTTGGGGGCGCTATTGGACAGAACCAGTTCTGACCGGGACTGAAAACAACTACTAACAACTAGTCCTGCCAGTTCTGACTGTCATCTCCTGCAGCTCCGTTACCCAGCATGCATTTCCAATCTTCTTCATCATTCCTGCGTCTTCAGATTCACACTGTGGTTGTTTGGTTCTCCCCCTCAGAGAGCTTTGGCCTAGAGTTCAGGTTTGGTGTTCACACCTGCTAAACCCGGTCAGGACCGCGCCAGGACCAACTAGAATCCATCCCTTTTTGTGTTAGACCTGTATGTTATGGAAATGTCTCGGTTTGTCCTCAGAGGTTTTTGTCCCTCCCTGCAGTCCGTACTCTGAGCCTGTGGACCCCCCATCCGCCGACCACTCAGACCCTGAGTTTGGTCTCCATGGATACACCGTCCACTTCGTCCTGCACAACGCCAACTTCAAGATCATGCTGGGTCACTTCCGCCAGCTTTCCTGTGGCTCAGGTAATCTGATTACTCTAACGGTTGAGTATTCAAGCTTTACTTTGAAAGCATTTCTCATACTTTACGCAGCTTAAAGCGCTTCACAGTAAGAAACAAAACCAGAAAACCATCCACACATACATCCCATGATCCCTCACTGAAAAAGGCCTCTTTGGCTCTGCTGTACTTTGTCGTCTCGCCTCGTGAACCGTTGTCCTCCCTGCACTGTTCTCGCCCGTTTTTCCGTTTCCTGGGGGTTGGGCTTCAGTGGAGAAGCAGCGCCGCCTGCTGGAGCTGTGCTTCATCAGCAGGACCGACCTGTCGGAGCACCGCCTGCTCCCCGGGGGCATCAGGCTGCCGTGGAGGTGCGGGGAGCTGCAGGGCGCCGTGGAAGTACGACCCCACACATGCCGCCAGTTCACCTCGCCGCCGCATTTAGTTCTGTTGCTCAAAATAAAGAAATGAAGATTTTCTTTTTTTTTCTGTGGCGCAGAACTGCTGCTTCATGACGCTGACCCTCCTGGACATCCATCAGAAACCTTTCTGGTGCGTCAGCGCCCCCGTCACTGCCAGGATGTCGAAGGCGGAGTCTTCTTACTACAGCGGCGAGCACTTCCTGATGGAGTACCAGCACGCCGACGGCGAGGTGGAGATGAAGCTGGTGTGGCTGAAGGAGCAGAAGCAGTTCCTGGTCCACAGCCTGGCGGTCTGCGTGGCCGTGGACAAGGTCAACCAGCATTTCAGCAGAGAGTACTGAGGAGCAGGTCTCCGGGTCGATTCCTGTTTTTTATCCAGGTTGTTCAGTCAGGACGGAGTTAAAGGTCTGAATTGAGTTCAGTTGACTTTTATTGTTTTGAAAAGGGAAGAAAAGAACAGAGTTTGGATCAAAATGCAGTTATTGTCACGTCTGCATAATTTTTCTCAATAGAACGATGCATTAAAGCTTCATTCTGAAGAACAAAGACTTGGTGAATACTTCAGCATCACAGAATTATCTGAAAACCCGTCCTTTTAGAACGTTATCTCTAAACGTTGAGGAGGTTCTGCGCATGAACAGAAACGGAGGTGGACGCTGATGCACAGCAGCCTCTAGATCCAGTGGGACATAACGTGTCTCATGGATGACCTGATGATGGGGAAGTTCTCTCTTCTGGATCCACAAACCGGACGGTTGAGGCCGGACAGGAAGTCGGTACGTGATCCAGGCTCAGAGTTGAGGCGGATCCCCGCTGGTCTGTGGTGCGTCTGCGTTCCACGTCCGTCCCTTCAAGCTTTACAATCTGTTGATGCGCCAATTTCACTGCAAAATGCCGGAGAACCGGTTTCAAAATAAAGGCTTCCGTTGTACTTTCAAAATAAATCTTGATAGGACTGAATTTCAAAAGCATGAAGTTCAACAGCATTTCAAAACATTGACTTCATGAGGACTTAGAGGGATGGGCGTGGCCTGTTACCGTGGCGTTTTGTCATTCAGGGTTTGGATGAGCTAGCTGGAGAACAGAACAGAAAACAACACAAGATAATTGTAATGATAAAGATGCTTTAAATGAGACAAACCTCACCTGCATCACCCAGTGGTCAGGGGAGGTAACTGCAAGCATGAATCCCTGAAGGCAGCATTCAGACATGACCAGCGGTGAAGCTGCCTAAAAACAGCTGCATTCACTCCAAAGGGTTTTAAAAGTGGAATCCATAATTTTGACTAGAGTTTCTCATTTCTTTACACTAATGAAGGAAGTCTGTGGTTTGATGGGATAAATGCTGCATGTGTTTCATATCTGTACTAAATCTGCAGATAAAAGGATTTCAAACATCTCATTTCCTTTTCTCTCCAAACGGGTAAATAAATGGTGTTTGGCAGACATGTTTTTCGCGGCACTGTACTTCTTTTTTGTTTTGTCACGTCTTCCATCTGCTTTTCTGCTCCACAACAGTAAAGACAGCGATGACGCCTTCCTGTTTGAGAGGATTTCAGAGGAGATCATGCAGGAAAAACGTTGTAGATGTAATCAGCAGAGCAGGACCTGTCTGTGCGAGTGAACAGCAATCAGCTGGAGGTCACCCGAAGGTCAGAGGACCTCGAACCTGAGCTCTGCTCCTCCTTGGATGTGGAAATGAGTTTAACCACGGAAGAGCGCCGAGGCGGTCGGATGGCGCCTCAGGAACCGCGTCTTCTGGAATCCATGATCTACCTGCTGATCCTCCAGGAATGTGAAGAACACAAATGTTTCCCAGATCTTCACAGAGATGAGAGCTCCTCCCATGGGGGAGGGGCCTCCCCTGGCTCCTCCCCCATGGAAACAGGTGCGGCTCATTTATGAGCTGCTGTTATTGCTGCTGCCTTCAGTGAGAGCTGCAAGCGTCAACATCATGGCTGTGAACAAGTGCGTCAAAACGCTGCTCATCCTCTTCAACGTCCTCTTCTGGGTGAGTGTGAGGGTCTCCTCCTGGGCTGACGGAGGAGGAGGAGGAGGAGGTGGTGTTTCCTTCATTCTGCAGGCCGGTGTGGAGCAGGTGGGGCTGCTTCTCCCTCCTCAGGCTTTCAGGGTGCGGCAGAAACTCAGGACCCGACTCGAAGGAGTTCCGGCTGAGCAGTTTCTGTGTTCATCTGAGGAGAAACTGCTGCTCCTCGTGAGCCTGAGGAGGTGAAGCAGGAGGTCCTGAAAACTCAGGGGACTCCATTCCTGAGGACTGGACCTGCTTTTGGATCCTTCTTTTTCCAGCTTCAGTCGTTTAGACAGAAATCCTAAACCTGTTTTGTTTTTCAACTAAGATAAGAACTGGAAAAACTGGCTCAGGATGGACTAGTGTTTTAGGAGCCTGGGGGGTGTGACTCTTACATGGACACATGTTTCTATAAAGATCCAGTTTTTAGGAGTTTTTTTAGTCTATTTCCCTTTTTAAATGATATTTGCACTCAAACAGGAACCAGCAAGTGGACCTTTTTGACCGTAGGAACCTGAAATGCTGCTGTAAAGCATTTCGACCTCATCGGCTGCAGTTTCATGATGCCTGAATTTATTTACAGCTAGAAAACTCTTTGAAGTGTTTTTAGTTTCACATAGATGCTAAATTCTGGTCATTTTGTAGTTAAAGTGTTTTGGTGCACATTATCATCAGTCAGTCCGTGCCAGAACTTTGTTCTTGTGGTTTTAAAAGCACAGTGAACCAGCCGCTCTCTGGTTCTGTCTGAGGTGTTCCTCCCAAACATTTGGGTCCCTTCATGGTTCAGACACCACCGTCCCGGTTGATCACCCTGTTTCTCAGAGACGGGCCCGTTAGGATCAGCTGAGCAGGATTTCTGGACGTTTCGGGGTTTCTTGAGGAAACTGCATCCTTAACTCTCAGTTGGTCCCTCCCTAACTGTGGAGAAGCATCCTGACTGCATGTGAAGCTGACGATTTAGAACATTTTCTTATTTCAAGTGTCATTTAGATTGAATTTGTTGGTAAGTTGAATGTGATCCGGTTTGAAGGCTTTCCATTAAAAAGAATAGCCCCGTCAGTCTAACCGATCTGTAAATGTCCCGTCTCACTAACCCGGGTCTATTCCATGTTTAGTAGCTCCGCCCACTTCCCCCGCTATGTTAGTGTCATGAAACCAAAGCGGTTTTCTGAATCTGAACGAGTCTCGATTACAAACCAGTTTTTGGTTCTGACATGACGGATAACGGTCACATCCTTCTCTAAACAAGTTTAAAAAATATTTTAAAAAACATTTTTTTTTCTTTTTATAAGTGAATAGAAGCAGCAGAATTTATTTTAGTGAGATTTCCTAAAATAATTTGTGATTTTTCTGCCTTTTTAAGACAAACCTTAATGTCATTTTTAGGTCTGTTGCTCTGATAATTGAAAATATTGTCTTGAAATAATAGTGTATAGTTTAAAAATAAACTAAGTTGTGGGTACATTTATACACATGCCTACCCCCCCCCCCCCCCCATATCCTCTTAAGAGTCCAACAGTCTTCATTCCTCGTCTAATTAAAATAAGTCTAGAGTTTGACATTCTATGTAAATGAAGTAGAGAAACTAATTTTATTAGAAATATTAAATGTTTTCTAAATCAAAAGGACTAAAAATACTCAAGACTTTAAATAATATTTTCAGTTAGCTTTCTTATCTGAAGTGTGAACGTTAAACTGGACAAAAGCTTGCTGAGACTTTGTTTTTTGCATTGCTTCTGCTACAGAGACGCGTTTTAAAGTGAACAAAGTAACGTTGAGATCCGTCCTGAATGTTCTTCACGTATGAAGAAGCACAAACAGGATCAGATCACGCCAACGTCACAGCAGAATCATTACAGATGCTCTTGATTGGAAGAAAACTCGGATTTTGAGGATTTAAAAACAAACTGCTTTGACTAAAATCTTCATTCCATGAAACGGAGGTTTTTAGGTTTTGACAGCTTCTGACTTCCAGAAGCTTCTAGTTTTTGGGATAAATTGGACATTTTCCTCCCAACATAATGGGCATTAATCTCGCTGTGACACGGGCGCACATTCTTTAGCAGATCACCAGCAGTGACAAAACGTGACCACAAAGGTGGAGGATGAGCTAATCTCAGATGTACGTCTCTGCTGGGGTGGGGGCGGGTTCCCACCCAGAAACCTGTAGTGACATGATCTGCAACTTCACCAGGGAATTCTTAAGTGAGGGGGAGGGCTAAACGGCTGAAGACGAGCTTTCAGACCGTAGTCTGGTTTAAAGTCTTGGTTTTTGTGCTTTGGTTGGAGGTTTGTGGAGGAGACAGATTATTGCGTAATCCCAGCTGTGGGTTTGGAGAATGCAGCAGCAGTTTCTGTCCCGGTTATGACAGAACCGTCTCTGAATCGGCCTTCACGGTTGGAGACCGGCAAAGAAAACTTCTCAACCTGAACCGATTTGAAAATGATGAAAACGGTGGATCTGACTCCAAAACGAGTTGAACAAACCCGGACTGATATTGAAACGAGTCAAAAGTTTTGTTTACATCAAACCTGTTGGTCTTTATCTCCTGTAGCCCCGCCCACTCCCTCCATTCTGTCAGTTCCATGGACTTGTCATGAAAATGGAGACAAATATGTGTATCATTAAAGCCAGCCTCCAGTTTAGCAGAGTTTGAAGTAAATTACCAAAGAAATGCACGACACGATCATGTGACTTCCTTACTTCTTGACTTCCTTTTTGATTTCTGATTCATATTTTCCTCGTTGGATGTTCAGTCATTTATTTTTTATTTTTTTACAACAGACCAAACTGTTGAAAGCTCAACACAAGATGTTTCCACGCAAAAATGTCCCAAATCAAAGAAGTCGGTGGTCTTGAACACGTTTCAGGTCTCAGACTGGTTAAATGTCAGACATTATTTTCACGGACGAGGCTGAAGTGGACGTCTCTTAAGTTTTCCCTTAACCTTTAAGGGTAAAGTTGATCCTCTGTAAAATATCAGTTTAAACTTGGATTCCATGTAGGGGTTCAGCAAAATTGGATGTAGATTTGTCCATAACAGTCATAGCTAAAAAATCAAAATCTACACCTCCCCTGTCCCACCTTCCTTGCAAAATGTGTGTGTGTGGGTTTGTGAGGGTGTGTGTGTGCATGTGTGTGTGTTTTATGTTGGAGTGTATATATTGAGGGGGGAGGGGTGTGTGTACTAAGGGGGGTGCAGTTAAAATTGGCGGGTAGGGCACTAAGGGGACATCTCCTGACTACTCACAGTGACGTCCCCTCACCCTCCCCACCAAGGGGCCCTAAATCTCTAAGGTGCGGTAAAATTGGCGGGTAGGGTGCTAGGAGGACATCTGCTGCTTGCTGGCAGTGATGTCCAAGCACCCCCCTACCAAGGACCCTACATGTCTAACGTGCAAATAAAACCGAAAGAGGGGGGGCCCACTCCATACGGCAACAATGGGAGGGGTACCACTGCCAAGTAGCTCCCCCCCACCCCCAGGCGCAAGGAAGGGGGTAAGTTGGGGACAGCTGGTAGACTGTCCCCCCGGTGGTCAAACAGCCGTCCCCCAGCCCCCCCCAGCATAGGGGCCAGGCCACCCCAGCCCAGGGACCCCATCCCCCGAGCCGCCGACACTCCAGGCCCACCCCACACAGAGAGGAGCCAGAAAGCGCCCCCCCCAGTATCATTATTCATAATTATCATCATTTGACGATATTCTGGTACATAAACAGTCCACTACCAACATCAGCTGTTTCGTGGTAACTAAAATAGCTCATCGCCTCAATAGAAATGTAATTGATGTACCGCCATTTAAGTCGTTAAACAATTTCACAACATAAAGAGAAATGTCAAGATATTGTCAGATTATTTTAAATAAACGCGCTTCATAATGTTTGAATTTATATCACGCTGAGGCGTTGTTTTGCGATCTCGTTTAAAACACCAGCCAGCCCACGCCAGGTTTATGAAACGATCATATTTGTCTCCGCAGGTTGTTTATTTGTAGTAATAACTTAGGTTTGTCGCAGGTTATTCAGGTATCTTCGCTCAAAATAGCGCTGTCAGGTGTCGCCCACCGCGCGCTTAAAACCAGAAGATCTCCTTTCTGAAACAAACACGGGTTGCAGTAAAAGAACAAAGCAAACCTGCAGAATTTCCACCTGCAGACAGCGGTTTGAAACATTGATTCAGATCTTTCCAGATCAAACACATTCCTCTTCAAAGGATCCATAACAGTAGACGCTGCTGAATCTGTGGTTGCACAGGTTCTGCCGGTAGAGCAGCAGCGGCGGCGTTGAAGCGTCAGAGGTGGAATGAGTCACCGAATCGGGTGGAGTCGTGGTTTGGGGCGCCTGTCATTCATGGAAGCCACGATGGAATCCTCGGTCTCCTTCAGGGTCACGCCAACGTCTTCAGGCTCTTTGAATGAATAACGGAGCTTAAAGTTTAACAGGAAGTTAACTTGAACTCTGATCATCACTTTGTTCCCAGAAAGCCCGGGTTTTATACCAGAACCTCCAATCTAGGGAACAGTTGACTCTAACACAAGAACCAAATCCAGCTTTGACCACACCAGCATTTACCAGAGATCAGAATAAACTTTCAGTCTGACACCCCCAAGCGTCCAAGCAGGAAACTCAGAGCAAACCGGCTGAGTCTTCGGCTCGCCTGAGTTTCCTCAGTCTGGACAGGCCTGCTCTGAGCGGAACAACTGACCAAACCTGTAGTATTATGGGATGTACTATACTATATTATGGGATGTAAACGGCAAGAAGGAAGCAACCACAGCGATGAGACGCAGCAACTCATTGAAATGTCTGATAAATACTGACTCAGTAAAAACCACTTTAACGTGATCCACGCCGCTTCTCGCTTTCGTTGTAAACTTTTACCAGCGCTCCTGCTTAGCTACGCCTCCGTAACTAACCGCCATGCAACCATTCTGCCGTACTGCATTGTGCAAAAGTGTCGCGACCCGGACGCCAAAACAGACGCTCAGGAACCGTCAGAAAAATATTGGGCGGAGAATTCGGTGAACTATCCCAACAAAGACTGCAAAGCTCACGCCTTCCATCATTTCTGCCTCCAGTCACTTTGCCCCGCCCTCGTAATTCCTGGCCAATGACGGAAGAGAGCTTGAATAAGTGTGGTTCAGGACTCTCTCCGACCAGCTGACTCTGAATAATACACCCTTCCAATATGTTGACCTGTTCTGTTCATTTTCAGCTGCTTCTGAGTGGTCTTTTTATTTTGATGATGATGTTATTTTTAGTTTTCTCCAAATCTAAACCTGTTGTTTTCTAGGACATGTTTTCTGCAGAGCGATGTTAGAATTTGTGGGCGGGACTGTAGATCTCACCTGAGCTGGCATCTGTTTCACATTGATTTGGATAAAGAAATGCTACTTTTTATGCTTAATTCTATTTATAAATGTCCTCTAAAATGTTATCAGAACATTTTTAAACTTATTACACCTTTTTTTAAAAAAATTTAACTTATTATCTCATTTTGAAAAATAAAATCCATCAGAACTTTCCTCCTGTTCTTTTCCACCAAGAATCTCTCCAAACGTCACGCCTGCAGTTCTCTGATCAGGCAGCAGATGGCGCCATAGTTCACCTCAATGTCCCCTTTTCCTCAGTCTTGTGGCTGCGCCATCCTGGGAGTTTGGCATCTACCTGAAGGTGACCAAAGATGGAAATCAGGTAAAGTGGCGGGATCTTTCATCAAATATGCAATTTTAGTACTTTTTCATCTTATTGGCAAGAAAACGGTTTGACATCTTCCTTCCAGTTGACCAACTCAGCCCTTCCTGGCGTTGACCTGATGATTGCCATCGGCGTTATCGTCTTTGTTCTGGCCTTCCTGGCTGCGGGTGCTCATACAAAGAGAGTCGGTGCATGCTGATGATGGTGGGTTCCTCAGACCACGCCTTCTCACAGCCGCTTTAACTGAAAAGCTGCCGTTGAACAGATTTTTCTATATATTTTTTTCTCAGTTCTTCATCTTCCTTCTTGTCATCTTCATCCTCCTCGTGGCGGCAGGAATTCTGGGAGCTGTAGGCGAGAAGACGGAGTTTGTAAGCCGTCGCCAGCCGCCTTTCTACCTGCATGCAGGTGCAAACTAAGCGGCTGTTGGTCTGCAGGTCAACGACTGGGTGAGGAAGGAACTGCAGAAGTTGACTCCTCTGTCCAACCAGCCGGACTCGGTGAAGAAAGACCTGGAGGCGCTGCAGGCTGAGGTACCGCAGACTAACGCCAGCCGTAGACTAAACGGAGGCTTTGGGCTGAACATTCTGATCATTTTCTACAGGTCTGAAGGTTACAAAGTTTCAGAACAAGCAGGTTTTTTTTTCTTTTCTAAATGTAAATTACATTTTTTCCTGAGAGGCGGAGCTTAAATGCTGCTGCATCTCAGTTCATGTTTCAGCAAAACGTTTCTGCTGATCTTTCACAGCTCCAAAAAAACAAAATAAATATATTTCTTTCAAACTAGTCCTGAGGCAGAAAGAGTCGAACCTGAATTCATTTCTATTTGCTAGTCATGTGTGGATAAAATCCGGTCTGTTACAACCCTGCTCAAGGGCACCGAGATACGCTGACCCTGAAGGTCAAATCACACCAACGAACCACTTGACTAAAAAAAGTTATTCAAGATTGAAGTGACAACTTTGTGCAAAACAAGCAAGTTTGTTAGAAATTGAAACAAACTTTTCAGAAAAGAAATGAGATCAGAATCAGAAAAAACGTTATTGATCCCACCTGTATGAAAGTTGTTTGTTAATGTAATGAAATATGAAAAGACGTTTAAAGTCCACCCACTAAGGTTCTGGATGATTAGAGTATTTCCAGTATTTCTTCATGACAAATCAGGTAAAACGATGGACAAACGTCATCCTCCAATCAGCAACGTCCCGTTCTATCTACCTTTCTGGTTCCTTTTTTTTTTTTCCTTCATTTTGATTTTTGAACATTACTTTAATCTGAAACTCTTACTTTTTCTTTCTTTAATTGTTTTTGATTTTATAAATGTAATATTTTTCTGTGATTTTAGCCCGATTATTTATAAATCTACAGAGTTAAGAAGATAAAATCATTGGTTTATTAAAAAAATAAATATTAAAATACATTTAGCTAAAAAAGGCTCTACTGCATTGTGGTCTAAATACTCTGATCTAGTGAGCATGGATGCACACTGGTTATTCAGAGACTTCTGGGAAATTTCTAGAGCTCTGGATTTTGGAATTGTAGACTCAGAAAATGGAGAACGCCCTATCTAGTGCACTATGTAGTGAGGAGGGAAGGAATTCGGACACTAACTATATGTCCCTCCTCTGCACCTTTAACCCGTAGAGCAGACATGAACTCCACCTGACTAAGTCTTTAACGTTTGGCTCTGGCTCAGATCTGAAAGCTGTTCCAATCCAGAACCCTAAGAACCAGGAAGTGATCTGTTCTCTTCCCTCCAGCTGAAGTGCTGTGGGATCATCCAAGGACCCGCTGACTGGAGCCCGCCTCCATCTTCCTGCTTCTGCAACGGCACTGACACCACCACCTGCAAAGGCGGCATCTACCAGACGGTGAGGGAATCCGACCCGCGCCGCTAAAGCAGTGACGGCAGGCTGACTGACGTGTTGTGTCTGAATCTGCAGCCCTGCGCCGATCAAATCATCAATCTGATGAAACAAAACATGAAGGTGGTGCTGGGGATCTCCTTCGCCATCGCCATCATCATGGTGAGTTTGCACGTCGCCGGGCTTTGGACTGGTCCCATAACGGCTCTGTATCTCCAGATCTGATCCTTGAATGACAAGCTGAAGGTCTGTCGCCTCCGGTCTGGACCTGAGAGGTTCTGAGTGAAGGCTGGAGGCCCCTCCTCCTCGTTAAGGCGTTCAGAGAGTGAATCTGGAGTAAATGAGTCTGTCGTCATGGCAACCTGAAATGCTGACTTTTCTGTAATTTTGCACATTTTGAGTTTTCGAGAACCTTTAGGTTGGAATTAAAAATCAATCGTCAGATGGTTGTTCTGACCTCTAGAAGGCAGCAGATCTAAGGTCAGAGGTCAAAGAGATGTTCTACTGGGACTGTTTTTAGAAATCCAAGTCATGAACATTTAAATGTCCTCACAGCTTTATGATGAACTTCCAGATGTTCTGATCAACATCTGTGTTTTTCTGCAGATCCTCGGCATGATTTTCTCCATGATGATCTACTGCCAAATCGGCAGGAAGGAGGGCCCGACACAATAATGACCCCCCCCCGACCCCCTGCCGACCTCAGTCAGCGCTGCTGTGATTAAGCTTTTATTCTGAAAGGGCATGCTGGTGAACGGAGTCCCGGGGATGACGATAACGCAGCAAGGCTTTGTGTTTTCACCCATTTGGAACAAACATCAATTATTTATACTTCAGTCAATTCTAGTTGAGTTGGTTAATGTTAGACTTTTTCCTAAAAATCGTAACATCCCAGCACTGACCACACGGGACGGACCTAGTTTTTCCTCTTCTTTTCTAGTTTTAGGTGTTTTTAGTATTTCCAGAGTATTTGACCATAAACCAAACCCTTTTTTTTATCAATAACTAAATTTCTCAAGATATGTTTAAAATAAATCTTCCTTCTTACAGGAAAGCTGAGCTTTTGCTGGACTCAGATTTTTAGACTAACGGCGTTTCTTTATTTTTACTTACAGAATAAAAGCAGGTGACTTTTGTCACAACTTTTCTTTTCAATAAACGTTAAATTTTTGTGGTCGCTGCAGCGAAAAATATAAATAAATTCTAAAGTACTTCACATTTTTCTTGCACTTTTAGGCTTAATTTATCACCACGACAAACATTTTTAGGCTCTGCTGCAGATAATAGAAACAAAATGTTTTCCAAAAGGATTTCATTTCATGAGGATCTCAGTTTCTGATCCTGTGACCAAGCTGTCCTGGTTTCAGTCCGCCTCTATTTGTGGGCGGGGCAATGACGGCCATGCTCCTTTATTTTAATGCGATGGTTCTGTAAACAAAGGGATTACATGAAGTAATCAGAGTAGGGACAGTAGACGGCACAGTTCAAGGATGGTGTGAGGAGTTCCACGGTTGTTCCTCTGAGCAGCAGGATGTGCTTTGGAGAGAACTTCCAAGTCTTTGGTCCCGGTGTTGGACCATTTAGGCCGCCTTTACACTGCAGGTCTTGATGCTCATATCCGATTTTCTGACTATATCCAATTTTTTTGACGACCCGCTTACATCATCTTTTAAAAGTGACCCGTATCTGATTTTTGCATTTTTACACTCGCTGTAATGTGTTGAAACTATCAAACGTGGACGTTCTTGAGGACTAATGCAGCGTACTTCTCGCCTCTTCGGACTTTCTTTTGTGACTTATGGTTGTCATGGAGGCAAGGCAGCGGCGAGGTGTTGCCCTGGCGCCCGAGAGGGGATGCAATGGGAGTAAAAGTAGGCTGCTCGTCACTTATGCTCTCTCTGAGTTTTGAATGAGGAAGTGTTTGCAGACGTTGTGCTGTCCGAACAGTTTGATCCAAGTGTTGAATCTTTCCTGCGCGATGACTTCTCTTTTTCTGACCGTAGCAGAAACACACGGGAGATTTCAGTTCTTTTCCGCTTCTGAACTCAGCCTCCAGAGTGGGCTAAGAAAGACCTAAAACTTTTTGGGAGACACTGGCCCTTGGCTTACGGTTTTTCTCGACACTCCCCGCTCCGCGCCAATTTCCTCTCTCTCCCTTACACGCGACGCACACGTCCCCATCATACATGCCCTTTAAAGAAATAAAAGCAACGGTGTCCCGCTTCATTAGTTACCCTTTGCATTCCGACCGGGACCGGACCGGAAATAACGAACCTAAGACTGAATGGTAACAGCTGATGGGGCTCCAGATGTCCTCCAACAGCAACATCAGCACTAAAGCACCTTAATAAGTCATGTGATCTCAGTTGGTGGTCTCCTGAATTGACGTCACTGACGTACGACTCGCATTTACTGGGGAATATCCGATTTGTCTGCTTACACGGCACACGCAAATGCACGTATCCGATTTATTTCCACATATGAGAGAGGCCTGAATCCAATCTGAGAAAAACGGAATCCATGCGCTTTTGTCCTGCTTACATGTTCACTGATCATAACCGATCTGTGCCACGTGAGAGGAAAAGATCGGAATTGGGTCACTTGAACCATGCAGTGTAAAGGCGGCCTTAGATTCCACTCCACACAGGATGGTTGGGAAGTTTTTGTGTCATCCGGTGTTTGCTGGTGTAGGACGGAGACGTTCCCAAACATCCAAACTGTTTTGGTATCCTGGAGTTTGTGAAATCGTGTGACACAAAACCGGAGGATAGATGGGAGGAGCATCCAGCGTGCTTTCCTTAACCCAAGGGTTATACAGGGCTGGAAAACGTGGAAGCGGCTCAGCCTGTCTGTGGGGGTCCCAGCGCCCTCTAGAGGAGCTTTTAGGATAGTCACTTCCACATTTCTCTCTGGATGTGGAGATGAGGCCTCTGCAGCTGCATGTTTGGTCTTAATTTAACCCAAAAGTCACAGAAAGTTGCTCTGGAGAGGAAAAGCTTAAACAGACGTGACGCAGCTGTGATCCGTGTTTCCACGTTCCACTTCACTCTAAGGCGGAAGCTGCTGGGAAACTTTAATGACGTTCTGGACCCGCCCCCCCATGGGTTATTTTTACCCTAAAGTCAACAGTGCTGCAGTTAATGATGGCTGGATTCCTCTCAGCAGACTGCAGTGACGGCGCCTTTATTCTGAAAACAAAGACGAGGGGATCGTCTGATGCTGGAGCCACAAAAACTGTCCCCAGGACAAAAATTCAAGTTGCAAAAGTTCTTTCTCTGTAATCGTAGAACAATACCTGTCCTGAGTGGTTCGCTTCAAGACATCCCAGCTGGAGTTTCAGAAAGAAATTAGCTGAACTCCTCATGTGGAGCTCCAAATCTGTGGACAAGAAAAATCCAAACTTCCTTCCAGTTGAGACACAACCAAACACTTAAGTACATTTTACTGATGATTTCAACTTTCTATGGGGGAAAAAGTGATTTAGAGCTAAATCTATTAGAAAGTCAACTTTATTGATCTTGTCAGTGTTTTATAGTGTTCATTCGTCACTTTAAACAACCTTAAAGTGGTATTTTCATCCATTCATTCATCTCTGAGTCTTCCTCTAAAAAGCTGCTCTCTGAGCAGCAGCCCCTCCCAATCCACAAAAACAAGTGGGTCCTCACATTGTGACATCACAAAGTGAGGAACCACCCCTTCCAGGAAGAGTCTGTGCTTCTAGCTCCGCCCCCAGGCTAACAGACACGCCCACTTTTTCTGTGGAGCTTAAACACTTATTTTATGTGAACAATACGCACATCCATCTTTGCAAAAGTTTGGATGTTTGTTTACGTGGGAGGAACGCAGACGCTGCAGAGGGCGGCTCTAAGATGATGTCATGAAATACGCAGCACCCACAACAAGCGGTGGGCGGGGCCTCAGAGATCGAGTCGTCTTACTTCCTGATGGCAAAATGAGCTGCAAAAATAACTCCTATTTCATAAGAAATGGTTCTTTAGTGTGCCAAAGCTAATCTATGATCATATATATGGATATAGTTCACTCTGAAAGGCTGAAGAACAGGATTAACACCATTAACACCATTAACACGTAAATATAATGTTCTTTGAAATGCTGTAACTCTGAGCATTCACGGCACATTTGTCAGACTCGAGGCTCGGGGGCCAAATGTGGCCCACCATGTTATTTTAGGTGGCCCACGAGAGCATAACAGTTTTTAATTTCTTAAAATACAAATTTTGAGTTGATTACATATTATTTATGTGTAGTTGCTGTATTTATTAAATTTTTGCAGGTCTTATGTGTGCAAGCAGACAAAATGTTACACGTGTCATACATGTTCTTTCTAGCTCAGTTTTATGTTATTTTACTTTATTCAATTGGACAGTTTGATCCTTCATTAATGGAGTTATGTTGGTTTTAATAAGCGGACAAAATCTAAAAGGATTTATGCTAGAATAACAAGCAAACATGCGTTTCTATGCAACTGTAATTGTCACTTTAAAAAGTTATAATAAAGAAAAGAGTTATTTAACATTAAGGAGTAGTTTTCATTACATTTATTTATCATTACATTTATTTATCATTACATTTATTTGCATATATCTGTCCCTTAGAGGACAACCACTATGCTGATGTGGCCCTCAGTGAAAATGAGTGACAGCTCTGATTCACGGGATCAAGATGAACGACTGTTTCTGAGGCGGAGAAAAGCAGCTTTACACGTTACGTAACTCACTACTAACGTAATGAGGCAAAGACGCTTTCTTCTGCTGCAGAATCCAAGAGAATTACGTCAACTCTGGAGCTAAAGCTTGGATATGATGGTACGCTCACACCATGAACTAAACGCACATCCAAGAACGCTCATCTTGAATATGTTTTCATGGTGTTCACACCACACAAGCAGGGTGGGGCTTCCTCTTCTTCTACTAGTAACTAGCTTCTATCAACCCCTACAGTTGGATCTTGGTGTGAAATGTCTTGGCGGTGTCAATTTGGTGAACCTTGCTTCAGGCTTTTTTCTTTCACAGCTCCGTTCCGATACATGGAAGACTTGGTGTCATAGAATTCCAGCCGGACACAAACCTCAATTATTCATTTCTCCTTCGTGATCAATTTACAAACGGTGCCCTAGGTCACTACTAAAAAGGAGTCTCTGATTGGTCAAAGTTTGACCTGGTTTAATGTGCAACATGCCTTCAAGGCGCGGTTTGTGCGTAGAGCCTAAAAACTTGTGTGGCAATTCTGGACGTGGAAACCCGAAATGCAAATGTTTTTGAGCGTTTACATAGAGTTTTCATTGGAAGTAGTTGCTTGACCACGTGTTGCTGAGGGCAGTGTGAACGTAGCTAGAGGGCCGATCGGTTTTTCTTGCTGCAGAAACTTACATTTGAATTGTTTAAATTGTGTTTTTTCTGTCTGGTTTCTTTTACTCCACCCCACTTCATCCACCTGCAACCACCTGAACCGCTTCACGGCGGATGTCACCAAGCTCCAACGTCCTTTAAACATTTAAAGCAGGACTCCACGTAATTTAGCACAACACTGAAGAATTTTTTCTATAACTGGAAATAAATTCATGGAGGAGTTAAAGGTTAAGGAGGTCAAAGGTGGGTCAGCTGGTCGGTATCTGTCAGAATCAAGCCTCAGTATCTAGAGACTGAACCAAAACTGGAGGATTGGCTAGTTATTAAGCTCATCAAGCAACTAACTCAATATAAAGGCTTATAAATGCAATTAAGTGGATGAAACCCAAATAAATATCTGGGATATCCGATCTGGGAACATTTGGGAATCACCGGCAGATCTTAGAGGAGGAAAAACTGAAGGAGAGAACTTGGAGATGATCCAAAGATCCATTTCCTGATTTGAGGGGAATTGGATGTATAGATGGATTTTTGTTATGATGTCACAACCTCACTAGCTTACAGATCTGTGATCTGTCAAGCACAGAGGTGGAAGGTTGGTGATATGGGCTTAGGTTAGAATGTGAGCCAAACATCAGCAGAACATTGAGCTCTCTCCCAGCTTGAAGACGTCTGCAGGAGTCCAGAGCTCCTCCTGAAATGCTGCCGTTTCTCCTTCTTCTTATCTTTGGGATCTGAAGGGAGGAGCTCTTCCTCCGGCTCTGACCTGAAGGTTTTGGAGTTTCACAAACGACCTGGTCGGATGATGTTGAGTCCCTTCCCACAATCCTCCAGGACCTGAAGCAGCAGGTGAACAGAGGTGGTGCTGCAGGTGGTCCACGCCCCAGCGGGCGCTGCTCGCTGGGCGGAGCCGGCGAGAGACGAGTGGCACAACTTGATAACCCTTTCGTCTTTCAACCCTTCTTTCTTCCTTCTTCCTGTTTTTCTTCCTGCCCTCCACAACCACCATCTCTCCTCATCAGCCGTGAACCTCACCTCTCCTCTCCTCCTCTTCCTAACTTGGTCATGTTCTTCATCCTGCAGCCCATCGCTGGGAGCTTTAAACAGCATCAATCACACGCCGCTCTGCACATTACTCTGTTTCTATTTCAGCTGCGCTCTGGCAGACGGCGCTCGGACATGGCTCGCTTCAGGAGCTACTTGCGTGGACTCTCCATTTGTGTCACGGTGCTGCTGCTGGTAAGCTAACGGCTAACTCCTCTGTGACCATGGAGGGAACCCGACTGGAGAGAGGATGGAAAATATTTGCTCATCCTGAAGGTTTCTGCTCATACAGTAGATGGAAAAATTCACTTTGTGTGGAATTTTAAATAGAAAGTTTATACTTTTCAATACTTTTATAAAATATTAGTCTTGGGTTTCAAAATCTCACTGATGAAAATGCTGTTTTTGTGTTTTTAACATGTTCTTATAGCATTTTTCTGATGATGGAGGACTTTAAATTAATCTTAAACTCACATTTCTGAGTATTTTTTTATTCAAATTGTTGTTGTTGATGAAAAAAATTATTTTAGAAAAAGATCGTATTTGTGACGTGAAAAATACACTGTAAGCTGGCAGAAGAGACTGTAAACAGAGAGCTCTCAGTTACGAACGATGGGACAGGGGCTTTGGGTTGTTTCAGAGTTGCTCTGCAGAAACTATACCTTAGAAAACAATACAGTTTTTTGATTTTGGCTTCAAACTGCGGAATTACCATTCAGAAAACCGACTGGGAACGTTCAGGAACGAGATCCTAAGATCATCAGAGTGGCACTTTCTCACCTTGAACACCTAACATGTCTGGAGAATTTCCATTTTAATAAAAAAAACTATTTTGTGATTCTATAAATTAAAAAATGTGTAATAGTGTACAAAAACACCAAAAATTCCATTTCTTAAACTTTTGATAAAAACTGTAAAACATTTTCAGTTTTTTTTTGTTCAGTTTCTGTAATTTCTATTCCAACACCAGAAAACGTTTTTTTCAAATCAGTTTCAGTAAAATAAAACTGTATATTTTGGTATCAATATGACAATATTCTATAGCTTTAATGGTTTCCTATCTTTTCTATATAAAACATCAGCAGGCAGTCGCATTGCATTTAGTAAATGATCTTTTATAATGAGGGATTATAGAGTTTAATACTTTCTAAAAGTCAAACTTCCTCGTGTCCTTCTTATCATTTTTTATCATAAACATGTGGTAATTAAAATAGTTTCCTAGATTTTTCTTCTCCTGAACATTGTTCTGCATTTCTCCACAGTCCCGCTGATATTTTTAGTCCTCAAGCTCGTGCATCATTTGCACGTTTTTAACCGCGTTTGTGCCCAGAATCCTTTTTTTCTGCTTCCTGTTCCTGTGCTGCTTATCAGCTGATTGCATTGTTTGTGTTGCACGCAGCGGAAATTTTTCTCCTGCGCTCCTCTGCAGTTTTATCCTCCTGGACTGATGTCCCTGCAGTTCTGGTGGCGTCACGCGTGCTGTGATGTGTCGTGTTCTCGCTGCGTCTGCTCCATGGGACTGCGTGCTCGTGTGTTCCTTTTATCTGCTTCAGATCTCGCCGTGGGAACTCCAGCATCTTTTCTCTGCTGCTCGAGCAGAACTGAATCTGATGGAACGTTTGGAGCTTTTCTGAGTTCCGTGTTTTGAATCGCGCTGCAGTTCCAGCTGGAAGTCCCGGGAGCTTTCTGGTGCTGGCACAGATCCTGAAAGGCCAATTTGTCAAAACATGTTTGTTTCAAAAGAGCAGCGCTTGAAGCCTGAGTCCCATCTGACCTTATGGGGGGATTTGGGCGGTCTGTGGGTGGAAAACCTGTAGCTGTCACGCAGGTGGCCGCATGAAATATTAAGGTGGCAGACCGTTCTGCGAACCCGAAGAGAAAATGTTCATGCGTTCATTCTCCGGACATGCTGCAGGCGGCAGGTCGTAGAGAACACTGTTACAGCACATGCAGGTCAGGCTGTGAGGCTGCATCCTCTACAACACAGCTGTGAAACTTTTGAAAGGAAGTTTTTAAGTCTCAGGAGATTCCGGTGGACGTTGATGGGAGTTGGAGGTCATTTCAGCTTAAACCTGTAAAAAGTGTGGAGCATGTTTTTGCATTGACTGCTGTTCAGGAGCGTCTACTCTGTGGGATTCCGCAGGTCTCTGGCGTGGTGTTGACCGGAGTTGGGTTTTCCACCATCGATGGAAACATACCAGTTGCAGAGGTAAATATGTGTCCGTCGAACCAAAGACTGAACAGAACCGGATCAACCCCTACGATCCTCACCACACCTTAACCCCCCACCTCCTGAGCTGCTGCCTGTCTGAACTCTCACCTGATGATGTAATACTGCAGAGGACTCCAACAACTCTCACTAGAGGCTGCTCCTCATGCTTTGAAACGTTTGGAGATCAACACTTCACAGACTTTCCTTCTCATTCAAAGGAACATTTATGGATTTAATCTGCAGTTCTGGTTTGTCCTCATCCAGCTGCAGAGCTGATGGACCATCCGTGACCTTTTCTCCTTTCATTCACTGCCACACTTTGACTCTCTGAAACCAAACCTTTAGCGCACAAAGAACTAGGGGTGTGTAATGGCAAGAGTCTGATATAATATGTATTGCAATACGCATCTGATTATATGATATGTATCGTGATACATGTCAAGTGGTACTTGTTCTCATCTGGAGGCCACTGCAAAGCACTAAAGCTTTGTTGACCCTCGCCAGTCTGTTTTTTTGCCCCCTCCATTCTGAAAACGGCTCTCCTAAAAATAAACCAATGACCTTCGTACGGCAGCTGACTCCAGTCTATTTCAGACCTTCATTGTTCTCAACCTGAGTGGCGCTTTTGACCCACTTTCTCCCTCTGTTCTGCTCTGTTTAAACCCCCCCCCCCCAAAACGGTTTCAATCCCACCTCACCGTTACTTTTCTGCCACTCCTCTCATTCAAAGCAGACTCTCTATAGTTAGTTCTGGTGTGCCCCAGGGCTCTGTCCTGGAGCCTCCACTCTTCATTATTTACCCCCTGGACTGGAGTGACTGTGACGTCATCCATAAAAAATGGATTATTCCAGCTCCAACCAAAATCAGGTCAATTCAGTCACCGTTTTTCACTATACAGACGGCGCCACGTTGGAGCCAGACATCAACAGTAAGCAGTGATTGGTCCAAGTCGGTCAGAGTATCTCTGTCAACCACTCTCACCAATCAGAATTGAGCTTGTTGGAAAGCCACACCCCTACCACTCAAAAACGGGCTGCAGGAAATCTGTCAAATCTGTTTTGAACATTGGATGGGGGAGCCAACAGGCTCCACCTACTTTTATTGAGGCATCTGATTGGTCAGTTCACAACTTGAATAACTTGACTAAATACACATTCTATTCTAGTCTATAGGATTTTGGCTTCTTGGAGCCAGCAGATACTTCCTGTTTAGGGCGCCCGGGGGGAGGACTCACTCTGTCCAGTTCTCATTTACAGTCAATGGTTGCTTTGGAAATGCAATGATAATTTCCATTGATTTACAGAGGACAGGACACCCACCTCCACTTAACCAGGTACTCCACAGTCCCTCCTTCTCTTTGACCTTTCTATCAGATCCTGGTTCACCTCAAACATCCTTAAACTAAATCGATGACCAAACAGAAAATCCTGTTCTGGGTAAATGGGTTCTCCTCCATTTACAAACAGGTTTTTTTTCTTTCATTTTGTTATCAGTTTTTAAATGTGTCTTTTTCTCCAGGGATTGTATTTCCTGTTGTTTCTTTCGTACAAAATATTTTATGACATAATCAAGTTTAGTTTGAGATCACAAACTTTATTCCATCTTCCATTAACAAATAAAAAGACTGCAGAGTAAATGCACTTTTTTCTAATTTCTACAACTAAAAACTTAAACTCCATAAGACCCTTTTGGGTGTCCGTTAAGATGCCTGAAAAACAATAACAGCAGATATTTTGAACAAAGTAATCCGTGTCATTTGTTAGCTCTTACTTCACTCAGATGTTCAGTCACATTCATTTGGGTTCTTCATAACCCAGTTTTTAGTCCACTTATTGAGTCAAAAGCAAGAAACTGTAGGCTAGTTTTTGTTCAAACTGAGAAAGAAAAAAGTTTTTTTCATAACTTTTTTATTAAAAACAACCATAGTTGACGTTGGTTTCTCCTTCTGTGTTCCAGTTGTTTGAGCAGTTATCCACCAGTGACGGTTTACTGGTGCTGCAGGTGTTTGGACCAATCACAGTGCTTCTGGCTGTTTTAGGCATCTGTGCTGCTGCTTCAAACTACAAACCACTGCTGCTGGTGGTGAGAAGAAAAACAAACACACTTCTTCTTATCTTTTACGTTTTTATAGGAACCTTTAACTTAACTTAAGACCAGATTTTAACCTAAAATCAAGAACGTTTATAAACTTTCCTTCATGTTAGATCGTCTTTACGTCGTCACGTGTCCTCATAACTAAAACAGGTATTTTTGTCAATTATTTTTTTGTAGTTTTCTGCTCTCATCTTCATAGAGTTTGTGGCTGTGATGGTTTTGGCTTCACCACTGGTTCAAGTTCAAAGTCAGGTAACAATGCTGTGCCTCCCTCACTGCTGCCCCCTAGAGTTTGAAGTTAACAGTACAAGGCAAGAGCATTTAAAGCAACATTTCAAAGAAGAATGCAGACTTTGTTCTTAAAAAAAGGCAAATTATCCAGTAGGATTTCATGCAAAATGTCTTAAGTTTTACGTGTTTGATAAACAGAATAAATTGACCTGAAAAGCTGCTTGAAGCGGTTTTAACTCCAGCTGTACCCTGATTGACAGTTGGACAGTGCGGTGGATGATGTGTTTCTGAAGGCCACGCCCCTCCATGCCGCTGACGATTACATCCAGAGCGAACTAAAGAAACTCCAGGCCTCGGTAAGCAAAAGACTATCAGAGACAGAGATGCTGTAGCTTTTTAACAGCTGATGTGTTCAGTCAAAATGTCTGTTTTTGACGTGATGTTGTTTGCATGTCGTCTTCCAGGACTCCTGTTGTGGTTTGAGAAGCTATAAGGATTGGGGGAATCCGCTTCCCGTCTCGTGTTTGTGCACACCTGAACTGGATTGGAGGTAAAACAGCCTCGTGGGAGTTTTTCTCAAAGATCAGCCTCACGCTTTGAACCATGCTCTGCTCTTCTTCTTCTTCTTCTTCTATAGCTCCCATCCTGCCAACTCCAGTTTGGATGAGTCTTGTGTCATGATGGACGCCGACCTTTCACCGCCACTCCCACACAGCTCAGATGCATTATGGGTGCATGCAAAAGTAATGGCATTTTTCTATTTATTTTTCTTTGGTGTTTATTTTCCCACAGTGGGTTTGATTTTCTTCCCTTCTTCATATCCACATCAGCTCCTTTCTGTGCACGCCAAATATCTGGATTTCTTGACTTATCAGATCTTTTTAAGGGACCTGTAAAAAGATGAACAAACTGGGCCCTTAAAAAAGGTCAACAGACACATAATTAACTCAGGCAACAAACGTAACATTAAGAAAAAACATCCAAAGTAGAACAAAATGAATAATTACCAACAGAAGTAAAGCAAATAATCATGAAATAAGTCCATTGGTTTCTCCTCTTGGAGGCGTCTGTAGATGGCGCCCGCCCAATTGTCTGACTGGAGTATCTAAAGGCTGTGAGGACTTGAACTCCTCTTCTGTCAGTCCTCCCAGCACAGCTCCAGGAGCAGAACTTCAGTCAGACCCGTAGGGACCAGTAGCCCCCTCAGCACTGGCAACTCAAAAAACAGGTGACATTAATTTAACAAACCAAAATAAGTAAACTCAACAAATGTACATGTGCTACAAATAATTATTGAAAACAGAGAATAAATGTACATTTTAACTCAAAGAAATGCATGCATTTATTTAAGAAGAATCTGAAATAATAATTAAACAGAAAGTGTGCAATGCTGGGGGGAGGTTACCACCATTTTGTTTGTGGGTGTGGCAGCGTATGCTGCCATCACAGACGTGCAAACCCGACAGTTCTGTGTCGTTCAACCCAAAAAACGCATTCATCTGATGAAAACATGAAGATTTCCCCTGGAAAAGCTGGAACTTCCATCCACGTTTATCTAGTTGAGCCAGAAGTCATGGAATCAAATCAAACTTTGCTTTGTTTTTAAGCGTTACTATTATCATTTATAAGTTTGTGATATATTGATTGTATTCGTAATTATTTTCATGTTGTTCACACATTTTATTTCAAAAAGTAAATAAATAGACAGACTGACCAGAGCATCTAAAAAAAGATAAGAAAATCATTAAAGACAGCAAAAGAATCTTAAAATTAATTCTGACACACGAAGCCAAAGCAGCGATTTTAAAAAGAAGACTTGAGGCCAAACAGTTGCATTTTGTGTCTGAGGCAACTGTTCTGTCCTGAAGGATTACATATTGAGTTCTGAGGCACCACGGCCCATTGTACCAAAGCAGACCCACCATCAGGTCTGCGCAGAACAGAGCTGCAGAAGTTTAGAGAGTCGCAGGAGGACAGAGGATCCATCATCATGTTTGTGTTAGTCCTCCTGCAGATGAGTGACGCCTGGTGCAGGTCAGGATTCTCTGATGAGGCTTCTGTTGGAGTCAGTGTTCAAATGTTTACGTCCAGTTTCTCTGAGGAGATAAAAAAAAAAACTGGCTGACCATGGAAACATGTTAGTCTAATGTCAGTCATTTTACACGTGACCTCTGTGTCTTACATGACCTCTGTGTCTCACATGACCTCTGTGTGTCACATGACCTCTGTGTGTCACATGACCCCTGTGTGTCACATGACCTCTGTGTGTCACATGACCCCTGTGTGTCACATGACCTCTGCGTGTCACATGACCTCTGTGTGTCACAGCCCTGCGGAGCCGTCCTGAAGAGCCATCTCTCGTTTCCCATCAAGCTCAGAATCGGAATCATTTCTGCTTTTGCTACAATTACGGTAAACTTTTTCTGTGTCTTTCTTTGGTCAAACTTTAAGTTTGTAAAGATTTTGGAGAGTTTAAAAACATGAAGCAACATAATGAAGTTTAGTTTCTCTGAGTATTTTATGACACTTTCTTTAAGGTATAAACTTTTTCAGGAAAGTTTGTATTTAATCTTTATTTTAGTTGAAGTAAATCTTACAGAGTCAGAAAAAAGGCTGGAAGGTTTTTCTAAGTGAAAGACCCACTCTGGTGAAAATGTTTATGTTCTTGTGGCATTTTTCTGTTGATGGAGGACATAGATAAAGAAAATTATGTCCCAGAAAAGTTTACAGGCTTTTAGACTTTGGCTAAATACGGCATCATCATAATGAAAAGACCACTGGGAACACTTTGGGAATAGATTAGAAGATGATGGGAGGACCAGCTTGTTGCCGCTGCAGTGCGTTTGGTCCATGCACCACGGTTTATGTTGAACACTGTTGGTGTTGAAACGCCATGAATCCCTCCTTCATGCAGTCTTTGTGTTTTGCAGATAACTGCCATTATTCTGTGTCTAAGTCTGGGTCTGGAAAACTACTGGAAGAAGCCGGCGGTGGAGATGACAATCGACGACTTCAACCGAGTAAAATACCAACCCAAACCCTCCCTTACCTGACCTCTGACCCCGCAGCCCCAGACACTCCGCAGTTCTGCTTTCAGAGAAGGCTCCTCCCCAAAGTCCTCCTCCAAATACACCCAAGGTCATCAGAGGCCTCTGACGGGAGAACAGTCGATGAGGAAGCTCGTCCATGAAACCATCGTCCAGCTGGGGGAAACTTTGTGAGGAGCATCGCTTGTTTTGTTGTTTTTCTATCACCGGGCACTAGATGGCATTAAAGATGGGTTTGAGTGTTCCTCCTCCTTCTTCTGTCACTTTAAATGTTCTTTTCACGGCAGCTTTTGCTTTTCTTCTGTCTTAATCTCTAAGTGACCTCAGCTAGGAGCCTCCGCTTCGGTCCATCTCCTTTCCATCACCGCTCTTGTGGTTTCTTCCATCTATGTGGACCTTTCCTCTAGAACTTCCCAAACCTTCTTTGAGTTTTGTAATAGAAAAGTTGACAGGCTCTCTGTGAGAAAATGAAAAATCAGTGTTTGTGTGGGAATAGAAAACAGTGGTGTGAGGTAACAAGGCCGTCGATGAAGACTCTGACAGAGAAAGTCCTCGGTTTCCTCTAGAACGGCTGCTGCTGGATCTTTAGGTGGTTTGCATCTGGCAGATGGAAACGTCTGTGGTGTAACCTGCTGAAACCAAAAGATGACCTGACATGTTTGAGGTTGCAAAGCAAAGTTTCTGACGGTGAGCTCAGGGGTTTTTTCCTTTGAAGTTCCTGAGACCTCTCTCTTCTTCTGGCATTGGTTTTCAAACAGAAGTGTTGCGTGTGAGTTTCTGAATCACGCGATCTCTGCCGACAGTTTGCAGACATGCAACACCTTTTCTACATAAAAGAAAACAGCAAAGGATGAAATACAAAACAATACTGGATTTCCATTTGACTTTATCTTGAAAACAACAAAAATGCTGTTCCTCTGGCGGTCTGCTGCCTGGTTCCAGAGTGTTCCAAGCTGATCCACTTCTATTTGATTTATTCCTGCACGATGCATAAACTCACTATCACCGGAAAGCGACAGTCTGAGGTTACAGACAGCAGGAAACCAACAACAAAACAACAAAACTAAACTCAAGATTTGTTCCAATTTCAGACAAAATCCTTAAAGAAAACCTCAACCTGTGTTTCCTGTGTTTATATGATAATCTTTGTGTTTGACAAAAAGATTTTATAGAAAAATTATCAGGACAAATCCTGAATTGAGCTTAAAAGGCCTACATCATTCAAAATACATTTTTTTGAGCTAGCTGTTTATTCCTCATAAAAAAACATCTTGACCCGTTTGCAACGGTCCCAACTTTTCATTGGAATGGTTTCTTGAACCACAGGCGTTGTGACTGTAGCATGAGACACAAAAACAACCGATACAAGACCGACAAGTTAAACTGCAACAATGACAGCTCATGTAGGAAGTGCTGGAGAGGAAACACACCCAAACTGCAGGAACTTCCTGCTTGTCCGGGTCCGTCATCCAAGAAAACCTCATCACCTCCAGCTCTGCTTCTGGCTGAAGGTTCTCTGCCTGTCGTCTCACATCACAGCAACGTGAAGTTTGAACTTTTAGGTTGGATCCATCCAAAGCTCTTCCTGACAACCCTCCTCATGCCTGGACGGGGGAGGGACACGCAGAAGCTGGAGAGCCAGTGGCTGAAGCTTGCTGGTTCCTTTGGAGACATCTGGACAATGTTTCAGCCTTTAAGAACAGGACATGCTTGTTTTATTCCCTCAGTGTTCCACACTGCATTTGTAGCATCATATTGTTTTATTAAATGCTCTCTGTAAATGTCTAAATGTAAATGATATAAACAAAAAACACAGTTACCTTATTCAGATGTACCAAACACTGGTTTTGATCACAAGACAACCTTTCAGAAATGATCTAGAAAGTGTCACCGAAGGGTTGTGACGGTGTTGCCACAGCTTTATGACGGCTTATGAAGGGTTCAGCCAATCACAACGAAGGACTCGTTCAAGCAGTTATTAGAAAATGCTGGGTGACGCACATTATTTATTACAGTCGGGCAAAAACATATTTATTTCTTTGGACCACTGGACTTGTTCAATTATGGTGGAAAATAACTATTTGGTCAATAAAAAAAATAAAAAAAGTTCAACTCAGTACTTTGGTATATATCCTTTGTTGGCACTGACAGCAGTCAAACAGTTTCTGTAAGTCTTCACAAGGTTTTCACAAACTGATGCTGGTATTTTGGTCCATTCCTCCATGCAGATCTCCTCCAGAGCAGTGATGTTTTGGGGCTGTTGCTGGGCAACACAGACTTTCTACTCCCTCCAAAGATTTTCTATTGAGTTGAGATCTGGAGACTGGCCAGGGCCACTCCAGGACCTTGAAATGCTTCTTGTGAAGCCACTCCTTCGTTACCCGGGCAACGTGTGTTTGGGATCGTTGTCATGCTGAAAGACCCAGACACGTTTTTATTTTCAGTGCTGATGGAACGAGGTTTTCATTCAAACTCTGACCATACATGGCTCCATTAGGTCTTTCCTGAACACGGAACAGTCGTCCACGTCCCTTTGCTGAAAAACAGCCCCAAAGCATAATGCTTCCACCCCCATGCTTTACAGTAGGTCTGGTGTTCTTTGGATGAAGCTCAGCATTTTTTTCTCCTTTAAACCAAAACGTTGTATTTTTGTTTCATCTGACATTCTCCCAATCCTCTTCTGGATCATCCTAATGCTCTCTAGCAGACTGTAGACGGGCCTGAACATGTACTGGCTTTAGCAGGGGAACACGTCTGGCCCTGCAGGGTTTGAGTCCCTGGTGGCATCGTGAGTTACTGATGGTACCTTTGTTACTTTGGTCCCAGCTCTCTGCAGGTCATTCACTGGGTCCCCCGTGGGATTCTGGGATTTTTGCTCACCGTTCTTTTGATCATTTTGACCGCATGGGGTGAGATCTTGTGGGGAGGGAGATCAGTGGCCTTGTATGTCTTCCATTTCCTAATATTTGCTCCCACAGGTGATTTCTTAACACCAAGCTGCTTACCTGTTGCAGATTCAGACTTCCAGCCTGGTGCAGGTCAGCAATTTAGTTTCTGGTGTCCTTAGACAGATCTTTGGTCTTTAGTGGAGTTTGGAGTGTGACTGTTTAAGGGTGTGGACAGGTGTCTTTCTATAGATAATCAGTTCAAACAGGTGACATTAATACAGGTAACCAGTGGAGGACAGATGATCCTCTACAGAAGAAGTTACAGGTCCAGGGGCCTCATTTATAAACGTTGCGTACGCACAAAAGAAGGCGTACATCACTCTCTACACAATAGTTGACATTTATAAAAAGCAAACTTGACGGTAAAATGTGCGGTCCTTCACGCTCTGACCCAGGCGTACGCACAGAAACGGGTGAAATGAGAAACGGCGACACCGTCTGCAGATGGAAGAAACACGTGAAAGTGAAAATGACAATCCTGCCTCTCATAAGTGAGCGACCTTGAGGAGCATTTCGGGCAGACAACTCAGGCAGGCTTTACTTAGGCCACTCCCCTAGGGCGGGTCAGTTAATCAACTCACCTGTGCATCCTATTTAAGTCCAGGTGTGTAAGTTGTTCATCCTTCTTACTGCAGCACTGCGTTCTTTGCCGGTTCGCCGTGCTCGCTTTTCTTCTCCTTCCGCGTCATGATGTTCTCCCCACGTTCTTTCGTATGTGGGTCCCCCTTCTCACGGGGGACGGAGAACGTCCGTCTCCCCGCGTCTGCCCCTCTTTTTCGGCTGACAGCTGTCCCGGCTCGCAGCGCATCTTCGTGTTAGGGGGGTGTAGTTGATGATGACAGTAAGAAATTTGGAGATGGAATGAAAAGATGTAGTTGAATTATTGCAGGTTAGAGGGATGATCTGGGTGAGAACACACGAGCCACCAAAGAGGAACCAAGTATTTTTGGCCAAAACAATAATTTATTAATCCTAAAAACCTAAATGGCCAATAAGATGGTAAAAAACTATAAAATACATAAAACAGCTCTAAAAGTATAAAATACAATAAGATGAAGAAACGGGTAAAAAACTAGTAAAAAGCTATATTAAAAGTCCGGGGGACAGCCGACAAAAGCAGCTTTGGGGGACAGCAGATCCAGAATCCAGGGGACATCCTCCACCCGCCAGACTTGACCCATGATGTCCTTCCTCCATGACATGGGAAGTCCTCGGGTCACACGCACCAGGACCTGCAGGCAAACATATCTACCAGCACCAGAAGCAACCACGGTTGCCTTAGGCCATCCTGAGGAGTGTGGCTACGCTTTCCCATACTTACAGGCCTGGCAGAGTTCCCCTCTGCCTCTGCGCGTATTCAGCCTCACACACTCCTCCCCGTGTCATATCGCTTCTGGCTGGCCTTCCGGCGCGCTGGGACTCCTGCGTGGAAACACACAAGCGGCAGCACCAAAGGTACTCCAACATCCAGGCTGGACCCAGCCTTCTTGTGTGTTTCTACCAGTCTGCTAAGTCACGTCGGGCTACTTACAACACAGGCAGGGTCACTGCCCTGCCCCTGCGTGTTGACGGCATGGCAGAACTGGCGGTCCCAGCGGTCCAACTGCCCCCGGTGCGTGCGCCCTCCTCACTCCATTGGTGCACCTGATGAGTGGTCTGGCGGTTCAAATGTGTCCCCTGTGCATACAGGCCCGGTGGTTCCCGTCTCGTATACCATGCTCCCAGGGTGCGCAGAGCCAAGCGCCCCTGGGATATGCGCCCTCCTGGCCGGGCGGGAACTTTTCCCAGAGTCTGCTACATTTTGTGGGCGTCTGTTTCTCTGCTCCACTCCTATATAGTCAATCAATTAAGAGCAGGTGCTTCTAATTAAGGGGCGTGTCCACATGCAGCATGCAAGGGGTGAAAAAACACAACATGCAAAAAACCATCCAATCATGCAATTTTTCCCACCTGCTCACATTCGGAGCCGCGGTCCAGCGCGTGTCTGAGGAGAAGCGTCCTGAAGCATTCCGGTTGTCAGTGGCGATCGATCGGGAGATGTATCGGCCTTATCGAGTGACGTGATCGCGGGATGGTTGGTGAGCGGCGTTGCTACAATCTCTCATGCTTTTGTGCAGTGTTTTCTTCCGGATTCTCTTCCTGCTCGGCGGTCATGGGGCCATCATTCAGTGCTGACTATGTCGTGGTGGCTTTTTTGTACTTCTTTTCTGTTGAAGCTGTGTGCATTTGCTAGTTTCACCTGCATTTGGATTGGTCAGTGTATGGTCTCATCTCTTCTGTGTAAGCGTAGGAAATGTGAGGAGCGTTCCCCTGGCCTTCAGGGAAATAAATTCCTTCCCGTTGTGTATGTGTCTGTTGTACGTGGCCCTGTTTTCTCTGACTCACTGATGTTTTGTTGTTTCTCTGGTTTTAGGGATTTATGGTTGATTTGTGGGGGGGTTTGTGATGGGCTCTTCCCTGAGCTCCATTTTTTTCTGTTTGAATTCGGTCCTAAGGTGGCCACTCAGACATTTTCAGGTGTGACGTGGTTGTGTCGTCTGTCTTCCTCGGTTCCTCCATTTTATTTATTCATGTATTGTTATTTGTTTTTGCATCAGCAGCTTTTCCCTTGTGATCCTTCTGGTTTTTGTTTTGCGCTCAGCTGGCTTTGCCATCCCTATAATCTTTTCCACCGGACGCTGTACATGGCTGGGGAAGGCTGATTCTGCTGACGCTCCTGCTGTTCTGCCTCTCCATTCCTCCCGGCGGCGTCTTCTGGCTTAGGTGGGGTTTGACGTGTTATGTGTCGGTGTTCCTTGGCTGTCGTATCTGTCATGTTTAACTTCAATTGTCTTTCTTGTTGGAATCTATGCTAATGGCTTTCTATGGTACTAAGAATACACAGAACCTACTCTTTAAACTCACTACTTGATTTCTCCTTCTCAGAGATGTTCTTAAAAGGAATTTATTCCCTTTCATCTGAAGCTTTCTAAACTAATCAGGTCTGAATTATTTATGTATTCATTGCCAAGACTAATACTGCTTTGTCTATCTATGTATCGCTTGTGGCCCACTCTCCCCGGGTCAGCAATCCAGTTTCTGGAGGATGATGTCAAACCCTTGACAAAGTCGGATGGTTTCCAAGTTCCAAAGTCTCTGCTCGTCCTGCTGCTCCCCTGCAGATTGTTGCCCCTTTACCTGATCTGGATATGCAACGACGACTGCCTTCCACGCACCTACCCTGCCTGAAGTGATGGGTGGTAAACCTTTTCCGAATTTCAATGAGTTATCTTTCTTGAATCAACTGATATGTTAGTATCAGAATGGCATACAAAAGAGATTAGATCTCAGATTAGATTTTATGAAAACTATTTGCCAGGTGGAAGCCTAAAAAATTAGGACGTTCTTAAGCTGTGTTACGATATGCGTGTAGTCCGAAATTCGAGGTTACTTAGGCTCGTATCTTATGAGCCGGATGGAAGCATTAAAAAATTATAGCGTTAGCTCGTTCATAGTTCTCAAATGGAAGCTTTTGAATTATGGATATCACTTAAGCTTTATTATATTATTCCAGTGGAAGCTTCAAACTTGTATGTTAAGTTGTGCCGTCTACTTGCCGCTGTACTCGAAATGGAGTGGCCCAATGGTCTATGGTGCCGGGTCACATATAACAGATCCACCAGATAGTGTGTTCCCTTCTTGGCGCTGTACTCGAGTGGGAGCGGCCCAACGGTCAAAGGTGCCGGGTCACACATAGCAGTCATACTTGTAAGTCTGAATATGGAATGCCTCTGAAATACACTTCATCTGATTACATACTGATATACATTTAATTTCTTTCCAACCTTGATTAAATTGGTGTTGGGGGTAGTTATTACCCAAAAGTTAATGGAAATTTCTCTCTTGGAATTGCACGGAGTTTTATGCCAAACTAAAGGAAAGTGAAATGCAAAGTTAAAGGAAAGTGAAATGCTTACTTGGAGGAATGCAAAATGCTTACTCTGAGGAAAGTGAATGCTAACTAAAGGAAAGTGAATGTCAAAGAACGTCAAAGCAACAAAGTATGGGAAAGCAAACTAAAGATTTGAAAAAAATAAATATTATTACTACTGCATGAGTTGTCTGACTGAAATAACATGAAGACTTCACAAAGCAAGTCTTACAATTAACAGCTACACCAACACCCGTTTGATCGATCAGCAGTGAAACAAACAAAAAAGATCAAATGAAAATTACAACAGAAATTCAAATGAACACATATTTGCAGAAAGAAAAGTGAAATATGTTCTGCAATATTGGCATGTTGTGCAATTCATCCTCATAAATAATATAGTTAACAGAACAAAATAATGTAAAACTGATATTCTCGTTAATGTGTCCGTCTGGCGGAGCAGATATAGGTGCGGACGGACGGACAGACGTACTAATTGTCCACTGGGGAAAGTTGTTTTCATAGCAAAACATTTCTTCATAAGCTACGGAATTATGGTATTCATGCATATGCCTTATGCTTGCGCTACATTTAGAATCGGTTGTGATTTATTAAGGGAAAGATGCGTAGGATGTGCGTGCGCACGGTTTTATAAATCCAAATATTTCTGTGCGTACGCACGTCCTCTGTTTCATCCGTACGCCACTTCTGACGCAAATCCTACACAAAGTTTGATCAATGAGGCAACAGAAGTCTTGCTTGTTTGTAGGTGGCCAAATACTTATTTTCCACCATAATTTACAAATAAATTCTTTAAAAATGAGACGATGTGATTTTCCGGATTGTTTTTTCTCATTTGTCCCTATGATCAACATTACAGGCCTCTCTCATCCTTTAAAGTGGGACACTTACACAACTGTTGGCTGACTAAATACTTCTTTCGCCCCACTGCATCTGCCTGTTTCATATGGTAGCATGTCCCTAATGGTTTTATTTTTTTTTGGCCTGAAAGTAAGTATTTGAAATCATCCTGGACTTTTTGGGGGATAAAAGTGGTTCCAACATTAATTTGTTTTCTTTAATGTCAGTTTTAGATTTACTTATAAAAATTTAAACCTTTTTTTTATAACAACATTTTCATTTATGTCTGAATGTAAAGAACACCTGAGGTTACACGGACTTCCTGGACATGAATGAATGACAGAAACAGCAGCTGAAGCTGCAGCTGTTTCCCATCAAATGTTTGAACATCTTCTTTGACAAATAAGCTTTTCTAAAAACAGGAGCAGATTCAGTGAGTCACCACGATGGGAGCAGGGGGAAACACACGCCTTTTGTGATCAAACTTAAACCCGGTGTGAGAGTGTTTGTGCACAGAGAAGGCAGGAAGCCAACCAGAAGTGCACGCACGCATGGAGGCGTTACAAACCAACGGTAAAATGCAGCTTTAAGGGCTTTAGATCAGACTTCAGTGTTTACACAAAGATGACAGCCAGGTATTTGGGGTTTTTGTTCTCACCAGGCGGGAAAGTGGTGCAGTAAAGCACGGAGGTGGGTGCAGCCCCACATTTCTTTTGGGTCTTTTCTAGTCATTTTTTTTAGCCATAAATAAAATGAAAATCTTTATGTGAAATTCAAAGAAATAGAAAAAAAGAAGAAAAGATTTTAGTAAAAATGAAAGTTAAATGTCAAAAATCGGCTTTAGTTCCTGGATGTCTTTTCCCTTTTTTAGGGGGTGCACACAAACACACACAAACAAAAACACAAACACTTACAAGCCCCCACAAACACGCTTACCAGACGTGGTTCACTTCTGGTAAATCAAAAGCTAACCCTGGAGAAACAGACTGTATGTGTGTGTGTGTGTGGGGGGGGGGGGGGGGGGTTACTTGCATCTCTTTACCTCGCCGTTGAATGAACTTTATTTATTCGTTTATTTAACAGGGACAGTGCACATCAAAAGCATGACAGCAATGCGGCAGAATTAGCCCAAAGGATATTTTTCATCTGTAGTCCCCGGACAGGTGTTAGAATCGTCAACCTAAAAACTTGAAAGCATGAATTAAATACATCAATAGAAAATATACATGTTCAATAAACAATCCTTTAAAATACATACAACATCCACACAGTGAGAAACATAAAAACAAATATAAAAGAAACAAAGGAGACAGATCAGACAAGGAGGGGCTGGCATTAAAATAGTTCAGTTGTTGTGATATGAACCAGTTATTTTAGGTGCTTTTTAAACATCTGCAAGGATGGGGGGGGGGGGGGGTCCAAAACTAGCTGTTCAAGATGAGACAAGAATATTTTGGGGAAACGAAGCAACAGAACAGAAAACTGAAGCCAGAAACACATGAAACACTTTGGGTTTGGTGTCCGTCGGATCTGAGTCCCGTCCTGAAACACGACGTCCCGAAACACGACGTCCTGAAACGCCCCAAGACTCTGATGAATTTTGTAAAAACCAACTACGAGAATTTATTTCTTCTTCATAAAGTTTACAAAGCAACATATTACAATCATCAGCCATGCAGCTTCACTGCAGCAGAAAGGTAGACAGAGTGTGAAAAACACACAACAGTGAGCTCAGACAAAAAAAAAACTGCCCAAGTTTCTGGCTCGATTTGATGTTTCCATGGTATTGTGACTGTTTTTCTATTATATGTTGCTTTGATGGCAGTGGTTAATCTGTTAGCTGAGGTTTTTCTTGACATGTTGGAAGGTTTGTTCAGGTATTCTGACCTTTTAAAGAGTGTTTATGGGTTGTTAATAATTTTCTCCTCCATGCCATCACTTTTTTTCTTTTGTCAATAACTCTGTTTTTGTGTCACAGCCATGAGCCAGTAAAGGTGGAATCTGTAGAAGATTGACCTTTAAATCAGAATTTCAAGCTTGAAAAAAGTTTAACGCAACACTGACGTGTAACTGTTGCACGCTGGACCTATTTGGGGTTTTGATGGTTTTCTGTATGGGTGAACCTAAAGTTTCTTTCTTGCATAATTGATTATAGAATCACAGTTTGAAAAAGGGTTAAAAGGTTGTCCTGAATCCATCAGGTCACATCAAAAGGTGCTAAAGAATGGATTTTCTCACTTGAGATTCTTTAAGGCAAAAATGTTCACTTCTTTGCGGATGACACTTTATTTTTTGTGGGTGTGTGTACCGATAACATTGATGACCTTCATGACTGCCTTTAGATGTTTAACCCTTGTTCTATCCTAGGCACTTCACCATTGGGAGTTGGGTCATCTAGACCCACTATACAGAGCTCTGAACCTTTTTTCTTCAATGATTTGTGATCTTCACTGGTGTCCATGGATTACATGAAATCTTTCCACCTTTATCCACCTTTGTCATGGTAGGGAGAACACGTCAATGGAAGGGGGGGGGGGTCATCTAAGATGACACAAGGGTTAAATATTAACAGAGGAGAAATTCCTGCAGCTCAAAAATGACAAATTGTTTAGTCTGGAGAGAGAGGGATTCAGGTTAAACCTGCCTAGTAAAAACAGAAGTCACAAACTCAGTACCTCGGGGGGCTTCCTAAAGAAGGTTCTCAGCTTTCAAGCACATGGGTAACACAAAAAAGTCTGCATGTCATCCTCTTAGTATCATGGGCGGGTCAGAGATCCTCTCTTTGGAGTCAGTGCAGATGTCAACTGGTGCTTTATTTATATTCTGAAGGAGTGAATGTGATTGATTCGTCTGGTCTTAGTGAAACGACTGCAGGTCATGGAGAATTCAGCAGCAGACCTCCTGACCAGGGAAAGCATTACAACAGTCATGTATTGCATCAATGATGAGATGACTCTTCCTCTTTATATGTTTCTTTGGGTTTTGTAAATGACTGAATAGCTTTTATCTTTTCAGGAGCTCTCGTGTGTGTCAAGTCAGTTGTGGCAGAGAAAGAAACTAAACATGTTGAACTGAAAGGCTTGGACTTCCAAAACCTTTGGCTGTATAAAAAGTGAATTGATTCATTGTTGAATCCAGTCCCAGATTCTTTTCTTTAGGATGAGAAAGTTGTGGGTGTTTGATGCAAACTTTAGATGCTTTCTTCCATAGCGGGGTTAGAATTCAGAAACCCAAAAACTCGTCTACGGATTCTTTAGACAACAAAAACCCAGTAGGCGTTCAAACCTTTACAACATTTGTGTGCAAACAAACCAGAAGGAAGTGCACCGAACACTGAGCACCAAGAACCAGTCCTCCACCAACTAAGAAGTGACTCCATTACAAACTGACAAACCTGAAGCCGACCACAAAGAAAGATCACGATCTGTAGAATAGAATAGAATAGAATAGAATAGAATAGACATTATTGTCATTGTGACATGGTTCATGCACAACGACATTCCAGGGAATGTCTTTCAGAAAAGTAAACCACATAACTCAAATGAATCAATAATCCATTTACAGCAAGTTTATCTAAACACAAAAAGAAATGCTACCCTCATACGAGGCCATTAATTGGAGAACACATTTTCCATTTCCGCTACACTCCGGTTTGTTTTTGTTGGTTTTTGGATAGAAACGTTTTTTTGTTTGTTTGTTTGTGTTCTGATTGCTCTGTACGGCCGTTCTGAAGGGAACCTTTAGAAGACTTCATCACTGGACTACCACCTTCTCAGTTTAACTTTGATGGAAATTGTTTTATTATTATCATTGTTTAAATGCATTTGGTTAAATGCATATTTAAATGTTAACTCAGATTGACCTTTTAACCTTTTTAGACAACAGTTATGTGTTTGTTCATCTGTTTCTCATCCCCAGCTGTGATGAGGGGGTTTTACGACGCACTGTCCTGAGCTGATAAGGAATACTGTTTGAACTTAGAATCCACCCGAATGGTTCATTATACGACACCCCCTAATGAACTTTTTTCTTTGTCTGGAAATTGTCACCTCCTACTTGTGTTCTTAATAAAGGTGCATGGGAGAAGCAGTCCTTTGAGAACAGAGAAGCTTGGTGGATGTCTTCTGTCACTTTTGTTTTTTTAAAGTCTCTAAAAGGCCTAGAAAAAGAAAAAAGAAACATTTTTTTTTTGGTGAGAATGTTTGTGTAAATGGAGTGAACTTGTTCGAAGCAGTGGGCAGCTGGAAACCTTGTGGCGTTAACACAAGGCTGCTGATAAGTTGAAGTAGAACAAGATTTCATCTAATTAGGCTTTAGGTGAAAAGAACTTTGAGTCTAAAAATGGGATTTGCTCCTGGGAGGACCCTAAACGTGTGACCGGATCAGGCAATAGGTCTGACCTAGAAGCTTGTTGTACGAGGAGTTAAATTCGGACCTGAGAGAAATTCTCTGTTGGTTCTGATCACACTCTGTGACTAACGTAAATAAAATAAATTAAAAAATGGGGAATTCAAATAGAAAAGTTGAATTAACAGGGGATCCAAAATACTTGGAAATAGTTCATCCAGGTTCAACTACATTCTTCAGATAATGGGATAACAACTACAATTTTAAGGGAGTACAGTCATGAACTGAATTAGTTCAACGGTTACAAATTAAAAACAGAATAAAAAAAATAGTGAAGAATTAACTTGTGCAAAGCTGTGGTTAAATGAAGCAACAAAAAGAAAGAATGGCATTCAGAAAAGTAAAGCTAGAGAAGCATGTCTGATTGCTTAGAGGATGATAAATCAGTTGTGATAAGACCCAGACCCCTGCAACACCCTGCAGCAGGCTGCAGACCCAGCAGGAACAGGATAAGAGTGGGGGGGGGGGGATCCATCTGATTTCTCACTGCTCCTCTGTTGATAAGTCTTTACCCACCACTGACTGATTTAAATAAACCAGAAAAAGAACAAAGACGTAAAGAGGAAGAGGGAAAAAACTTGAATGGAACAAAACTATGGGGGTTGGTTTGGAAGAGGCTGGAGGGTCATCTGAAATTGCTGAGACATTTCCAATGATTGAAGTGTCCAATCCCAGAGCTGGAGAAGATGGTCAGAGGCCTACACTTCTTGTGTTTAGGACCTGGACAGTGGAGGATGTTAGGAAGGCAGTGGAGGACGTTATCTCTCACAGGGAAAATCCACAGGATTTTCATGAGCAAATGATGGAAGTTCAGAGAGCTTATCATCTGAATGGCATTGAATGTCTGCAAGCATGGATGACTGCTATGAAAGCAGACTGGGCAAAAGTAAAGGGAAAAAGAAATCCCATGAATGATGACGATCCACCATAACAGTCAAGAGTTGATTCAAAGTCTCACACTTTTAGGACAAAGAATTATAGAAGCCTTTCCAATGAGACCTGATTAAGGAAAGATTGGTCAAACTAAACAAAAAGATGGAGAGTTAGTGTCTGATTTTAGAGTCAGATTTGAAGAAGTTTTAAAGCTAATAGTGGACTCAAGAGATGATGATAATGATGAAGGTGCCTATAGACAGCAGCTGAAACAAGCTTTACTGCAAGCTATCAGACCAGAGATTGCAGATTGAATAAGGAAGCATTGCATAGATCTACCTACAGGAGCGCTACAACAGTTTATGAATTTTGCTGTTCATGCAGAAAAAGTGATGGTGAATAAGAAGAAATTTAGAAATCAAAGTGTAGATACATTTTGGCAGGAGGAAAGTAGTGATGTGTTTTTTGGAAGGAATATGAACAGAGGAAGAAGTCATGGACGTGGACAAGGGCGTGATCGTGGAAAAGGAAATTTTAGAGGAAGGTTTAGAGGAAGTGGCAACAGAGCGTCAGAGCAAGCTGATGATGGGTGTTGGATTTGTGGACAGAGAGATCATTGGGCGAGAGATTGTCATGAAAGGAAGAAATCAGCTTGAGTAAATGGTAGAAAAAAATGACAAGATAAAGGATGAATCTCAACTAGAAATTTAACCAATTAGTGATGAATTTTTAGATCTTACTGAAGTTTGTCTTATGGAAAAGCCAGAAATAACTCTTCATGTTCAGGGACAACCATTTGTTTTTCTTTGTGACTCAGGGGTTTGCAGAACTGTGATAAGAAGTCATTACCATGATTTTCCGAAGTCAAATAAAACAATACAAATGAGGCTTGCAGATAGTCAGATTAAGACTAAACACTTGAGTAAACCAGTTTGTTTTGGAAAATCCTGATACTAATGAAACAACGTGGATTCCTGTGAATTTAGCACCAAACTGGCCTTTTAATCTTTTAGGGAGAGATGTCATAATAAGATTAAAGTTAGGAATTTACCCCACCAGAGAAGGGGGGATGCAAGCACGACATCGTCCAGATGCTGACATCTCTGTGCTAGAAGGCAAAGGTGAACCACACTATTACTGGACTTTAGATCTACCGAAGACTGATCTTGGACAGACTGCAAAAACCTTAATGGAAAAAGCAAAAACTAGAGTGTCACCCTGTGCAGATTTTATGTCTCCAGAAAACCTGTATGCAAAAAGTCTCCTGGTCCTGACAGGAGATATGACGAAGCAGTGAGTAAACTAGGGTTTCAAAAATGTACAATGAATGATTTTTATTGGAAAGATGAAACTAGTTTCTGTACTGTGACAGTTACACCAGAAGCAAAAAACTTAATGTATACAGGAGTGACAAGTTAGAAACAAACGGCAGGTGTAGTTCCATATATTTCTTGTACTAAAGGTTTACACGAATAATTGAAAGAAATTAAAGAAATATGTACTAATGAGGATCTTACTGCTGATGCAATCGCCGATGTTTTAAAAGAGATGCAACACATGGTATTAAAACAAGAAAAAGATCTATGGTTGAAAAAGGGGGCCCGGCCCGGCGACAGTCGTTAAGGGGGGGGGGGGGGGGTTGCTGTCATGGTGCCTCTGGCAGGATTTCCTCCCCCTCCCCTCTCTCGTCTGCTAGTATGATTGGAACCAGCTGTGGACACTCACCTCATCTGCTCTCCGCCTTCTTAAGGAGATCCAGCCCAGCATTCATCGCCAGTTCGTTGGCCTTCACGATGCTTAGTCTGGTCACTATGTCTAGCCTCGTTCTCATGTCTCCATGCAACTTACTTTGTCTTGTCGTCTCGCTCTTAGGTCTGTTTCCACAAGTGTCCACCTGGAACAATCTACCCCATGAGCTGCCGCTGTCAAGTTTCGCTTCCTGCCACGCTCTGCTCCAGCCACGCCACGACTCTGGCCTCAGCACCAAAGAGAACTTCTATTACGATAAGAATGCTATCGGTTCTGGTCGCCAGCCGAAAGAATCTGAACTCCAGCTCCAACCAAGGCTATTGATTTGTCCAGCCAGAAAAATGAAAACTTCATTATCCGTTCATCGTATGAGTTTACTTCCGGGCTCCAGCATCTGGGTCTGCTACGTCAAACATATCATGACATGTACGGCCGTCCTGAAGGTAACCTTTAAAAGAATGTTTCCTGGATTGAAGTGTTGACCCCGCTTGAAAATCCCCTCTGACTGATTTCATCAACAGGAACCTGCAAGGATGTTCCGTTTGCAAACTGTTTTATGGATTCTGAAGAACATGACGGTTAACCATCCAACCACAGGAGAAGGAGGTCATGATGACATAAAGAAAACTCTCCCCATCATACCGCCCACCTCGTTTGCAGACAGAAGAAATGAATGTACAAAAGCGGTCATGTAAAAGTACAGAAATGTGAAAAAACGTCAACAAACAAAAAAAATGTGATTAGAAAAACAGAAATACACAAACGTATTAAAACAGACATAAATAAAACAAAAAACTTGGAAATACTTTTACATTTGTTTACTTTTCACCTCTCTGAGCAGAAAAGGTGTAAAGGTGATTTTCTTTCTTGTTCATTAAATTTCTTTTTTCATATTTTCTTTTTTTCTTCCAGAAAACTGGACCAAATTAAAAACTAGTGAAACTTCTGACAAACATAAACACAACTCAGAAACATTCTTTACGTTACAAATCAAAGCAAAAGCTTGACATTCGTATAAACACTGTTGTTAACCACACACATTATGGAACAATTATGGAACAAAAACTTGTTTTTGTGTCTTTAATATTTGGAGAGAAATGTTTTTTTATTTTATTTTGAATCTGCAGCCCTTTAAACATTTTGAATGCCAGATTCAAATCCAAGTCGTCAGCTGTATTTTATTTTATTAAAATAAATAAGGCTAATTAAGCTATTACATTGACTGTATGTAAAATCTGGACTGAGTGGCTCCTCCCCCCCTGACATGCCAAACAGGAAGTGGCTCCAAGAAGCCAAAATTCCATAGACTTCTATACAGAAATAAACAGTTGTTACTGTCATTGTATTGGTCAGAAGAACCATTCTGGATCTGGTACCTTTAACATGTTCTCGACAATCCTCATTTTTTTTCTGTAGTTCAGGTCATAAACTGGCTAACGAGATCCTTCAATAAAAGTAGGTGGAGCCTGCTGGCCCCAACGTTCAAAACGTCTGACGGCTCAGATCCTGGCAATGGCGTGTTATGTTGGGGAATTTGGGGAGAGGCTTTGAGCACAGGAAAACTGTGTGGAGTTCTGTAAAAATGGATTCCCCCTTTCTAAACTTCGAGTTTTTAACATTTTTCATGTAAATGAACAGCTGTCGCTGTTAAAACAACATCATTTTGTCACCTCATCTGTCCATCCATGAGCTTTGCTTCTTTATTTTGTTCATAATTTAAAAGCATTTCAACATCATGGAGTAAAAAAGAGGGAGTAGTGTAATGGTTTGGGGCTCTTTTCAGTTCATGGACACCTACAAACAAACTCCTCAAAAATCCTCACATATTCCAGTGATTGCTATTAAATATGACACAAACTGTTACGTTTGACAACACTCCAGTTTTCCTTCACAGGTATCAAAACAACTTTTTGTTGTTTTTTTTTTTTAAAGGAATAAATGTTTGGTAGAGGACAGATTGTTTCTGAAAAGAAAACAGGAACAGTCAGGAAGGCCAATTTTATTTTCTATTTGCTTCTAAACAAAACTGAAGAAAAGTAATAAATGCAGTGGTGGAGGCAGGGCTACCGGTCAGAATAGGGCAGCTTTTAGCTGTTTAACACCCCAGCAGTGTCTTCTATTCAGAGGCTGTGAGGACACGCGGCCGCTGGCCTCCCTCTGCTTATCAGGGCGCCTGTTGTCCCGGAGACCTTTCAATGTCCAGGTTGGAGGGAACAATTAGACTACTAGCATCTTATCTCTGATGTTAAGAGCTGCTTAAAATATTTTCCAGTCCCTCTTGTGAAGCCCACTGCGTCTTGAAAATGGTCTTCAAAGTAAAAGTCTGATTTGAATGTACAAAAAAACCTAAAGAATTAAGTCCTAAATGCTTGTGTTGGTTTCTGAGCAGAAGCTAGTTCTGACGTGACGTTCCTTCACTGGAACCCAAACTTGTTTGTGGTTAAGTTGGTTGAAGGCTGCTTCCTCTTCCTCCTCACCCAGGAAGCTGGCAGCTTCCCTTTGAAGAGAACATTCGTGGGATGTGCAGACAAGGCCACGGGAACTCAGCAAGGTGGCAAAAGAACTCACAAATACACGGCTTTTGGGACTCCAACAGTGTCCGTTGCTTTATCAGTAATGTTCATTGTTGTGTCCAGATTAAAAAAAAGAAAAAGGAACGTTCCTCTAGTGAAAAACGACAGACATTACTTGCTCTTTTAGCCTTCTTTTTATTCAACAAGTACCTTTTTCTACAACACATACTTTCAGTCTCCGAACGGACTCTTTTTCACACACAAGCCCCCTCTGGTGGATAGGAGGGGCACTTTGATGAGTTTTCCAACAATGGTTTAGACACCGCATTCATCAACCTTACAAAGCCTGGTTGGACGGCGTCTGTCTTAAAACAGGAGCCACACAACCCGATGGTCACAGAGAAAGAGTTCCATCTGTGCTTTGATGATGACCTCATCACCAAAAGACACCTTAAAATCCCCCCAAAAAACAACCCCACCCCTTTGATTGTTACAGCATCTTCAGTTCAGTTTTTTCAGCTAATGGTCAAACCTGTACGGGGCACGCAGGTGACCCGCACGGAATATCAAGGTGGTAGACCGCTCATTGAACCCATAGAGAGAAAATGTTCAGATACATTTTTTATGATCATTCTGCGGGTGACGGGTCGTAGTGACTTCCATTATCCTTAAGAATACTTCACGATTCATTTACCCAACGCAATTCCATTTTCATGATGTCGAGACACACTTGCGCTCCCCTTAAGATGCGGCCACTCCCTTCTATGACCCTCCAAGGACCCGGACAACCCAAAACCACAGCACCCACACGGGTGCATGTGACTAATGCTACGGTCACACATACGACTGCAAACGCGCGATGGGGAGGTATCGCCAAAATCTACAAGATTAGATTCTGCCGCCTGATTTTTTTTTTTGGTGGAAAAAAGTTAGCGACCATCAGGCGTCAGACAGTCAGGCAGAAATAACGCTATTAGGAAATCGGGCGACCACAGTGCGGCCGCAGCCAGATCGCCAGCCAGCAGCAGCTCTGAATGGACGATGTGTAAATGTCTCTGCACAGCCGCTGTCCATATCAAGTGCCACCGGATGCCAGCCACTTGGTAGCCCTGGGGGGATATAAAAAGAACGCACATTAGGATTTTTAGACAACGTGGCTACCAGGAAGTCCAGCCACCGCACAACCTCCAAATGTGCCACAGACTGATATTAAAAATCGTTTGCCCACTAGTTGATTTGTCCCTCTTAAACCTCTGTGGCCGCTGCAGCCTGTAAAAGTGCAACTACTGCCTCCTGATTACAAATGTACAAACCACCTCCTGAATTTGCTGAAAATGAGTATGCGGTGCCATTTAGGGATATGTTACCTGAGTTTAAGGTTTTAGTTATTTTCTGATCAAGGAAACAAATCTGTGTCTTGGTTAGTACTTTAGCGCATTTGATGTATTTTAAGAGTCAGGATCTGTTTACAGTCCAGAACTGTGGCAGGAAGTCCTGCTTCTGTTTGGATAATGAAGTGCAGCAAATGGCATCCACACCAGTCAAGTGGCCTAGAAGGTTTTTTGGGGAGGGAGGGTCCTTGAATTTAGCTTGTCTCATTCTGTTTCTTGGTTAGTTCCTGTGTAGATTGGCCGTGACCTTCCTGGAGGCTCCAACCCCTCCCTGCGGGTTGCCATGGAGCTGTCACGAACATCCGCACTTTAGATAATTTGTTTGGTGTTTATTGATCTGTTTTCTCCATGTTTTGTATTTTCCAGCAGATTTCAAATGATTGTTTTTTAGTCGTGTTTGTTTGGTTTCCAAGGTTTTGGCCCAAAAACCTTCCAGTTGGTCTCCTGGATCAATTTGCTACAAGCCTCTAACAGGTGATGGGGGCTTTTAAGGCTGAACCTTAAACCGGGGGTTTGAACCCCTCGTGGAACCTTTGGTATGTTTATCGTGTTACACAATCACACCTATTGCAGGTTGGGGTGTCTGAACCAGGTTGCAAAGATGTGGGTTCTTCCTTGTTCCACAGGCTCATTCACCGTTTTTTTTTTGTGTCTTTCACCAGACGGGCATCATCTGATCTGCTAGAGCTTAGAAACTATTAGGTACTTACCCGTTCAGGCCTGTTTGCCCCTCCCAAAGGGATTATGAGATTTTTAAAGACTTTTTATCAAAGTCGTTTTTGCACGAAATGCAGCTTCAAGAATTTAGAGTGGCGTCTTCTGATTGGTGCAAATGATCATTTCAGTGGAAGACATGGGTGAAAAACAAATTAAAAGGATAGATGACGGATGTTAATGTTGTTAAAGTGATAAATTATGTTTTAGTTCCTTTTATCTATACGTGGAATCAAGTTCAGCTCAGTCAAAAAGAACAGCCGGGTTTCTCACTCGCAGATTTTTTAGTTTTGATCTCTTCAGAAGAGAAACTCAAACCTGAGTTAGAGGAAGGTGCCAGTCTCCACCATCATCGGGAGGTCTTTGACTGACCATCTCTGTGAATGAGTGAGCAGGGAAACAAAGCACAGTCTTCAGCCCATGCATCACTGTGTTTTTAAGACTGAATTTCTTTAATTATCAATGACACGTTCCTCCCCAACTGGAGCCTAAAATGTGTGATCCTACTAGAAAAGGCAGAACATTGAATGGTTTCATTTCCTCAATAGTTCCAGCGTCTGCAGCCTTGTCTGCACATCCCACGAATGTTCTCTTCAAAGGGAAGCTGCCAGCTTCCTGGGTGAGGAGGAAGAGGAAGCAGCCTTCAACCAACTTAACCACAACAGTTGACTGTCAGTCGACAATCAGTAACGACATTTTAATGAGGAGGAATGTGTGGAAGAGCTGAGAGAGGCTGACCTTTATGACCAAACGGGGACTTCTCTGTTTTATGGAGGATCATAGATAACATTTTAGATTTTTATTTATTTGTTTTGTGGTTTGATCTTCCTCAGATCTAAGAAAAACATTGACCAAACGGTGTCCAGATACACAAAAAACCTAGTAATAATAGGTTAATAATAATAATAATAAGATGGATTCAAATGAACAAAAATGTTCTGAAACCCAGAGTGAATCAAAGCTGCACAGCTGTGTTCAGGTTTAAAAAATAATAATTTCTACATTTATTTCTTGATGTTTTAAAGATTTTTTGGTTTGTTCTCCTAAAACTAACCTTTATGATTCCCAGCCAAGCGTCTTTAAATTCGTTCACCTGTTTTCTGACCCTGATTGAGTTGGAGCGGCTCTTTTGCTGCCATTTTTCTGTCGACACTTTCCCTGCAGGCTCCGTCCCTCCCATAAAAGCCCGAGTGGTTCCTGCACATGTTCTGTGTGGTAGCTGGCCCCCATATCTGCTGTGAGCGTTTGAGCCGTGTGCCCCCATCTCTGACATTCTTTGCAGAAAGCTCCTCAAAGTCGCTGCTGCTGCTCAGACGCTGCTTCTCCTGCCGACAGACCATTAAAGATGGGGAAAATTAACGGCTGCCTCAAATGCCTTTTTATCTTCTTCAATGTCATCTTTGAGGTGAGTGAAAATCTTTTTTTCAGACCGTTTGTTCTTCTGCACGTTTTTTTTTTAAATCTCATCCCTAATCAGAACATTTTACTAAATTAAAAAGAAATTCCCAGACAGCAAAAAGTTAAAATAGAAATAAAAAATGTTTTTTTTTACCAAAAACTGTAAAAAAAAAAAAGGAAACAAATGAATATACTTTTTGCGATTAAGAAGAAAAAAAACAATTTTATCTGAAATAATACAATTTAACATAACAAACAGAATTTATTGAAGTAAAAAACAATACGTTTATTTTTTTAGACAACTTTTACACGTTTGGTTCAGTTTCTGATTTCCTGCCAGCATTTCCAGGAAAAGAGACCAACCACGGTAAAAACAAGAGTCGGAGTCTTATTACAGCCCCCCTCCCATACAAGTCAGGTCCCCCTCCCACCTCAGTCTGCTTCATGGGGCCCCATTGTTGTTTTTATTTGAAAGCCAGCCGCTGAAGGACATTTCCCTGCAGCTGTTCAGAAATAAAACAGAAAGTCAGGAACCTTTTTCTTTTCCTCGCATGCAACAGAATTATTGACTTAATGTCTCTGTGTTTTATGATAGAAATAGAAATAAAAGACGTGTTTGCAGCATCAAACAGCACAGACTTCAGCTCTCTGTCCCCCCCTGGTGTCTCCTTCAAAGCACACACTCCATCCACACCAAACAAGACAAGAAGTCCTATTTCTTGTGAACCGACACAACATAAAGCATGAAACTGTTCTGACGCTGTGTAAACGGGACATTATGCCATTTTGTCCCCAGATCGTTGGGTGTATCCTGATATTCGCTGCCGTGAAGTCAATGGGTCTCTCCGCACAGGTAGTCCACACCTGCATGTTCAACCTTTTTCAGTCACTGTCAGGCATTTAGAATTATTTAAAAAATATTTTGTTTATTTTTTTATTTTAGACATGAATAACATTTGTACTACATTGGTTTAAAGTCTGTGACGAGTCAAAGTGAAGGAAGTTAACTAACCCGACTCAGCCTCATCAATCTGGTTTTTGTGCTGCTAAATTAAAGGTTAAATTAGCCAGAAAATCTGGTATTTGTGAAGCAACCTTTATTTATAATCTGGTCCACTTAATGAGGGGAATTCTGGTTCTGTTTACTGGAACTCTTTTTTTTTGTTTTAGTACAACTTGGTAGACATTGACTGATCGATGGATTGCTGAAGCATTATGGGTAGTGTAGTCAGGAGCGTGGAGGAGTTATGCGTACCATGCTTTAACAAAATAAAGAAGAAGCGTAAAAGTATGTAATGTGTTAATGTTTAATGTGTACAGCTTAACAATGTCGAGCCTTGTTGTAAATAAAGTTTTATTATCTGCCGTGTTGCTCTGTCTGCAAAGGAGAACATGAAAAACAACAAAGTTCATTAGAAAAACTTCCCATCAACCCCTCCGACCAATCACCTGCTTCTTAGTCATCCGTCATGCCGTTATCTGACTGACGTAGAATAAGGAACGGCTGGAAAAAACATTGTCATTTATACTCCAGAGAGTTTTAATGGTTTTTCCTTTTCTGAGCACGGATCCATGCAGATTCTGAGGAGCCGGGCTAGCAGAATAAACATCAACACACAATTACTGATAGAGCGTTTTTTTAATTATTTTTGATCAAGACAATGAGTTCCACTGACTTTAGTTTGTTTCCTGGAGAAACCTACAAACGTTCTCACGCCATCGATCAAATCTGCTCGACATGTCAGACGAGAAGACACGACAAATATAAAACCAAACGGCAAAGGATGGAGAAATTTGGACTCAAAGCGACAAAAGCCCTCTGCTCAGTGATCCATCCACATATTTGACGTCTCAGCACCGAGTCTGGAGCAGAGTTCCTGTGCTATAACTGCTGGATGTAGGTGCGTCCTCATCTTCTGTAAAAGCCCCAAAGAAACAACCTCAGTTTTCATGAGAGAGACGTCCCAGCATCTGGAGTTGGGTTAGAACGGAGCCACTTTGTGGAAAAAAGGAGCCTGATTGTGCTCTTCTGGGAATGCTGGATTACATAACTCTTGTTTGGGAAAGATCTAAACAATCCGGTGAGTCACGTGGAGCGTTCGTGAGAAGCTGCCAGCCACGCATGTCCAGAGTCAGATTTCTCTTGATGCAGAACAGATGCATCTTTGTGGGGGTGGGGCTTGCTCTTTCTCAGCTCAGACACGGGGGCTCGGGCTGCCCACCACTGCAGAGCACTAATAAATGACTCAGAGCTGATTTCCTTCTTCTAATCAAATTTACTGTCCATTTATGCCAAATGTGTTCCAGGAAAATCATCAGGTTTCCCCCCGCCTCACAGTCCCTGAGCCCCCGTAAAGTATTTACCCGTACCCAACGGATGTGCAGAACTTCCCAAACTCAATCAGCTTTTACTGTCGCTTTAGCAACGGCTTCCATCCAGGTGTTAAAACGTGAACTCTGACTGCTCACAGGTTCACCGCGATGGATCCTCGGTAACGGTGGTGCAGAAGTCCTGCTGTCATTTCCAGAGCGGGTCCTAATTGTTCTTTACTTTGTTCTCCGTTAGCTGAAGATTCCAGGACGCGGTCGTGTTCAGTCACATTACTGCAGACCAAGTCTGCCTGCAGAACAGACTCCTTCTCCACAGCTTTCCTGTCCTAAAACTCTAACAGGATGTTCCAAACATCTTTAAGCCCGAGTGTGAAGCAACTTCGGAAAGTCCATCAACTCTTCTGAAAACGTTTAGAGCCGCCGTCTGAAGTTATTTATCTTAACCCTGACCTCCAAAAAAGGGAGGCAGAGCTGAAGGGATTTTGGAACCGATGCCATTTGTTTCTCTAGAAGTGATTCATGAGGATCAGAAGAGAGAAACGTGAGGCGGTGGTGAGCAGTTTGGTGAAGTGTTGGGCATTTTTAAGAATTCACAACAGACGCTATCTCCCCCAGACGAGTCCTCTTTGGTCAGCACCGTCCAGATGCAGGAATCCAACATGAGCTCACAGATGTTTGGTGGCTCTGAAACAATCAAAAAAACGGACGAAAAAAACAAATAAAAATGGAAAAGTCTGAAAAAGGGAAATGGAACAGTTGAGGTTGGGACATTTAAGGTGACTGAACAACCCGTGGTTCTGACCCGGGTCTCTACCAGCTGACAGCAGGCCTGAGAGCCCATATGTACCACAAACATGCAGGACTGCGGGTGAGGGCAGCCGCGATGTTGGTTCAGAGACAGGAAGATGTTGAGGTTCTCTTTGGGAGAGACCAAGATGAGTCAGGACTGAATCCATCAGAGGAACAGATCATGGTGGATGTTCTGGAATTCAGCAGCAGGAAATAGTTTCAGAGGAAGAACAGTGGGATCTTTCTAATACCGCATTCATGCGCCTGTTTTGTTCAGACATGCATTTGGCTTTCATTGTGTGAAGCTCTTTGTGTTGTTAAAAGCTTTGCACAGATTCATTTTCTCCTGAGTCTCAGGCGATTTATGATGCGGAAACATCCTATCGGTGAGTGAAAGCAGGCAGCGTGAGGAGTGGACAAAGCTGCAGGCTTGAACTGCAGTGTTGGCAAAGCGGACAGAAGACTGTGACGGCCTGCAAGAGACGAAGGCATGAGGTAAAACGGAAGAGGACACACAACAGAGTTCAGAGAATTGTGACGGGCGACAAAAGTCTCTGTGTGTGAGCCTCTGCAGACCGCATGCTTTGTCTCAGCAGCTGAAGCCAGCTGAGCTCATCAGACTCATTAGGGGGAGTCTGTCTTGGTTGTGGTCTGAACTTCAATCAACGTGACAGATGCACTTATGCTGCTGCCACAACTCGATCAATATCCTCCCTCCAGGACTGCTCTGCTGCCCCACTCCCTCCTCTGCTGTTTGTGGTGAAGGTTCATACCCCCCCCCCCCCATTACACACACCTCCGCCCCCTTTTGGGACCATTTTCCTCTCCTCCTCTTTGGCTTCACAGTACATCCTGTTCCAGCTAAGAAGGCTGTTGATCCGAACATGATTTTGTATTTCTGCTAAATGGGTGTGGCCTCTACATCCGGACTCCACCCACCTGGGAGTGATTGCAGCAGAAAGGTTGCAGTGTCTCTTCAGCTTGAATCAAGCTGCAAATTGATTTTAATTTCAAACTGAATCTGAAATTAGAAAATCTAGGACTTGAAACCCAAGTGACTCACATCCACACCGTCAGTATCTGTTCAATATCCGCAGACTAACGGCCTGTTAAGGTGGGTTCATAGCACTGACTGTAAATGAACTGGACTGAGTGACTCCTCCCCGCCAGGCGTTACAAACAGGAAGTGGCTCCAAGAAGCCATCATCCCACAGACATCTATAGAGAAATAACCAGCTGTTCCTCATTCTATTGGTCAGAAGAACCATTCCTGATATCTTTAACATGTTCTTGACCATCCCTTTTTTCATGATATTTTTGCTGTAGCACAAGTATCTCAAGTTAGAAACTGACCAATCAATCCCTCAATAAAAGTAGGTGGAGCCTGCTGGCCCCCCATGTCCAATGTTCAAAATGATTGACAGATTTTGCGTAGCCGCTTTCACTTCTGATTGGTGAGAGTGGTTGCCATGGACACGGTGACTCACACCAACTTGGACTGATCACTGCTTCCTAGTGACGTCAGGCTCCAGCACGGATGTGTTTGTATCACAAAAAATAGGCAGCCTCGTGTCAAGGCTTCATTTTTGTGTGACTTGTTTTGTTGCGTTTTTGCTTTTCTTGTGTCTGACTGGCTTCTTTCTCACTTTGTGAATGAACAGGTATCGCAGTTTGGGGCCCCCAGCACAAGCTGGACCTGGGTGTTTGCCATTGGAATTTTTGCCATCTCTTCGCTGGGAATTTATGCCGCCTGCTCCGAGAACGTCCTTGTCCTTAAAATAGTACGTAGAAAAACCCTAAGAAGTACACTTATAGATCCATAAAACATCATATTTTACTGTTCATAATGTTTGTTTATTTAACTTAAACACTGTTTCCCTACTTGTCCGGTTTTCTTCTGTGCAGTTTGCTGGATTCATGGGTACTGGAATGGTCATCATGCTCATCTTTGGGATTTATGTGGCTGTCATGAAAAGCAAGGTACCTTTATTAAATTTGAAGGTTGCGCGGTGTGTGTCATCATCATATTTGTGTGTATTTAAAGTGACATTTCTCCCTTATATCCTCGATAAGTGTGTCTGTTGTCTTCAAAGTCCAACTCTTGGTTCCTGTTGAGGAATCCCATTCTCCAACAGGTATCACACGGCAGGATTTCCTAAAATTTCAGGACTACTTACTAGCAGGATGCCGACCTCTGAGGAGTTTGACACCCCCACTCTACCGCATGCTCCAGTCTGTCATTTTGCACCCAAAGGAACTTAAGGGAGTTAAGGAGTTAAATCTAAATTTACAATGCTGGTTGAAGGTCCAAATCCCACTACATTCCCTCTAATTACAATCCTAACAAACCAGACACTTATTGGTCTTTTATGATCAATGTGACGTCATTTGAAGGAGCTGCAGAGTTTAGCATGGAGAATATCAGCGATGAAATTCATAAATCCGCCTGCTGGGCTGAAACCAGTAACTCCTCCACTGTTTGTATGATCAAGATACTGAGGACGTGAAATGCTTGAATGTTGTTTTGTTTATACTAGGCAGCAGTGGATGCAGTTTATTGTTGCTTTCTTGAATTTGGTGTCAACGTTGTTGAGGTTTCACTCTAACACACTTGGGTTCAATTGACCTGCAATTGGCAATATCAGCTGGGAAAGACTTTTCATTTTGGTTTCAAAGCAAACCTGCACCACCTTCCATCTGCAGATTGAAGGATTGGTCACTCAGTTTTATTTTCATCAACTTAAAATACATTGAAACATTGATGGAGCGTTTTCTATGTTCATTTGAAACATTGAAACAGCTCGTCTTTCTGTCTTTGGCTATCTTCCACTTTTTAGTACAATCCAGAGTCACGACACACAATCTCTGTTTTCAATGTTGTGAAGAAACGCACGAACATTCACGGCAAGCAGAATCAGAGTTTAAGTTTTGATGAAAATTTTATCCAAGTTTCTCTTTTGGTTCAATGAACTCTACTTCTTTGTCCATCGTTTCCCCCTCCAACTATGCATTTATCTCTGGTAAAAGCTTTTCAAGTGGTCTTTTAACTATGATTGTGCAATTTTCTTTTTGCAAAAATCAAAAAGCTGGTGTCGTTTTTTTAAGATATATATTCTGCAAACTTGCAGGAGTTTGTCAGAGATTTGCCACCGGTAACCCCACGTTGATATCCCAGCATGCCTTTGTTTAAACTCTCCCACTAGCTTACAAACCCTCACAACCCACAGTTAACGTTAGTATAGCAATAAACAAAAGCAAGCAGTTCCAGAGATATGTCTTTGTACAGTTTAGAGCCAGACAGCAGCTCAGTTGATGAAAATAAAGACGTTAATGAAACTATTTGTCTGCATAGGAATGGAGAATGCTACAAGAACACGATTAAAAACACTATTTTCATTGGAGTGGCTCTTTAAACATTTCAGGACAGAAACAGCTTGAGCTTTAAATCTTCAACAAACATTTGCATAAAATGATTGTGCTGTGGTGTTTTCTCTTTCTCCAACCCGTTTCACTTTGTTTTTCTGTTTTTTCTTCTTTGATAGGTAAATGACTTGATTCAGGAAGGTGCCAAGACTTTGATGAACGACAAAGCCTTCCAAGAACAAATGGATGGAGTACAAGGATACGTAAGGCTCCTTGTATCTGTTTTGGAAATGAGCTGTTTGAACAGAGCTGCTGGTGATGCTTGAGGAGCTAAAGTTTCTGCACTTTAGTTTGCTTCAAAGGTCTGACTGAACTAGGGGTTTGTGCTGTTATGTGGTTACAGTTGCAATGCTGTGGAATACTGAGCGCTGACGACTGGCAAGGATCCATTCCTGATTCGTGTCAATGCAATGACTTTGATCTCAGCTCTCAATGCAAGAGCAAACCTGACGTATGTACAGCGGCATCATTTCAACAATTACTACCACTGGTTAAACATGGGTCCTTTCCAAACTCTGTTCCTCCTTCATTTCTCACAGGGATCTAGTGGACCCGACCGTATCTACGAACAGGTATTCCACGTACCAACACAATCCAAATGGCTTACACATTTCAAGCATTCAAAAATCGATGTCCCTTTGCTCTGCTTTCACTTCCACAGCCCTGCGCTATCATTGTGACTTTCTACTTAGACCTGGTCTTCAAGATCGCCTTGGGCTTCTTCTTTGGCTTTGCTGCGATTGCGGTAAGATTACTAATCTTGACATTTCTGTGTTAAAGGAAAACGGTCAGCGATCCAAGCAGTTTGGTTCCTGTTACGATTGTAAAACACAACCTTTAAAACATAATCTGAGTTATTGTGACACACGTCGTTTGGTCACACGGACAGAGTCCAGCAAACCTCGAGTGGCCACAATCCTGCTTGTTTAAAGGTGAAAACATTTAGAAACTCGTCACAAAAGGAAAAGCTTCATTAAAGTTGTCAGATAGGAACGCTAAAAGGAAGGCTAACGAAAGCTGTATTTCGTAGTAAAATTACTAAGTCAAATGAGTTTTGATAAACAATTAAGATAAACAATTATATGTGGGGAGTGCTCCATCATTTGACGATAGTTTAACCCTTTTACTCTTCAATTCCAATGGATTCTACAATGGGGGAAAAAGAGGCTTTGCAACAAAACCAGCGCAAAGCCACTTTTCTCTGCTTCAGAATCTGTTAGAGTTTAATTGTGTAAACAATCAAATAGCTAATAAAAAAATTAAAAATGCTAAATGAGAATGTGTGTGAAGAAAAGGAAGTTGCTAAAAATACTAAAATATTCCCAAATGCTAAATATGCTGAAGCAGATGGACGACAACTACAGGTTCCTGTCCTATCACAATCCCGCTCTAACTTACACCTTCATTTGGCGTCTAAATTTATGCCCAACTCTGTGACCATGGCGTAACCTTTGACACTCTAAAGAAGTGCTTAAAAGGCTAAATGTAAGTTACAAAAGAAAGAGCAAGAAGGCTCAAAGTAAAGCTCAGGAATGGAAAACAAGAATGAACAAGTTAGTTTCCTTAAAGAAAAACTCTAAACTTACGTTCATGATACCAAAACAACTTTAACAGAAAATGTGAAAATGTCTTAAGCATGACACATTGGTGAAGGTCTGATAGGCTCCAGCAACCCAATGACACCCCCCCCCCTCCAAAAAAAAGGGATTCGGTGGGTTCAGAGGATGGATGGATGAAAGTGTCTAAAGTGAACTGGAATTTGTTAGATATACGGACACCATCATGTTGGAGCCAGACATTGTCAGTCAGCGGTGATTGGTCTGAGTCAGTCTGAGTTTAGTGTCAATGGAAACCACTCTGGCCAATCAGGAGTGAGACTTTTTGAAGGCCACACCCCTACCCTGTGAAAACGGGCTATGCAGAATGTGTTAATGAAACATGTTAAAGGTGGGACGTGGGGGCCAGCAGGCTCCACCTACTTTCATCGAGGCATCCGATTGGTCAGTTTACAACTGGAAAAACTTGAAAAAATACGGTGAAAAAAATTAGGCTGACCTACCCATCCATCATCCATCCATCCATCCATCCATCCATCCATCCATCCATCCATCCATCCATCCATCCATCATCCATCCATCCATCCATCCATCCATCCATCCATCCATCCATCCATCCATCATCCATCCATCCATCCATCCATCCATCCATCCATCCATCCATCCATCATCCATTAATCCATCCATCCATTCATCCATCCATCCATCCATCCATCATCCATCCATCCATCATCCATCCATCCATCCATCCATCCATCCATCCATCCATCCATCCATCCATCCATCCATCCCATCCATCCATCCATCCATCCATCCATCCATCCATCCATCCACCATCCATCCACCATCCATCATCCATCCATCCATCCATCCATCCATCCATCCATCCATCCATCATTCCATCCATCCATCCCATCCATCCATCATCCATCCATCCATCCATCCATCCATCCATCCATCCATCCATCCATCCATCCATCCATCCATCCATCCATCCATCCATTAATCCATCCATCCATCCATCCATTAAAACGTATTGGTAAAAGTTAAGTCATGTTAAATTCTTTTTCAGCTGAAAACAACCATTTGTTTTTTGAATAATTGAATTATGTTTCTTAGGCCGTTTTTTGCAAATATTTTCCATGGTTGGAAAGAAATGTATACATGAACACATGCAGTTAAACCTGAATTGACGCTGATGTCAGACTGTAGCAGCTTGATGAGATCCTGTGGTCCAGCTTCCTGATCAAACACGTCTCCTCCGCAGCTCATGGGCCTGTTGATCTCCTTCCTCATGATCCATCAGGTCAAACAATACGAGGGCGCCGGAACGGCCATGGCCATGAAGAGCTACTGAAAATGAGGCTCCGCCCTTTCCTCAGACCTCTGCACTGACGGGTTGAACCACCGCCCTCCCCTTTGGGCTTCTCTGTAACCTGAAGTCTGCTTTTTACTCAACAGGGAAACCAAAGAAACAGAAGCATGAACATGGAAATATTTCACTTTGGGGAAAGTTCATTCTATTTTAGCTTGATATGTTTAAATGATGTTTCATATAAGGAAACTCATCTGTTTTGTGATATATGACAGTGTATTGAACATGTGTAAAGGTGTCTAATCTTTATTTTCTGGCTTCAAACAAATGAAAGTGTTAAGTCTGCGTCAGAGCAGTCTGTTCAGGATCCTAGTGAGCGAGTCTCAATCAAATATGACTCTTTTAAAAAAGGTTTTTCTTTGAAATTTAAAAACCTTTTGAGGCTAAAGCTGAAGTTTAGACAAAAATACAAAAGCATCTCTAAAGTCTGCAACATTTCATTTTTAAAGCCTTAATGGTTTAGATTTACATCACATTATTATCAAATAACTTGTTTCTAAAAATGTCCTTTTAAAGAAACTTAGCTATTGCATTTTAAGCTGTTTAGAAAGTTATAATAAATGCAATTCGCTAAATAACAGTTCCTCTCACTTGAAATCATTGTTTTTGTACACAACAATCCAAAACTTTCTCTTTTTCTTTTTCTTTTTTTAAAAATATAATTCCTTTTTAAAATATCTATGTTTATAATGTCACATTACAACCGATTATCCAAATTAGAAGCTAAAATGTAAATGTATTCATGAGAAATAAATGCACCCCTTGAAAAATACCAACGATTTATTTTGATCAAACTTTTTTTTCAAATAGTAAAGTTATGTTTTTATTTTAACATAAAACCTAAAACCAAATAAGAAAGTGAACCCTGTTGTTTTTCCAGACCAGTTTATGTTAATATTCTTATGTCAACTGTTTACTTCCTACAGATATAGCAGTGAATTCATATTTTTCTAAACTTTGTTTTGTAAAACTTTATTCGTGTAAAAAGCTCCTGGGGAACGGCCCGGATGCTGCATGTCATGAATCGGCGGATCTCAGCCGCCACTGGACGCTGATCCAGCTTCTACCAAAGATCAGCTGTTGCTCTTCACCACAAGAAGGTACAAGGATTTGCTGAGAAAACACATCTGCACCCAAAGTGCATCCTCACAAATAAACTCTTCAAAGTAAAATACCCATTGCATTTTTAATGGGGTTTTATTTTGAAATACCTCAATCATTTCGCTTCCTTCCAAATGAAAAAATTAATCGTGTGCAAAAACATTTCAGGTTTACATTTTTATGTATGCTTTTCCCAATTTTAATGAAAAGAGCAAGAATTGATTTGAAAAAGAGCGTTTTTGTGATGTTGAAAATACGCTGGGCGGGGCCACAAACTCCTTGCTCCGCCCCTTTCTGATCATCCACCTGCAGACCAATAGATCCATGAATGTCTTTGTTTTCCTGGTCTGAGCAGGAATCCGGATCAGAACTGTACGGATGGATGGATACGATGCCGCTAATGTAGGTTGGGGGTGTGGGGGGGCTGTAAGCTAGCGGGAGAGAGTGTGAACAAAGATGTCTCAGTTTTGCTTGATGGGAATGGGGGCGGGGTTCCGCCCACACCTCAACATTTTTAACGTTCCTTCAGAAACGATGTCCTCAAAAACAGCATCACGACAATCAAAAGACCAGAAGATGATTGGAGTGGAAGAACTGACACAATACTGCACAGGAAAAAAACACACATTCATGGTCAAATGAACCTCCTGACCATCACACTTCCACCTCCATGTCCAACTCTTTCTCTACTGTTTTTTCTCTGGTAGATTTTGTTCGTTTGCATCCCTTTGACACAGATTCTGACTGTCCAAAAGGTTTTTCTGCCTGTAGTCAGTCAGTATAATATTCATTTAAAAGTGTCGGGAATATTTGAAAAGTTCCTGAGTCAAATGTTATTTTCACAGCATAGTGTAAACTCTCCCATGTATCCATGTTTGTCCATTTTCTTCAGAATCACTGATGTTTTAGGGATTTTGAATTTAAGAGAGGTGAAACTGAAATAAATGCTTCTGCTTACATCTTCTGGCTTAAACGCGTGTACTTTTCTGTAGACAAAGGCGTGTTGTCTGGAACGGTGGACCGGGAAAGGAAATAGTTTCAGAAGTATGTAAACAATTTCACAACAGCAGAAGGGGATCAGGGAACGCGGAGCTGCTGGAAGTCAGGTGTGTTTGAAAACTACATGTGAAGAATTCCTCCTGAAGGTTTCCAGCAAACACACACATTTGAATGTCTTCATCTTCTGGGATGCAGCGGCCGACACTCATTCTGTTAAAAAAAAAAAAACAAAGACTGACATGACAGGATACGTGTCTCTGATTTAAAGGCTGTGTGCAGACGCTGGCGCTGCCCGGCGGCTCGTCCCAAAGCTGGAGGCGCTCTCCAGAGAACTGGGATCATCCATCATTACGGGAAAAGAAAGACTTCCTTGTGGGGGCAGAGCTTTTTTTCTTCTCACATATTTTCACTGGAATTTGTGGATGTTTTGGAAACCTTGATGACTTCCTGAGGCCGGCGAAGGGGAGCACAAACCGTAGAGGCGGTACGGAGAACCAACACGTCTGGAGGCGTCTCAAAGTCTTTGAAATGTGATTAAGCCGTTTTTAGAGAAACATTTTTTAAACCTTGGGCGTTTTCCAGGACATGGTTTCTGCAGAGAGGCAGACACTCACCTCTGAGTTGGTGCTGCTAGCTTACAGCCCCTCACACCCCCATCCTAACATTAGCGGTGCAGCATCAGATCCATCCATCCGTCCAGTTCTGGTCCAGATTCCAGACCAGACCAGGAAAACAAAGACGTTCGTGGATCTGTTCTTCTGCGTCAGAAAGGGGCGGGGCATGGCGACTGGGGCCCCGCCCAGCATATTTTTGATGTCACAAATACAATGTTATTCAAAGTACACTTGAAGTTTCTTCTATTAAATATACTTGAGTATAACTATAGCCTTTCTACAGTGTACGTATAGGAAGTATACCAGCCGAACACTTCAAGCCGAAGCTTGAACGTTTTAGGTTTACGATATATAGATAGTATCTAAAAAGTAAACTTGTAGTATACTGCCTCACCTTTAGTATAGACTAAGTACATTTAAACAGACTCCTTTTTGGTAAGGGTGAACCGTAAAGCAGAGGATTTCTGCTCCGTGAAGCAGCGGTTCACGCCGTTCCCGCTCTTTTTCAGCAGAGACCCGTTTACATTACATCTCTGACGTCACTCGGAGCGTCTAGATCTGTGGAGAGGAAACTGAAACAAGGTTGCTCCGCCCACCAGAACAATTTACCGACAGAGGCAAGTGGCAAAAGTTCTGTTCAACTTATGGATCAATCCACCTGCCAATCAAAAGATAGAGAACTTTTACCTAATTAAAACCAAGATGACCAAGTGTCGTTCCCACCCCCAGACCCTCACACACACAGACCCCTCAGGGTTGTCACAACTAGCAAAATAAGGTTGATTTGTAACACCTGAGTTGATGGTTTTCATGGATTATGTCGCATTCAGGAGCAGAAGATCAGAGATCCATTCATTCATTTACAATAAATGTATGTAAATGAGGCCACAGAAGGTCTCCAACTCTCTGGAATACAGAGCCTCCTATTTTAGAATTGTTCCTCTATGATGTAAATGTTCCCCCGTTTAAAATGTTCGAAGAAAGACTTGTATATTTTTCAACCATGTGATGGCAGCACCACCCTTCTTACCACTCAGATGCAGCTTTACATCCTGTGAAACAATTATTTTATGGAGTCATATAGGTGGATGTCTCTTCATGAAGAGGTGATCCTGTGCTGGGTGGAACTTTCAAACATTAGAAAATTTTTTATTCGTCTGTTTGCAGTCAGAACTGGAACAAGGAAGTTTTCATCTTCTGGGAACCAAACATTGAAGAGAAGCTTCAAAGCTGCAGAATTATTCAAAAAACAGATTAGATCCACGCAGGAAACACAGGAAATACGAGCACAGCGGTCTACAGAAAGACTGTGTTTTATTTATAATCTAGTGCATTTTCCAGTTTTTCTGGGAGCACCGGAGCGCCAGCAGGGGGCGCTGCAGCCTCACAGGCTGGATGCGAGCAGATGCGATTGGGAACAGGTGTGAAGGAAGCAGACAGGTGATGGCTGGAGGAGACAGACGAGGATGCTGATTGTTCAGAACCCCAGATGATGTTTGGATCTGCAGACCCGGATGTCCAGGAGCCGCCGTCTGACATCTTCATGCAGCTGCAGCGCAAAAAGCCAATTCATGTTCCGAGCATCAAAAATGGATCATCAGGGAGATGCAGAGCGCTGCTGCTGCAGCAAACAACAGGAGTCGGTGAGGGGGTGTGGGGTGGGTGAGGGTCTTACCACCAGCAGCCCCTAGAGGGCAGCGCACGCCGGGACAGCTGGGGCTTGGCACTCAGTCTTTCTTCATCACGTCAGTTTTTGTGGACTGTCAGAATCAAGAAATTCAGGTCTTCATGTTCCACTTAAGAGTAGCGCAAAAGGTCAAAGTTCAGCTTTTATAGACTTCCCTTCCTTCTTACTGCACCTTTGAGTGGAAATTCTGACATTTGCAAACACCTAGGTTGCGTCCGAACCTCCCACCCTGCACTACATAGAGCCTTCTCCATTTGCTGGTGCTCTCCAAATCTCCCAAAGTTCCCAGAAGTCTCTGCAACAAACCAGTGTGCATCGATGCTCACTAGATCGGCGAATATAGACCACAATGCATTGCGTCAGAAAATTCTTTGCCAAAAAAATGTATTTCAATGTATTTTTTAATAAACCATCAATCTTTTCATCTTCAGCAGACAGTGGACTCATAAATTATCGTAGCAAACAACTCAAATTAATTTGATTTGAACTTTGTGAATTCAATGACGTCATGTCCGCCGTTTAAAATTGAAATAAAAAGGAGTGGGCGTGGAGTCCGAATGGCTTTTAAAATCCAGGACGCTACATAGTGGCGCTCTATATAGTTTTAGTAGTTATGGGTAAGGGCGGGAATTCAGACACAGCCACAGTACACGGTGAAAAAGAATGTCGGGTGCACTGAACCCCCCCCCTCCCAGAAAATGATGACATCACAGCGGGAGAAACCACCAAAAATGAAAGAGGGGTCAAAATCTCTCACAGGGCCCAAAAAATATTTCAAAATTTACTAATGAAACCAAAACATGTGTCGGGGATATCCAAAGGAAGCTTTAAAATTATTATGGGATGGCCACCAAACCTACGACTTGATGGCTATTTTGTGGCAAAAAGTGAAATTTGGCAATTTTCACATTTTCCCCAATTATGGGAAATTATTCAATTATTATTTCTACAAATGGAAACTCTTCCCAGGGATTTCGATCTACCGCCTCCAAACTCGTCCAGCATCACTGAGAAGCTGCTTGAGAAAAATTGTTGGTTTTGGAGTCTGTGGAATTTAATGAGGTTAGTGCGGCAAGCTTGCAAAAGTGGCGTTTTCCTGTTGTTTCCTGTCCATTTCTAACTGCAAAATTGTGAAAATGTAATACCAGACTGGTTGGCTCAAGCTGAACGAAATGACATAACGTATGATATGAACATTTAAGGATGTTGGGCGTGGCCAACAAAAAACCTCTGTTGCCGAGGAAATCCAATAATGTACTTTTGCCGATTCTTCTAAAAAGGACATCAATCTGTCCGTCACCCCGAGGTGACCAAAAAACACAATGGTTGCTATGGAGATCAAACCAAGAGATAGCCTCCATTTTGAAAAAAGTTTTTCGTTTCCTCATCAGTCTCCACTGTGACGAATCTTGCTCAGAAGTCCTCAGATGTTTGGATTCCTGCAGAAGAGCAGCTCCTCTTCCTCATCTGAGGGATCTTCTGTCTGCCAGCAGGACCAGACGGGTTCTAGTGGGTGCAGGCCGGTTCAGCTCGGTCACCTTGAGTGATGCTTACCTCTCAGCGCTCCTGGAGCTGTTGGCAGAGGAGGCGAGCGCAGACCCGGGTTTGTGTCGCCTGTTGAAGTGTTTTTGTGTTGGAGTCAGACTGAACCCTCATTAACCCCAAAGTCCTGTCTGTGAGGGGAAAAAAAGGAATCTGCAGGAGTCAGGAGAAAATCCTCCTAAATCCACAAACCTTCTCTCCATCTGCGCCTCAGAACCCAGAGATGAAGATTAGTGGCGACAGGCAGCAGAATCGCTCAGATTTTCCTCTTAATCCTCTAAAGTCTCAGGTTTGAACGGATTCAACATTTTCCTGAACTGATGGAAAAAATCACCTCAGCGAGATTCTGAGTTCATCATTTGGTCTGATTGTTGTCTGTTTTCACTCACCTGGGGGGTATTCCAGAAAGCAGGTTATGCTAGCTCCCACGATAAGTTTGAGGCTAAGGAAGTTGATAACCTCAGTTTTCGGTTCCAGAAATGGAGGTATATTTCAGGGTAGGTCAAGTTCCCATGGCAACTCATGCTCTGAACATAACCTGGTCGGGAGCAGGTTTAGTTGAAGCTTAGTTTGTTTACAGAGAGGTGAAGCAGCATGGCGTGTCCATTTGAAGATGATTTAGTGGATGAAGAAGCTCAGATAATACTTTTTCTACCGTGAGAGGGTGATAAGACCACATATGGATGCTGGAAAAAAATTTTTTTTTTACTTTGATCTAACTTTATTATTTGTTTCAGTTAAAATAAATCATTTTTTTGTAAGTCGGTTTAAAAATTACACGTAGTTTTCAGACAGTTATTTTCCTTTCATTCAAAGTAATTCAATTAAGAAGGTGTAACTTTGGTGCTGCTGTTAGAGCGGCACCGCAAAGGATTGTGGGATATCATTCCCTTTGCCTGTCTGGACGGATTTGGGTTTAGGTGTGGGTTTTTGACCAAATGTGTTTAGTTGTTTAGCTGTTTTACTGTGTTTTGCCATGTTTCGCCGAGTTATTTTGCCGTACTGAGCTTACGTCTCTGCACCATGAGTGTGAGAGTGAAGGAGAGGATGGTTAGTTTATATAGCACCCCTACGGCTAGAATTTGTAATGACAAGCAAGGTAAATTCTTTAATGGATTTTTGCACTCCGTGCATTATTCCCCCCGTCTTTTTTATTGTTATAAAAATGAGTATATCTGCCGGCTCAAACTTAGGCATTTGAGAGTTCAAGAAATGTAATTAATTAAGATGGAAAAATATATTAATTAAGATGGAAAAATATATTAATTGAATTGGAGTAATATGACATTTAGTTAGATAAATACGTAAATTTGAGTTGTATAAACAATTATTGAGTTTTATAGACGTAAGAAATTAAGTTGAATAAATTTAACTCAATTTTTTGTTACCGATAGAAGTAATTCATTTAAGTTGGCAAAATTGGATGAGTTATATATGTATGTGCGTCACAAGGAAAATAGAAATGAGATCAGAAACTCGTGCGGTTACTTTGTCTGCTCTTTTTCTACACGCAGAAACTCTTTTTTTTTGATGATGCAGCCGTGTTACTTTTTTGATGGACGTGTAATCTTCATACGCCGTCATTAAAACCTCAGACTCCGTCTCACTGAAGTACAGCGTCTTCTTTTTTTTCACCACGCGTTTCCATGGTGACTCCAGAAATCGGCGATCCATTGAGAATGTCTTTATGTACCTGCCGTGCACGCCCATTAACCTAGGGTTACCAAGTCGAGCGTAATTACGCCAACTCATATCCGGTCTTTTGGAACCGACATACCCCGAGTAAGCAAGTTCAGGCGGATTTCAGCCAGAGTTCAGGCTTAAAGTCAGGCTAGTTTAAACATGCTTCCTGGAATACCCCCCTGAACAGGAGTTTAGTTTCTGCTCTGAACCGTGTGATTGGTCCAAAGCCTGGAAGTGGGTGTGGTTAGTGCAGTGGGTGCTTTTGGGGAGGGGGAGGCGGACACGTAAAAAACTTTGTCTTTTCACATTTACCTGTTTTTGATTAGTTTTATGTGGCGATAAACCTTTTTGCTGTTGCTGCTGCTTCTCTGTTACTGTTGCTTCAATGTTGCTGTTGCTGTTTCTTCTCTGTTGCTGCTGCTTCCCTGTTGCTGCTGCTTTGTTGCTGTTGCTTCTCTGTTGTTGCTGCTTTGTTGCTGTTTCTTCTCTGTTGCTGCTGCTTTACTGTTGCTGTTGCTTCACTGTTGTTGTCGCTGTTTATTCTCTGTTGCTGCTGTCTCTCTGTTGCTTCTCTGTTGTTGGTTGGTCGTCCAAGTTAATGACTCTAAAGAGAGAAAGTGGGGCGCCACCCTCGAGGTTATCTGAGGTCGTCTTGAAGTTTGAAGCTTTCAAGCTCTGAGGTTGTTTTCTTCCTCAACTTTTCCAAACTAAAATCAAAGTCGGGACAAAAAAATGTGCGACAGTTCTCTGAACACAGAGCTGCTGATGTCACCTATGAAGCCACACCCCTAGATTGTGGACCGTTATGGCAATGTTGCTATCCTGAATTTTTTTTTTAACCAAAAAAAGCAAAAAATCCAAAACTTATGCTACGTTCAAGCTAAACGCAATTTGCTCGTCAAATTTGCGGCTCAAGGCCTGTTCAGGAACCTGCCGATCCCGCCACATGTGAGCTTCACCTGCGTCTGAAGGATGGACCATCTGAAGGTCCAAACATTTCACTATGACTGCGACTGAGTGACTCCTCCCCCCCAGGCTTCCCAAACAGGAAGTACCCGCTGACATATGGAGAAATAAACAGCTATTAATCAGTCATTCTATTGGTCAGAAGATTCTAGATCTTTTCTCTAGATGTTTCTTTTGTTCCAAATTATAAACTGACCAATCAGATGCCTCATTTAAACGTAGGCGGAGCTTGCTGGCCCCCACGTTGAACGTTTAAAAGGTTTGATAAATCTGGTGTAGCCCACTTTCAAGTGGTCAGGGTGTGGCCTTCCACCAAGCTCACTTCTGATTGGTGAGAGTGGTTGCCATAGAAACTCTGACCAACTCAGACCATTCACTGCTCACTGACTTAATGTCTGGCTCCAATATGGCAGCGTTTGTACTGCCAAAAAATGACAACTGTCATTTTATGTGGATGGCGTCCCTCAGTCCAGAACTCAGATACAGTCAATGGGAGGAATGCAACAGCTCAGAAACATACTGAGGAGCCAGACCATTCGAACATTTAAAAACCACGAGTAAAATCTCTTAAGTGATTCCAAAAGACACAGGCAGGCAGTGAAGAGAGCGTGATATTGGAGTGATATGCTCACACCGTCTGGTCCACGTTGACAGGAGGGACGCTGAATTCTGAACCAGCTGGAGACGGCAAAGCAGAGACTGGTACAATACCACTGTACAGAGAGTTACAGTCGTCCAGACTGGAGAAGATCACAGATGGATCACTTGTTCCAGAGCCTGAGGAGGAAGATATGGCTTCACTTTGCTGATTAGCCTCGAGTGAGAAAAACTAGAATGTCCTCCATCATCAGAAAAACGTTACAAGACACCAAAAACATCATTCCCATCTTTAAAAGTTGAGACCTGGACGCCTGGAAAGCTTTGTGTTCTCTGTACTTTTTCTATACGTGTTCTGGCTCCACAGAGATTCAGGGTTCTGTGTGGGGGGGGGGGGTCGTTCACAGTGACGGATGCTTTGATCCTCGTCGCTGTGACTGAAACATCAGATCAGGATCTACTTCAGGTTGTATGCCCCCAAACCCCCCACCGTGGAGTTTCACATCACAGTTAGCAGAGCGAGTGGGCGGGGCTCCATGCTTACCTGACTTCATCCATCACACACACACGGATCCAGCTTCAGTCATTCTGGACTGTCACTCTCACTTCTGAATGACATTAATAACGGGTGTGAGGGTGGTGGGGGGCGTGGGTCCGCGCTGACCCAGATTTCTTAACGACTTCTCTGATATGTGGTGAATTTGGAGCGACATTGACACGTCTAATATATTAGTAACGACCTTTTTTTAATCTATTTGTGTAATGGCTTTTAAATGGGATTAGTCGGGTCAGGTGGCGCCATGACGACGCCTTGTGGGTATTGAACCTGCTGACACACATCAGTGATGATGAAGAGCTGCAGAAATGAGGAGGAGGAAGAAAAATCACTGCTTCAGTGATCAATCGTGTTTGTTCTCATATTTATTGTGCAGGACTTTAATGAAAGTCCCTTCCCTTTCAGATGGCGGCGAGCGCTTGTTTGCGCGCCTGTCCCGTTGAAGGACGCCTCCTTGTTTGCTCCTCACGGATGATGGCGGCTCCTCAACCGTCAGGACTGCTGGTTTCTGCTGGTTTGATTTTTATTGATCTCCAAATGAAAACAGATGAGGCTCCAACAGAAAACTGAAACACAAAGATCAACCCGATAAATCATGATCCCCATCAAGAACACAGTTTACAGGCAAATGCTTCAACCAAAAACCAATCATGCTGAACCTCAGTCACATGCATCCATCCATCCGGGTTTTTGGGTTGTCCTGGTCCTGGTCATACGACAACCTCATGGGACGTCATGAAAGTGGAACGTACCATTAGCGTGCGTGTGATCTGGAAGTGCCCATAGGACGTCTACACAAACTGCACTCTCGCTCATTTCCCCCAAGCTCACAGGTGGCGCGCACGTATCACGTGCACAGCATTAACGGGATCCTTGTATAGTCCACAGGATTTTTGGGTTGAAAGCATGAAAAATCTGTACGAATCCTCTCACCTACTGCCGTCTTACTTGTGGTATAAGTGTTCACTATGACCTGTCTCCTGCAGCATGCCCGTAAAAAAGCCAGAGTCAACCACCTTGATATATCATGCGGGTCATCTGTGTGACCCGTTCAGGTTGGATCATTGTTTTTACCCACCAGTATCCCCCCTTATGGGCAGTTGGGACCACGGACTGAACCAAAGCACCAACAAATAAATGTAACAGCAGACACTAAGTCTGTCAGGTCTTAAACTAACTCCGCCTCTTTTGCAAACATTTTACGTCAAGGAAAATCTAAAGCACAAATAAATACCTCAGCATGGAGCAAAAAGTCGAATGCACCAAATAAGGTCAAAAGGTTTGTTTTCTTCGTTCTTCCTTCAACAGGATTTAAGAAAAGTCTTTGGTTTGTTTGTTTGCTTTTGGTCTCAGATAGAATCAGAACTTCTCCTCGCAGCGATCATGAAAACTCCACGGCTTAAAAATGTGCCCGTCTTTGTCATGTGTTCACTGGTAAACAGACAGCTGGTTGCCATGGCAGCAGGAGAGTATGGTTTGTGTAGCGTAAACATTTATGTTTGACAGTTCTCCTCTGCTGTGGATCGTCTCTCCTGTGCGTCAGCCGCGATGTGACGGCTCCTTCTGTTGACAGCAGATTCCTTCTTTATGTGTTTGCGTTTCTCTGCCGCTGAGTTTAGATTTTCTGCACTGAATAAATCTTTTTGTGTCAAACAGTAGCTCCAGTGTTTTGATTTTGTTTGTCCTCGAGGTTTTGCTTTTCCCCTTTCATGCAGTTTTCCATTTGCACATCAGCGCGAGGAATAGAAATGTTTGTATGGAAGCTGGAGTGAGCTGTACCTGCAGAGTGACGAGGTTTCACGCTTCACAGAAAGACGGAATGAAGAAAAGCAGAGGGGCAGACGGGGGGAGTAATGAAGCCTGACTCGGTTAGTGCCTCCAAGGTGAGGCTTTTCTTTCTTTAAACACTCTTTTTTCTTTTCCAGGAGAGGTAATTTGAAAGTGTTGGGAGTGTGACGGAGCTCCTCTGAGGACGGTTTAAAGCAGAAATCCTGCAGCTCCTCGCGGCCAGAGCAGAGCGTTTCCCAGGGATAAACGTCTTCTGGAGGCTCGCTTCTCCGTCTGCCTCGTGGCTCTCAAAGTGTCCACGGTGGGATGCTGAAGGATTTCTGCTGCTGGGAAAAGTTTGGGTCGGAGGTTCCACCAGGGCTCTGAATCAGCACTGTTATTGTAGCGAGTTGCCATGGCAACGGCTTGGATGCTGCAAGCTGGGGGTTGCTGGGTCAGCTTTTGTGCTGAATTGATCTGTCAGGTCCACCTCCTCTGCAGTTATGATAATTTATGGTGATTAGTTGGATGTTTGTTTGGTCGTCTGTAGCTGACGGAGCAGCAGCTTTGGGTGTCAACGTTTAGAAACAGAGTTTTGGTTACATTTTTCTGCAAAAAACATGAAAAAGTTGAGCAAAATGTTGCTGCGAAATAACAAACTAACAAACTCCTGCTTTGCCCGCTGGACGACAACAAGGAACCGAGGCAGATTTAGATTAAAATGATGGTTGACAAGCTGCAGGAAATGTTTCCTGATCTGCTTTTAAATAAGATGACATTGGCTGTGTCCAAACCGGAGGACTGCGTTCCTCCTGGGCTGCAGTTGAAGGCCGCTTACGTCACAGCGCCACCACAAGTGCTGTCCAAATTCAACAACTCCTTCAAACGCGGCCAACCTATATGGTCTTCTTTTTCCTGATTTGGTCTGATGTTTCCTTCTATGCTGTCCATATAGTCATGGTGCCTCTGGCAGCTCTCCTCCCCCTCCCCTCTCTGCTTGGTTCCTGATTTCGACTCAGCTGTGTCCACTCACCTCATCATGCCTCCAGATCTTCTTAAGGAGATCCAGAACCAGTATTCTTCGCCAGTTCGTTGCCCCTGATGGTGCATAGCCTGGTTGCTAAGTTTACTTAGTCCATGTATCTTTGCTCTCGTTTAACTTCGTTCTAAGCCTCGTTCTCAGGACATCATTACCACAAGTGGTCACCTGAGCCGCCAGCCTTCCTGAATAACAGTTCCTCACGGATCCGTCCTGTCACGCCACGAGCCACTGTTGAACCTCCAGTCTCGCAACGAGCCATCATCCAGCCTCCCGCTTCGCCACAACTCAACCGGACATAAATATACTTTCTTACTTACCTCATAACCACCTCTGTTTTCCTTTTGGGTTCCAGTGTCTGGGTCTGGCTCGCCTAGCTTGTCACAACACATATCCCAAGATGCATTGCGGTTGAACCCGGAGATTTTCTGACAACAACAGTGGACAGTGAAGCAGGACCCACTCATTGTTATCATTACACCTCCAAGATTAAAAGTTGTATCCAATAAATCAGGAGAATGTCCAAGCCTGGTTCACTACTCACGGTTGCTAGGCGACAGGACATTCGCTGATGGAACGGCTGGAATTAATAAAGGCTAGACCCGTCCAAATTCACAGCCGTTAACATCCAGCCCACCCGCTCGACGAAGGACCCGGCCAGTGTCGCCCAGGAACGCCGCGGCTATTGAAGGACGCGGCCTTCAAATTTGGACAGACCCCTTGAAAAATAGAACCATCCACAGTAAGCAAACAGGAAGTAAACACGGAGCATTTCGTCATTTAATTCCTGGTTGTAAACTGATGCACACAGAGGAAGAGAAATGCATTTTTCAGGAATAGGATTTCCAATTTTCAGAAAGTCAGTTTTACTGCTTTAGATTTATTAAAAAACAGTAGAGAACTTACCATGTGAACAACAGCATGGAGATGTTTCTCTGTGTTCCTTCATCTCTTAATGGTCTCCAGTCAGACAGGATCATTAGAAATGAAAAGTCGGATTTATTTCCAGCACATTCTTCTAAGTTTTTTGTGTGGAAGCTCAAAAACTGAAAATCCATTGATGGTTTCCTCCAAACAGCTGAACAGATCTGCTCCTCAGAAGACCTCATTTAATGGTAAATGGCGTATACTTATATAGCGCCTTTCTTCCTACAAGGACAAAGCGGTTTACAGTCACAGACCCAGTCACACACACATTCACTCACTGGTGGCCGCTCCGCTGCCAAACACAGGCGCCCGCCTACCACCAGAGACAAGGTGGGGTTCAGTGTCTTGCCCAAGGACACTTAGACTCATGGGCGTGCAAGGTGGGAATCGAACATGCAATATTACGATCATGGGTCGACCGCCCTACCGCTGCACCACGGCCGCCCCAGCCGCCTCAGAGGAACCTCAGCTCTGAAGGGTTTTTGTTTTCTCTGTTGGTTGGTTCCTCATTTCATTCTCACTCGGGGTTGAAAATGATTTTGGAGCAAATTAGTGACAACATTTCCTTTAAACGGGTTTTAGTTTCTGGGTTCTTCGTCTGTGATTTGAAGGAGAACATCTTCGTTTTTTCAGGAGTTTGACCTCAGAACGTCAGAAGATCTTCCTGACTTTCAGGGTTGAATTTGATCGATTAAAGTTAATGATAAATGTACTAATAATCAGTCAGAGGGTGGGGTTATAGCCTGATCAACTTTACCTTCACTGACAGGGGAGGGGTTCAGTCCCACAAACCAGAGTAAAACGTTTTTGCCTGACAGACAAACGCGGGACCCCTCCCAACAGGATGAAGAACTCGAGTCAAACTCATCCAACGGCTGTTTTACTGCTGAACTCTGTGGCCGTTTGAGAATAAGAAACAGAACCAAACCTCGTCCCGGGTCAATACCTTTGCCTCAAACACAGACTCAGCAAATCGATCTGTGCTCTGAATTCCGCCAGTTATTGATCATTTCACACAATCATCGATTGAAAAGGTAGAAATTTCATAGCCTGGTGTGTATTAGACGCTTTCATCCATACATACTTAAAGACCCACTCAGATTTAAAAATCCTGTTTTTGGAGTTTTTCGCATGTTCTTGTGGAGTTTCTCTGATGATGGAGGACATCATCATATGTCTCTTTATTCACACCTTTGTGAATCAGGAGCAGCTGAAAAAATGCTATTTGAAAAAGATCGTTTTTGTGATGTAGAAACCACGCTGGGCGGGGCCACAGTCTCCCAGCTCCGCCCCTTTCTCATCATCCACTGTAAGATACACAGATCCATGAACGTCTTTGTTTTCCTGGTCTGAGCTGGAATCTGGATCACAACTGTACGAATGGATGGATCTGATGTTGCTGCCATATTTATTGCACCTCTAATGTTAGGTTGGGGGTGTGGGGGGGCTGTAAGCTAGCAGGGGAGGGCGTAAACAACTGGGTGACAGGAAGATGGCGCCTGCAGAAACATTGAAAAAAAAATCATTTTCTCATTTTCTTTTAGCTAAAAATAGCATTACCATGATTAAAAGACGATTGGGAACACTTTGAAAATAGATCAGAAGATGATTTATGTCATGATTTTACAATTAGGTGATAACAAGGTCTGCCTATGCAAAGATTTAAACCCTCAACCTTCAGATGAGCAGACTGCTACATAAAAGGAATCTGAGAAATAAAAAATGTCAAGAAAAAATCTTAAATTAAACTTCTGATTTTTATTGATTTGGTTTATTGGTTTATTAATTGCAGACAATAAAACAAGAAATCCCACAAATATATCAAAGTAATTTCAGAAATAAAAAAAATGCATTAAATTGAAAAAACAAAGAGAAATAATGAAAAGTGAAGAGAAAGACGTCGTCATCATAAATAGAGCATAAATGCAAACACACTTATGTCACATTACATAAATATATCGATTATATACTAAAAATCATTAAGTAAAATCAAGTAGATGCAAAACACTTTGAATTTTAAGCTTTTTGAAAATGTCTTAGGTTGGATTTAGCGTTTACTTTTCTAAAACAGGAATTTGTATTTGAGGAGCCTTTCAGCACATGAAAGCCAGCCTGAGTGTCCTCCATCCCATCGTAGCATCATTTTTCTGTCTCTAGAAATACACCCACCTTCCTAGAAAACATCATTTCAGCCCAGAAAGTGAAGAAGTGTTCAATTTGTCCTGGCAGAGACAGCTGCTCACCTCCTCACTTCAGAGGTGTTTGTCTCACACACCCACAGGAGTGCACATCTGTGTGTGTGTGTGTGTTTACGCTGCAATTTCCATGACCCTCCTTGTTACCGTGACAATCTGGAGAAAGCAGAGGTCAGAAATAATTGAATCAATCTCCCTGCTCAGCTGCAGCTTTTCCTCCTTTAAGCTTTTCTTTTTTAACCCCCTGTGACCCGCCGGACTCGCTGCTCATCCTTCCGAGCTTTTCCTGTTTAAAAACTAAACAGCAGAGCAAATACAGAAATACAGAAAATACAGAAAAAGGGAATCTGACCTCCCCCAGGGAAAAAATGAGCAGGAGGGAAACAAAGCGCTGCATGGGGGCTGAGCAGAAACGCCTCCCTGCTGCTGGAAGTCTGGTCTGGAGAAACTTTAAATGAGCGTCTGCGACTCTGCAGCCGAGCTCCCGCCATCAAAGCCAGTTCCTCCTGTTGTCACATGTCTGTGCGGCGCAGCGTGAGCTCCGTTTTACAGGCAGACGCTCAGCACCAGAACCTCTGACTCCAGGACTCTGGACCCGATTGAGGAACCTGATATGTTAAAAAGATGTTTTCAGGAACGGGGAATGAATAGATGAAGCAAAATGGAGATGTTCTGGATGTATTTATAGTTGGAAAATTGCACAAAGGATTTCACCTTCATTTATGTCTGAAAGTTTTAAGCCCCACCCAAATTGGAAACTCACATTAAGTCATAAGAACCAGATCTTGTTAAAAAAAAATTACAAAATAATGATAATTTAAAACTTTTCCAGAAAGTAAACTTTTTTTCTTCCTGCAGCAGCAAAAATCTTGATGTAGCTGTCTGTGGGAGGGGCCGACTCACCACTGCAGCATCGTTTGATTGCTGAGAAGACTAAAAATGAATGAATTCTTATTGGAGTCCTCACTAATTCGGCCGAGAGGTTTTTAATTCCGTCGTCGGCTCCCTAAAAACGTGAGGGTCTGAATGCTCATTTAAAATGATGTTGGAACTATTTGAACCATTACTGATGTTCAGGAGGAGCGATGGTGATGCACACGGTGGTGCAGTGGCCGGCACGGAACCAAACTCTGCTCACATGTCTCCACGCTCCATCAGTCCATAGATTAGTTATCCAGATGGATCAGTGAACCCGCAGAGACAAAACGTTCATGCTGCGGGTGACGGGTCGTAGTGAACACTGAACAGCTTGTACTGTTCACACTGACATGTGATGCACATCATAGTTCACTTGTATGGAGTTCACACTGGACAAGCAGGGAGGGCCTTCTTCTGCTTCTTCTTCTTTTACTGCTGTTTACTTGCTGGTTACTTGTCCGCCACCTACATTTGGAGGAGTCTTGGTGTTAAATGTCTTGGCGGTGTAAATCTGGTGGTTGTTTCAAGTTTCTTTCCTTTTCAGCTCTTTGGCGATAAATGAAAAACTTGGTGTTCCAGCTGGGCACAAACTATTATCATAACCATTTCTCCTCCATGATCAAATTTCAAATGGTTGGTAATTCCATGTAAGTGTCACTACTAAATCCAAGTCCCTGACTGGTTAAAGTTCTGGTGTAATGGCAACGCGGCATTCACTGGCAGCGCTTTTTGTTCGTAAAGCCCAGAGACTGTCGTTAAAAACCTGCATGGTGACGCGTGAACACTAGGCTTTTGAAAGCTGACTCTTGAAACGTGCGTTTACGTGCAAAGACTTTTCATTGGAAGTGGGGCGGTGTGAGTGTAGCTTAAGGGTAAGTGTAGGGTGTCACGGTGCCTGTCAGTTCACCTCCCCCTCCCACAGCTCTCCTGCTCTGCTGATTGGAACCAGATGACCTTCATCTCCTCATCACCCTGCCGGCTTTCTTAAGGGAGCTTCTCACCAGAATCCAGCGCCAGTTCGTTATACTCACTCCAGTGCTTATGTCTGGCCTTTTAGTCTTTGCTAAAGCGATCAAGTTCCCGTTACTTACCTCGTCTTGTACTCACCTTCAGGTTTCATGCATTGGTCACGCTGGTTCCTCGCTCCACGCTGATTACGCCGTCCTCAGCGTCCACGCCTCGCCTCAAACTGGTTCCACGGTCTTACACATCCTCGCGTCTCCACTCTCTGGCTCTGCTGTTCTCAGCGTCATCAGCTCCAAGGACTTCAGGATCATTGCACGAAGGAACTGATTATCACATTCTCCTAGAAACTTTATTCCCCCTGGTAAAATAAACCGATTTCAAGCACTTCCTCGTTGCGAGTTACTTCCGGGTTTCAGCATCTGGGTCTGCTACGTCTACGACATCATGACATAGGGGTGAGACGCAAGCGTGCCAAACAGATATTTCCTGTTTTAGCCCCTCCCAGATTTTGTGCACTCCTGACTGTTGAACATGAGAAAATCAGACAATCAGAGGGTAGTTTGTGTGGATATCCTGAAGGCCCTTACGTATCACATGTACACCACATGCAAGCACCATTCCCGACTCAAATGTCACTCAGGTGTTCCTAATTCCTAAATGAAAAAGTGGAGCATGCAAAACTACAAAGTAAAAGAGCAAACTACATCTGTGATCTTTTAAGACTGAAATATGTCACAGATTTAGAGTTTAATCTGTTCTTGAATTCATGGGAACTGACGATGAAACGTTTGTTTCCAGAGCATTTCTGCCTGAACTGAGGAGGTGTTTGGCATCTGTTTCTACAGGCCTCTTCTTGGTTTTGACCTTTTCTGAATTTCATGCTCGCCTCTCTCTGAACCTGCCTCCTGTCTCTGTTCATCACCCACCTTTGAAGGCAAAAATGCTTAAATAAATAAAACCTGACAGCCATTCAGATCAGCTGTGGAGGAGCTTCCAACTCCCCCGGAGCCCCAACATCAGGGCAGGTTCTCCACTTGAGCACAAACACATCTGAAGCAGACACGGAAACTGACGTGACATTTATAGCTTCCAAAGGAAACGTTTGTTTTTTTATTTCTTTGACATGACCTTTTTCTCAGGCGGCAGCCTCGGGGTCAACCTCAACTGTGCACGTGTTGAAGGTCAATTCCATTTTAAAGAGGAAATAAGTGAAACTGTAGCAAATAACCCAAAATGATAGAAGTTTTCAAGCGCGTCCACGTCTAACTCCTAAAAACCAATTCCGATAAAGAGTTTGATTTATTTGTTGCCTGTTTTTTTCTGTCATGTTTTGATATTTTATATTTCTAAAAAATTAACCAACATTTCATCGGTGGATTTGAAGTTTGGATTAACAGCAGTTTAAGGTCATGGAAATGAAAAAAGGCCAAACCTCCAAGAACCTCCATTCCTTTTCTAATCCGTTTTTTTCCTTTTCGGGGTCACGGGGCAGCTGGCGGGCGACTTGCGGGCGAAGGCAGGGAAGATCCTGGACAGGTCGCCAGTTTGTCTTAGTTTTTCAAATCATTTGAAAAAAGAACAGCTTAATTCTTCATCACCGGAGTTATCTTCACATCACCCTCTGATGAGTGGCTACACTCAACCTGGACACACCTACAGTCAGAACCATAAATATTTGGACAGAGACACATTCTTTCTAATTTAGTTTCTGTACATTACCACGGTGAATTTGAAATAAAACAACTCAGATGCCATTAAAGTGCAGACTTTCATCTTTTATTCCATGGGTTGAACAAAAAGATTGCATAAAAATCTGAAACACTAAAGCATTTTTAAACACAATCCCTTCATTTCATGGACTCATCAGTAATTGGACAAATGAAATAACTGAAAACAAAATGGTCATTACTATTATTTGGTTGAAAAGCCTTTGTTGGCAATGACAGCCTGAAGTCTTGAACTCATGGACATCATTAGATGCTGGTTTTCTCCTTCTGAATGCTCTGCCAGGCCTTTACTGCAGCGGCAAACAGTTGCTGTTTGTTTGTGGGCCTTTCTGTCTGAAGTTTAGTCTTCAACAAGTGAAATGCTGCTCAAGGTGTTAAGATCAGGTGACTGACTTGGCCATTCAAGAATATTCCACTTCTTTGCTTTAATAAACCCCTGAGTTACTTTGGCTGTATGTTTTGGGTCGTTGTCCATCTGTATTATGAAATGCCGTCCAATCAGTTTGGCTGCATTCACCTGGATCTGCGCAGACAGGGCTGCATTCACCTGGATCTGTGCAGACAGGGCTGCATTCACCTGGATCTGCGCAGACAGTTTGTCTCTGAACACCTCAGAATTCATGGGGCTGCTTCTGTCCTGTGTCACGTCATCAATAAACACTAGTGTCCCAGTGCCACTAGCAGCCATGCACGCCCAGACCATCACACTGCCTCCACCATGTTTTACTGATGATGTAGTGTGCTTTGGATCAGGAGCTTCTCCACGCCTTCTCCATACTTTTCTCTTGCCATCATTCTGGTAGAGGTTGATTTTGGTTTCATCTGTCCAAAGAATGTTTTTCCAGAACTTTTTTAGATGCTTTTTAGCAAAGTCCAGTCTAGCCTTCCTATTCTTGAGGCTTATGAGTGGCTTGCATCTTGCAGTGTTCCCTCTGGATCTACTTTCATGCAGTCTTCTTTCTATGGTAGACTTGGATATTGATCCGCCTACCTCCTGGAGAGTGTTGTTCACTTGGTTGGCTGTCATCATTTTTGTGATGCACAGAACACATTGGGTGGGGCCACAAGCTCCCTGCTCTGCTCCTTTCTGATGCATCCACCTGCTGACAAATGCCTTGTTTCCACTGACTGGAACAGTCATATCCAGACTGGTACAACACAAAAAGGACCCAGTAAGCCGGACTGAAGTTTTGAGTTTTGAGACTCGTTAGTTGTAGTTCCATAGAAAAATGGAATAGACCGGTTAGGGCGGAGCTACTGTTGAAAGCCGTTGCTTTCAACAGTAAGGGGGAAGGCTAACTCCAAGCCAATAGCCACAACTCAGAGGTGACTTTCTGATGAACTCCTGCCGCTCTGCAGAAAGTACGTCCTAGAAAACGACACAGGTTTTTGGATTTTGGCTGAAAACTGCATTATCGTAATTAAAGACCTCCGGGAAAGCTTAAAATAGATCAAAAGATGATCGGAGTGGGACCTGTTGCAGTAAAGAAAACTACAACAGGCCTGGATTCAGAGCCTAAGACTCCATAGAAGGGGGTGAGGGGGGGTGAGGGGTTATCCGATCTGGGGGAACTCTTCTGCCAATGCAGTCCAAATATTGACAACAACGCAGCAAAATTGGGAAATGAAGTCTCCGTCTTTCAGCCGGACGTTTACAGCCGAACAGAGAGACAGATGAAGGCAGATGAAAATGTTTTAAAGCGTCATTCCCCTCAACATTTAATTTAGTTTGCGGTGTAAAATGTAATTTCAGTGAAATATTAAACTACAATCTCATCTTCCTTGTCCGGCTCTGACTGCTCCACCTCTGTTTCCTCCATCACTTTCACTCACAACTGTTCTGTCTTCCTCCATCTGTCTCCTCAGCTAAATGCCAGCTGAAATGAATATGTTAATTCAGCGAGCTGCCGGCTCGTAGCTCCGTGATCAATGAGACGCCTCGCTGTTGGCTGACTTTCAGCACAGCATCTATAAGGAGCTGGATCGATAAAACACCAAGACAGAACCAGGCCAATGCCGTTCCCAGAAAAATGATACGGCTCTGTCTAATGCAACGGTAATATTATATTTATCTTAATTGAAGCGACTCCCCCGGCTGCCTCTTGTTCAGCCATGTGAAGTTGGCGCTGGTCAGTTTGGGGTGTAATGAGAATGTGAGTGATGGACAGCGAGAGGTTTACTGCAGACCCGGTTTGTCAGGAAACACAAGGGCACATGGAATATCTAAAGTTCTGAAGGACCTTGGTTCAAGCCGGAGTCGGATGGAAACGTGACGACAGTCTGGGTATTCAACAAAGTCCCAGAAAGCGACGATGATCCAACTGCTGCTCTGTACAGCTTTTCCAGAACGTCTCCTTCCCCAGACCCAGTTCCCAGCTTATCTGAGGGGATGATGTTTTCAGGGGGCCGTTGAAAGATGCCACGTCCTCAATGGATCCTCCTTCACTTCACTTCAGAAGAGCATCCATGTAGGAGTCGATGTCATATCATTTGATTTTATTGCATAGCCTTGACTACGTTCAGTCCTGGAAACCTTCCTGGAAGGTGTTCCAGGCACGTCCCACTGGGTAGAGGCCCAGAGGAAAACCCAGGACCCGCTCGGCGTCTTCATCCCTCTGCGGGCCTGGAAACGCCTCCGGGTCCCCCCAGAGGGGCTGAAAGAAGTGCTCTGAAGAGGCATCTTTGCGTAGACTGCTGCCCCGCCACCAGGACCCAGATGAGCAGGAGATACTGTTGTCACGCTGATCAGCGGAGGTGGTTGCCTTGCTGTGACCTGGAGTGCGCAGTGCCTCACATGAACGCGCAGGACCTCACACATGAGCGCGCAGCAGCCTGCGTGCGCTCAGCACGGAGGACAATACACGCGCGCCGTTACCAGCTGAACTGAATGAACGCAATCAGCGCGAAAGCTGAGAACGCTTAAAACGGCGTTTCACCACTGCGTGTGTAAGAACTGAGCTGGATGACGGCAGTTTCCACGAACTTGGATGCTAAACTCAAACCACTGCGTGAGTGGGGCTTGGACTATAAAGGGCTACTGGTAAGCTCAATGCTGGACTTTAATATGTCACATTATTGTATTGGATTAGTAGAAAAAAGAATTAAATGTTGTAAAATGTCCTACAAATGTTTGTTTTGAAATTATACATATTTGTTAAACTGGAAAAAGATAATTATTGGTAAAATAATCTACTTAAGTTAAGATAAATTGTATTTAAGTTTCCTACAATTTAAACTGAGTTGTTGGTTTAATTTTCTTGGTTACAAATTGTTGGTTTAGATTTCATCTTAATTTACTTACCTGGTTTACCTTATGTTTGATTTAAATATGCTGAGCAGTTTATTGATTAAAGGTTTTGTTTTGATTGTTTAAAGGTTTTTCACCTATCCCCACTACTACCTACTTCCTACTTCCTATTTTCAACAATGTTCAATAACTTCCAACTACTACCATCTACTGCCAACTACTGTTGCTAATAAAAGACTTGGAAAGAGTGAAATTCTTGGTCCAGTCCTGTCCCTTTGCAAGTGTGGGAGCACGCAGTTTACAAATACACTTGACAACTGTTAACTGACTTCTTGGTCTTTGACGTCCGTCAAAACATGTTAGGTATGTGGAAAAACACAACCGTGTCTGATAACAAAAGAACCAAGAAGTCAGTTAGGAATACAGATACTATGAATGTTATTGAACGGATATGTTTATTGATTAAGTCCATGGTGAATTTATTACTTTGGTTTATCGATGGACACTGTGAATGTGTCGTTATGATTGTTGATGATTGATAGATATTTTAAAAGCGGCATCAGGACGCGTGCAAATAGACACCTTGCATCAGATGCCATGTTCACACCGGGCCTGCGATGCGTTTAGCCATGGTGTTCACACTGGACAGGCAGGAAGAGGCGTCTTCTTTTTCTACGGTTTACCAGTGCATGTCCGTCACCTGCAGTTGAAAGAAGCCAGGTGTGAAATGTCGTGTAGATCCCACTTGCTCCAAGCTTTTTCTTTCCCAGCTGACAAGGTGCCTCAGTCAATTACCTTCCTCCTCCCCCTTTCCTGCTCTGCTCTGAACGCGACCAGCTGGTTCCACTCACCTCATCTTCATCCCCGCCTACTTAAGGAGATCCAGGACCTGTTTTCGACGCCAGTCTGTTGTTCCTTCCACGGTGCTTACGCTTGGCCAGCTCATGTTTTGTGCCTTGTCTAGTCCCAGCCTCGCTAACTGTTCCTCTCTGCTCCACTCTCAGGAATTATCCTCATCACGGGTGAAACTCGGGTTGCAGTCCACCGCTCACGCTCTCCTCCTTGGATTCGGCCGAAGCCACGCACTCTGGACCTTCCTGCCGCAAACCTCCAGTGAGCTGCCACGCCACGTCAAGAATACTACAATATACTCATCCTCTGTGAATTAAACTCTCTTAAACTTACCTCACGACTCCAAGTGTCCTTCTGGGTTCCAGCGTTTGGGTTTGTCAGAAATCCCGCGAGATCATGCCACCAGTTCTATTTCAAAACATGAAAGACTTGGCGTCACACTTCCAGCCGCGTCAAACTACTACTATTAATTTCTCCTTCATGATTAATTTTCAAATGGTTGGTACTTCCATGAATTCAAAGGGACCTCATCCATACGTCACTACCAAATCCGAGTCCCTGATAGGGGACATTGACCTGGTTTAATTTCAACGCTCGTTTGATGGCAGCATGTTTTATTTGTAGAACCTTGTATTATTTGTAGAATTTGTAGAACGGTCGTAGAAACTTGCGGAAGCTCAAAATGCACATTTACTTTGACATTTTATACTTTTTATGGATGGATTCTCAGTGTTTTATTTTGAAAATTCACCAAGCTCAGCTGGGCTGAACTGTGGTGTAGTGGTTACCTCACACCAAGAAGCTCCCGGTGTCCTTTTGGTTCTCCTTTCCCAGAACCAAAGTCCACGTTTTTGGCCCGTCTTCCCCAAAGCCCAAGGCTCTTCCTGCTGGAGACAGCTTACAGTTTAACAGTCAGTTCTTCACAGAATTTCATGTATTTGTTCTTCTCACTTAGAAAGCGTTCTACCTTTGGTCCAGTTATAATTTAAATGTCATCAACAATAGTGAATAAAAACGGTGTTTTTGTCCATTTCTGTTTCCTGCTTCCAGGTTCTGCACATATTTAGTTTTCATGTCTTTAGCTTGTTGATATTTTCAACAAATGTTCCCCAGAAGATTTAAAACCAAGGCGACTGTTTTAATCCACCGTCCGCTCTTTGTTGATATCATGAATTGCTGTGACAGGGAATAATTTTTTGAGAAGATGGACCACCTGGATGACAGACGGTTGCTATTTCGTATTAGCAAAGGTTGCAGCATCCACCTCTGCTGCTCCGATAACGCAGAAATATACTGAGTCTCACTGGAGGACAGTGATTTATGGAGTCTGTCGTCAGCATGTGGAAGGACAAATATCCCCAAAACTTCTTTCTCTTTACTTCCCCGGGTCCGTCCATCATACAGGTGGGGAGTCGTCAAAGCGCTGAAGGACTGCGCCGCCCCTCTGCAGGGGCTAACTACAGCCAGTCAATAAGGCCTTAATGGAAACACAATTTATGACTTTAATTTGATCAAAGCGAGTTGCGTTTGTGCGAGGGTGTGCCATCTTTCAGGGTCTGGATAATAAAGGTTTGTTCGATATTATAAGTAAACCCCCCCCACACACACAAACACACACAATTGAAGCAGATACAAACTGTAATGCTGCTGAGAGTTTTATTTTCTAATTAACGGATTATCTGTTTAGCCGGAGAATAATGTCACTGCAGGTTTCATGAGTCTGCAGCTGCATTGTGAAAACCTGCCAAACACTGACAGGAAGCGCAGTTCAGTCATCTTAGGTAGTAATTAGTCCCAAAACCTGATCATGTTTCTGCAGAAAACTCTCCCACTGCTGAGGAAATGTGTGCGTTTGTGTGTATGTTCATGTGTGCGTGTACAGTCAAGAGTGTGCATTCTAGTGCATGTGTGTGAATCTGTGCATGTATATATTGATGTGTGCGTGTATGTATTTGTGCAAATATGTCCAAGTGTGTTTGCATGTGTGTGAATCTGTGCATGTGGGTATGTGTGCATGCAAGTGTGTGCTTGTTGGTGAATGTGTGTGCATGTGAGTATGTGTGTGTCTGTGAGTGTACTAACTGTAGGGCATTCATCATTTTAGGCTCCATTTCTTCTTTAAACTGATTCATTTTGACCACCGAATTATTTAGAGGATCAAAAATTATAAGTCACAACAGGTCTCTGATCACATGACCCGTGTTCATTTACTTATTTGGGGTACTTTGTTTTAAAGAGCTGCTAAGGTGGCTTTAAAATATGCCCAATGTTACCATTTTGGGGTATAACTTTACATTTTCTATGTTTTAAAACTATGTTAGGAACAAAATCTACCTTTAGAGGTTAAAAAAAAACTGACCTACAGTAAGAACAAAGGACCGGGTTTGAGTGGAGCCTCCTAGTGGTTTGATGGTCTAGGACGGTGCTGGCCCTCAACCTCTGCAGTGGTTCAGACCCCATAAGCAGAGATCAGTGGAGCTGTCAGGGTTCTGACTGTAGGAAGGAGGGAACCTGGCTGATCCTCAGGATGCTGGAAGCCGCTGAGAATCCAGGGATTCGTGATTCTTTTGTTTCTTTTGGCGGTGTTTGGCAGCTTTGTTCAGCGCTGGCTGTGATTACCGCTGCTCTGTGTTGTTGCTATCTCTTTAGTGCTATTTGCTCTTCTATGCATTCATTAAGCAGCTCAGGTTTGAAAACAGTTTTTAAAGATTTTCTCTGCTTTGTCTCTTTGTGCTCACTTCCTTTTGAACCACTTATTGTGATGAGCACACAAAGACGAAAACAATATTTCTCAGATGTGTTAAAAGGCGAGTTGGGAAGCCATCAGACTAAAAGAGTCTTATCTGCTCGTAGTTTCAGAGGATAAAAGACTCATCCTGAGGATCTGTGAGTTTCTGGAAAAAGGACAATAAAAGCCGCTGGTTGTTGTTCCAGATGTGACTCTTTTTGCACCGCTGTACTCAGAAGCCTTCAGGTTTACATTTGATGCCCAACTGTCCTTGAAGAAGACATTATACTGTAGAAACTAATGTTTTATTTTTAAAGAAACCAACTGAAAGATGTTGGAGGCCACCTGCTGACACTCAGATGGAGTAGATAAAACAATAGCTGATGATTGGTGGTTACAGGCAAGCTAACCTGCTGCTGATATATGGAGAATTTCGTCCATAATTATGACTTCAGTTTGCAGCGAATGGTCCAAAAATAGGAGTTAAAGATCTGAGTGAAAGAAAGAAAAACTCAAAGCAATCATTTTCAAGCAGCTCTTTTTGACAAACTTTTTATTTAATGGATTCAGTGTCTCCTTTACGGTACAAATATTTCTATTTTTGATTGGAACAGAGTGACACCAAGCGGCAGGTTTGAGTCTTTTCTGGAGTAAAGGCGGTTTTATTATCACCGTCAGCATTTTCCCGATATCTGCTTCACCTCAGTTGATCAAACCACCCCAAAGGAGTATTTAGGGGTTTTTAGCACTAACCCAACCACCAGATCAGAGAAAAACACCCCCTTTGAGTCCAAATGGTTTGAGCTGATTATTCAAAATGGCTGCCAAGCAGCTTCACAAACATTTGTCGATCATGACCTGAGCAGGAAACAGGTAAGAAACTGGTTAACTTAAGTGAATTAAGTAATGGCATAATGTGCTCCTGGATGTATACACGTGTATTTTCTTTGACCTTTGGTTATGTTTAGGGATGGGAATAGAAGCCCCATGAAGCCTCATTGGGGTTCTTGTGATTGTGCCGGAAAAATGAACCACCCATTCAGGGCTTAGAAACCACACAGAACAGCGGCATCTGGTGGCGGACTGGACGTTTATCGACATATGTTTCAACTAAGCTCCTTGTAACGCTTCAATGTGGAAATGATGATGAGAAAACGTAAAACAAAACATTTGATGTTTTCTGTGAGGAGTGCTTGACACTGCAAAATGCACATCACAAGAAGAAAATAAACGCAAAGAAAAAAAATAAATAAGAATTATAAAAGATTGATGTTTAACTTAGGACTTCTGGATGCAAAAACTCCAAAGACTGTTCCGATGAGCTTTCTCTTCTGATACTAATTCAGCTTGCCATCATAGATTCATTGAAGTATTTGTTTTTTTGTTTTTTTGAGGTATTTGTTTTTATACACAATGTTCATAGTGTATTGTTTTATTAGGAGAAATCGAGTTGAAACGATCCTGAGCCACAGTACATTTTTTTACCAGGAACTATGGTAAAGTGTAATGAACTGAGGCTGATTTCCATTCTTGGGGAAACAATAGAACTGGTCGGGAAACGTTCGGGATTCATTTCGTATTTCTACAGAATGGCGCCCAACTGTTCAAAACACAAGTGACATCTGAAGCGTGGTTCGACCAAACCATGCATTTGGTGCGTCATATGTCATCAACCACGTGATTTGCGCTAGTTGACGCACGCCTGAAACATTGTACCGAACCACTCTGTTTTATGAAGGTGAACCGCGCGCCGAAACGTCCGTGTCAAACGGGCCATCCCTAGATATGTTATTTTTCCAACTAGGTCAGTTTGATACGTCTTTTTATCAATATATAGTTCTCTTGTTTCTCATCTTTCCTGTTTGGTTTGGATTGGTTGACATAAGCCACTTATAAGACACGCCCCAAACCTTGAGCTCCCAGCGTGCTAAAAAACAAAATAGATGGGCTGCAGCAATATGGTGTCACCAAAGCTGGACCATAGAAACCTGGGAAAACATCATGGCCCCCCCATGGCTGCTGCTAGGATCAGACGTTTCTGGAAAGGTTCTATGACCTGTAGATGGCTCTTGACTTTGAAATAGCTTCTCATGACGTTTGTGGTGAAGGTCCATTCCTTGAACTCTCTCTTAGTTCCTGTGATGTCAATACAAAGACCATTTATCTCCAGAAAACACGCTGAGGTCTAGAATTGTGACGGATGAACGTCAAACCTTTTGGTCTCAGAGCTAAATGGATTCAGATTCCTGTTCAACGTGTGTCAAACTCCTTACCCTGAGGATCAGTGTGCAACATGTTTTCCAACTAATCTGCCATTGAAACTCTTTACTGGCTAAACACACCGGATCCAGGAGAAGATAAGGCTGGGTTTCTTTAAACCAGCAGGATGCCGGCCCTCCAGGACTGGAGTCTGACGCCCCTGACTGTTGGAGTGATTAATCCAACAACATCCCTGGAGGGTTTCTTCCATCTGGATTAAGATGGAAGAAAATTCTCAGTAAGCCTCTAAAAGTGGCAGCTACAGGTTTTGGTGTTTGTTCGCATTGAGGAAGGTTGGTCTTAAAACATCTAAACCTAAACACTCCTTCCTCTTTTTCTTCATCTGAAAGTTAGTTTCTAGATGCGATGGACATATTTAGAGAAAATTAGGGTTAAAATTGCATTTCTGACAAATTCTTTATTCAGTGAGTTGTTAATCAGGAGCAGAGGGGAAAACATGTGATTTGAAAAAGATCCTATTTGTGATGTACAAAACCCGCAGGGCGGGGCCACCAGCTCCCTGCTCCGCCCCTTTCGGATGCATCCACTGCCAGACAAATAGATCCATGAACGTCTGTGTTTTCCTGCTCTGAGCTGGAATCTGGATCTAAACTGGACGACTGGATAACTCTGATAGGGATGATGGGAAGGGGGTGGGCTAACTCCACACCAACACTACCGCCCACAATTTAGAATTTCTAATGAGCTCCTGCCGCTCTGCAGAAACTACGTCCTGCAAAACGACCCAGATTTTTTAGATTTTGGCTAGAAACTGCATCATAAAAAACCACGGGAACACTTTAATGGAGTGGGACTTTAAAGCTCCAATTAAATGATCTAAATGTAAAGAAGCTAAAGATATTTTTGACCTAACTGGCTTCAGTTTAAGCAAAGGGACCTGAGGGAGACCTTGTGCTGAAGTGCTTTGTAGCAGAACTCAGCAGCTTGGGGATGCTGCTGCTGCTGCTGCTGCTTCTCTGCTGCTGCTGCTGCTCTGATGCTGGACAGAAAAGGATGTGGAGGGTTTTTTTCATTTTTTGGGGAGTTCAGCCAAACATGAAACATAATTAGATGAGCTAAACACAAAAGCCTGAGCTGCACACCCACTCCTCCACACACAGAACCACAAACAGTTAGGAGTCCTGAATAAACCATGAGTCCTGCCCGGTTTGGACTGAGGGCACAGAGGCCAGAGGCAGCGTTTGTCTGACGGAAACAACTGCAAACTCTCCTACAACTACACACACACATTCCCACACACGTGTGTGTACCTGCTGCGCTCTTGTTTGCGTTTGTAATGCATGCTGATTTACTGTAATCGTGTGTGTATGCCAGTGTCTTTCCCGGGGGGCTGGTTGCCATGGGGACGGTGATAAGGGTTTTAAATGGAACTCAATAATTCATGAGCTCTTGATAAGACGCACAACACGGCCAAGCACACAGAATGTACAGGCAGCGCAGAAAATCACACACACGCACACACCACATCCAGATACGACACATGCAATTACAGCACAACAAGACTCACATCCTCCCCCAGACAAAGCTCAGCGCTCGCCAACACGGCGCCGTTCTACCCAGAACACCTCCACACAGGAGGCGTTTGAAGATCCACTTCTAATCATCCAAACCAGCTTTGAAGGCAGAAGAACTTTACAGGCAGAAGAAAAGGATATTATGGGATGTTCAGAGTCCACGTGATCTGATGAGAATGACATTTTGCTCCAAAAACATCCTTTTCGGTTGATTTCTAACAAAGTTCAAGTTTTTTTTATGCTGAATTTTCATGTAGTTTATTTAGAAGAGCCACATTTAACACGCTTTAAAGACGTAGTAAAAGTAAAATTGTTACTAAAAATAATCAAGTTTATTCCATATCACACAAGGAGAACATAAACCAGATAGTTTCAATCAAACCAAATGATCTGGACTGTAATTATTGATTAAATTCCTTTTCAGTCCAATTTTTAGTGTCTGCCATTACCGAGTCCCAACGGATACTTTAGTAAACTGATCCGAGTCTTCCCTTATTTTTTACTTTACTCCCCTCTTTTTATTAAATATTTTATGAAAGTTAACTAGTAAAAATAGTAATGCAATGAGTGCAAATTTAAACATAAATTAGTATTAAATAAAAACAGCAGCTCAACTTAAAATAGCCAGTAGGAATGTAAAAAAATAAGTAAATAAAATTGTAATAAAGTAAAGCCAGTAATGTGTTTTTTACTGAACACTAAATTCTTTTTGTCCTTTTTCTGGTTCATAGAATACAACGTCCATCTTTCTTGATGAGAACCAGCTTCTCTACCTTCTCTGATGTGACCCTCTGCTCATCAATGTTGGGTGCGTTGGGGAATCGTTCTGGACCTGTGGATCCAGTAAACTGTAGTGTTGCAGGTAAAACGCAGCTTCGTTGTTCAAGTCCCTCGAAACACCAGACTTGGACATAATTCGGTTAGTATTACAGTGTTCTTCTCTTCACACGGTCAATTTTATTTCCCGATGCAGACTTCTACTATTTGTGATAAAAAACTTGAAACATTTGGCACTTATCAAAGTGATCTGATCCCTGATCAGGATGCAACAACCGCTTTTGGTCTGAAACCACTTGGTCGGGTCCCCATTTCCAATCATGTCATAAGTTTGGGACCCCTCATACATCAAATAATTTTATGTAGTAAGATAAAGACTATGGAGAGCAAAAAAAGACAATGGAGAGGAAAACTTTGTGTGATCATGGCAAATCTCCAGCAGAAGTGGATTCTGTAGGAGTGACCGTCCGTCTACTGCGGGGCATAGAAATGAGGTCATGGAAGACCAACTGAAAAAACACAAACATTCATGAGGAGGACAGGTTAGGAACGACAACCATGATAGCATAAGTTCTGCAGAGAATAAAGTGACAGCGCCAGACGTATACAGCAGTAAAGCCAAAGGTACAGATCAGCGTCACTCAGGACAACTAATCAGAAGACAAACTTGTGGCAAAATGTTCCTTTTTACTGTGGCTACCTTGCCCATGAGAGACGGAGGCAGGTTGACCCAGCAGGTTAGATCGTCCTGAAGGCTTTTGAGTAATGAGGTGTAATTTAGCTGCACCAGTTCTGATAATCTGGGGGAGAAATAAATACCTAGATATTTGATATTACCTGATTTGACTGGTATCGAGAGTCTTGGCTCTGCATTACTGTTCAGAGGTAAAAAAAAACAGATTTATTCCAATTAATTGTCTATTCTGATACAGAGGAGTATTCATTATCAATTTCATTTACACAACATGAGTTATTTATAAAGAGTAATATGTCATCTGCATATAGAGACTAACTTTATGATGACTGTGTTGTATTTTAGTTCCTTTTACGCTCTCATGCTGTCTTATTGCTGCAGGTAGATCAGTGTTTTTCAACCTTTTTTGAGTCAAGGCACACTTTATCCTTGACAAAAATCTCGCGACACACCAGCATCCAAAATTTAAAAAAGTTCAAACTCTATAGTCTGTATTGATCTACAGCCCCTCCATGATCTCACAGGCATTTTTCTGATAATTGTGGCAGAAAAAGCTGGAAGTTGCAGCTGTTTGTTCTAAAAGATGTAATAAAAGTTAAGTTAATTTTAAGTTTTTAGTTTTCAACTAAATTTTTTTGAAGTTTTACCCTGGTAGTTGTTTTTCCCTTGAGTTTAATAATATGAAATGTTATGGAACCTCCCAAAAAAACAAATATATTCTTTCTAAATAATGGTTTAATTTTTTTAAATACTTATAAAGTGAACATGTTGAAGTTTTATTCGTTTTTCTTTTGTCTTAATCAAAGATGAAGTCTTTGAAAACTTTTAACAAAAATTTTTTGTTTCTTTTTTGATGATTACATTGTTTCAAGTTAGTTTGATTATGTCTGTTGGCCACTTTACTTTCATCCTGTTTCTTAAATGTTGTTCTTACTTCTTCTTTAGTTTAACATCTAAAATAATCCAGATGTTCTTAGAAAAGTGTTTCAGTCAGAAAGATGACTTGGACCAAACTCTGGGATGTTTGGCTGTTAAGAAACACAAACCTGGAAGGAGAACTAAACTTTATCACTAAAGACTCATTTTACGCTGAGACGCCATCACTTTAACTCGATGCATCATGGGAAATGTAGTGCGAAACTCCCGCAGATAGCAGACAGATTTGCTTCTCTGAGCTTCATTGTTTTGTTCTCTTGTTCCACGGTCTGACACCGGATTCTGTGGAAAGCTACACCGCTAAAGACGAGCTTTAGCTGGTATTTCTGTTGGAACTGAGAGACTTTATGAGCAGAATCAGAACAAGGAAGTGAAGACTTTAACCACTTCTGATTGGTCAGACTGATGACATGTGAGTAAGCCTCCAAGAATGATTGGTGGAGATAGTTAAAGGGGCGGGACTTTTCCTAAAACAGAGCTGAAGCTGCGGCTAAATCACGGTACAGTCATTCTTATCAAAATGTCTTTAATAGAATCAAATAAACACAAAGAAAAAAGGATTTCATGATCTTTCATATTCCTAACTTCTTAGTGTTTTATCAGTCTGTTTGGATGAACACAGAGCTGATATCCTGGAGATGGAAAATGTTTTTAGATCAGTTAATGAGGGTCATTTCCCATGGCACACTAGTGTGTCGTGAAACACTGGTTGAGAAACGCTGAGCTAGAGGCTCAATATATATAGAAAAAAGAGGGGGAGAGCGGGCAACCCTGTCTTGTCCATCCTGGATGGATGGATGGATGGATGGATGGATGGATGGATGGGATCTGCGTCAGTGTCAAATCTTTTCCTTAAACCTCATGAATGTGTGGCGCCACTTCTCTGAGCGGCAGCCCTCATCAGCTGCCCAAAGCTCCAAATGATCCACTATTTCCTCCACTGATGACTTTAGGAGGCCTGACGGAGTCAGCACGCTAGTGACACGGTGCCATGCTCCAATCACACGGATGGATCAAGCAATCAATCAAATCCTAAACTCCTCTCATCCTCTGAAGTTTGCCTGTCTTCCTCATCAGCTCCTGTTTTCTTTAGTTTTCTGATCTCTTTCCATGATCTTCTCTAATCTCCCTTCCTCCTGCTCTTCATTTCTATTCATCTTCTCTCCTTCTCCATCGATCGTCTCCTCTTTCTTCTGCTCTTCTCATTTTTTCTCCTGTGGTCGTCGATCATAGGTGCCTTTGTCCTTAATACCCCTCCTGTTGTTTTCATCATTTTCAATTTTTTTCCTCCCCATCCTCCATTTTCTTTCCTTCTTTCTCATCTGGATGTGAAGGAAACCTGTAATTCTTCTCAATCATCTCCCTCTTCTTCTCCTGGCTGCTCATCCTCCTCTGCCTTAATAAAACTTTTCTCTTCTTCTTCATTAAAACCTCGTCTTTGTGGTCTTTTTACACTCTTCTCTTTCACCTCTAAAATGTTTTTCTCTCCTCGTCTCGCGCCTTGATAACATGAATATTAGTCATTTGTCTTCCCCTCCTCTGCTGGCAGTGATGAAGGGGGTTTTCCTCCTTGAACAGGCGTTTATCTCAGACGGTCAGCTTTTTCTAATTACTCTTTGCGGGCGGTTTGTTGATGAGATGAAAACAAAAAACGGCGTTAGGATGGACAGAAAAGCTGCGATTTATTCACCGGTGGTCCATCAGCCGAGGAAGCTGAAGGCATCTGCGCTCACGTCTTATTAATAACCATTAACCCCGCCCTTTTCCTGTCTGGACTCGTGTAATAGATTATTGATTCAATACTTTTTCACGTCTCCTGCACTCGCTCTTCATGTATCTCACTAAAAAAGTTGATAAAGCACAGATTCACAACAATTCCTCTCCTAGTTTATTAGTGTGGTTTGAAACTGAGACGTTCAACCCAGATGAGTGACCCCCCTCCCCCCCACCACCATGTATTTAACAAAACTCAACAAGAACGGTGCAAAAACCTATTGCATAATAGTCAGGTTAGCCTTTTGTTTTTGTTTTTTTACCCCACAGATCTGGAAGCTGACGGTTTTCCCCCCAAATAACCTTGTTCTGGTTCCACTGCCATCATCCTCTGATCTATTTTAAGTATTCCCAGTGGTCTTTTATTATGATTCTGCCGCTTTTAGCAAAAATCCCAAAACCTGTGTGGTTTTCTAGGACATAGATTCTGCAGAGCGGCAGTAGTTCATCACAAATTTACCCCTAAATTGGGGACGGGTCTGTTGGTGCAGTAAGCCTGCCCTTTTCCCCATCGACCCTCTGTTTATGCACTGTCCCACTAGCATACAGGCCTTCACACGCCCAACATGACTAGCGCTGCAAAAAAAATGGCGAGCAAAATCCTAGCGATCCAGCCGTCCAGTTCTGATCCAGATTCCAGCTCAGACGAGGAGAACAAAGTCGTTCCTGGATGTTTGTCTGTAAGGCAATGCCTCAGAATGGAGCTCGTGGCTTGCCGTAGTAATTTGTACGTCACACCTACAAGTTTTTTTTCTGACTGCATTTTTGTGTCTGTACCCTCTTAAGATGCAGGATGCAACAAAGGCCTTTTCCTTGATCCTTTGTGGTTCCTCACACCCCTTCTACCTAAAGCATCATTTAAACCTAAAACTTTGGAGGAGTCCAGCTGAACTCATCTCATTAAATTCTTGATGTCCAGAGCTCCCACAGAAGACTAAGATGTCTTAGAATTCACAGTTGAACCACAGAAATTCACATATGGGTGTTTGTAAAACACGCTTCTGGATTCAGAGTGACTTATTTTGATTTGAATGATACGACGAGGACAAAACAATAAAAGATCTGCTTCTTCATTTACTCTTTCAAATCTTTGAGCTTGTGCATTGTTGTTGGGTTCCCACTCAATCACTGCAGAGAATCGAACGCTTCAGACGCTGCTGGGTTTGATCCGACACCACAGTCTGATGGAAATCAAGCTTTAAAGGAAGCAGTTGTCAAACAAAACAGAACCTGTGGTCTCCAGAGCAGCTGAGGTGGGCCTGAGCCACCAGGAAAGGCCGGCTGATCCTCTGAAGTCGGGTCAGGAGCTGCAGGCTGCTGTGCTCGCCTAAATGGGGAGGCGCTGTAGCGTAAATGAAGCGGCTCCCGGCTGCTCTGGGTTCAGATGGTGCGGTGAATCGGTCCTTCTGCTGCCGCCCTCAGGGCAACTGGAGACGTTCACATGGCGGGAGGAGGAGGGAAGAAGCAGCTGGCATCTGTGGCTCATCCTGCTCAAGTTTTATTTTTATTTTTTATCTCCATTGGCTCACTGTCACAGTTCAGCTTCCCAGGCCCATTTCTGATTTGAAGACTAATCTTTATAAACCTTATCAAATCTACAAAACTCTCCAGCGGCTCGTCTTTCCGCTTTATCTTTTGGTTTTGTTGGTTTCCGCCCACACACAGAAGTTAAAACAAGCCAGGTTTCGTTTACAGGTGTGACTTCGCGTCTGCAATGATTCCATCAGCTTGTTCCTCACAGACGGTGATCTGTGTTGGCGTGATCATGGTTGTCTTTAGGTGAACATGTTTAGCTGCATCTCCAGAAGGAAGACAGAAAAGCAGCTTTAACCTCCTGACTGACAGAGAAAAAACTGTTCAGTCCATTTTTTTTTAAATTCACCAAAAACTACAATTCCCAGAGCCCCGCCTCCTCACATTTACACACAGTTTAACCCCAAATCGCCCTCCGTAGAAACCAAATGGACTTTCTTCAGTGCACCATGCAGTGGTTTAGAGGTTTTCAGGTTTAGAGATGTCCTCTACAGAGCAGACGACACATTTGCGTTGCTGGTAAACTTGTACTTCAGGTTTCTGCGATTTTCCTCTAGGGAGTTTTCTCAAACATGGACCTTCAACCTGCTTGATGGAGAATGGGCAGCAGGTGGCGCTGCAGTACGACGGGTTGACAATAACTTAGTTGTTGAAAATTTACGCCGTATCGCATCAAAATGATCATTTTCCACCGAACGGTAACATTTGGTAATGAGGCGGAAGTCTTGGCTGTAAAACGGAAAAAATCCTGCAAAAACTCCAAATCTTCTCAAATCGATCCGTGGAGTTTATGCTCCAGACGATTCATCACACTTCACATAAAAGTCTTTACAGACATCACCTCTAACTGGCCTTTTCATTTAGACTTCTTTTTTTTTGGCAATGAAATTTAACATTTTGTTCTATAAAGTACAATTCCAAAATAAAAGTCTTTCAAAGTCAAAGAAAGCACGAAACAATAAACCAGGATTAACTGGATGATAAATCAATTATTCCGAATTTTCATAATCCAATTTAGTCCAGATTACTTCAGTTTTTCAATAATAGTCTGTGTGAAGGACATTTACAGTAAACTGACTGAACCAAACAAACAATTAGGATGAAATAAAAAAACTTCTTTGGATGAAATGTATTTACTTCTGACACGGTAAACTATAATCTCCCATAAATGACATGGTTTGCATTTCTTACAGATTAGATGTCTCATCCATGTTCTTCATTTATCCACACTGTAAATGTTACATCGAGCCGGTAGAGGGAAAAACCCAGGAGCGGGAAGGACTCGAACAAGTCCAGAGTTCCAAAAATGTAATATCAGCAAAAGTCACAGCGTGGGAAAAAAGGTCAAAACCACAATAACTAGAGATTCTCAGAAATATACTAAAAAAATCTCTAGAATGTGGTGAGAACATTTTTGGGTTGGGTGAGGAAAACTCCAGTCAACATGGCCGACCAACTTAAGGCTTGTTTTGTGCCGCACTTTCTGACATCACAGATTGTTAGTCTGTCTTTAGGTAAATCTCAGCTGAGTGAGTCGGTTGGAAAAATGTTGGACCAAAACCTGCAAAAGGCCCTGAGTTTGGAGAAAACATTTCTGTTTTGTCCTTTCTTTCCCAGTTGCTGCTGTTTTAATCAAGTTTCTCTGCTGCCGTTGAAACGTTATTGTTTTATTTCTAGTGCTTCACCAGAATCAGCATCACTGATAAGGATAACTGCAGCACAGATCCTAAAAAAGGGAAACATTTTCTCATTTTTCTGCTCTTTATCTGACCTTCCTCTAATTAAATTTTGCCACCAAACTATGACTCTCCTTTTGACACACAGAAGCCCCAGTTTGCAGCTTATAGAAAAAAAAGGGGAAATTAATCCTCTTAATGTGGCGCGTTTAAACCTGGTTCTGACAGGTTGGTGTGGATTGCATGCAAATGCAAAGTGACAGCTGAGATAAATGTTTCATTGCAGACTGACAGATTAATTGTCCACAGATAATAGAAGACATGAATCATCGTGGTATTACCTTAAGACCTTGGGATGTTTGGGACCTCTGGGCTTTCTGGAAAACAGGAACAGTTTTTTTTTTCTTTTTTTGTCGGCTTCTGGAAAATAGAAAAACAAACCTCCTGCTTTTACATGTGTGTGTTAGAAAGAAAATGTTTGTGTGGCTTCACAACTGTGTTACTGAAAAAGAAACTGTTGTGATGCTGTTCAGGCTTTAAAACCTGACGGAGAAGACGGATCGACTGCAGCTGGTTCGGTTCTATGCAGATGATGGTGAGTTTTATTTGTGTTTTGTGTCCGAGCACGTCTGTGAGAGCGTTCAGACTGGGCATCAATGATGTTAGAGTTCAAAAGAACCGTTGACTGCAGATCAGTATGAGAAGCTTTAGAAACTCCAGTTTTGAATTTCTGTGGTGTTTGGAAGTATTTGGAATATTTGCAAACGTGAGAGCAAAGATTCTGCAGAACAGTTCTGAATAAATCCAGAAAAGGTCTCAGTTTTGTGAGGACACTTTAATCTGCAAGGAAACGTCTGAACATCGTCGTGTTCAGAACAAAGTCATGTTCTGTTGAGCCGCGTGAGCCGGTCCTTTCATAGCATGTACCTTTAATTTTTGTTCCAAAACATTTCTTATAAGACGGAAAGACTATCTTATCGCCGGTTGCTGACGAGGTTTCATTTGGAGTTTGCTCTTAAACGCATCATGAGGAAAGGTTCTGTTGGTAAAGCCAAACTCGCGTGTTTTGGCGAGTTTTTACGTCGAAGGAAATCCAAACAGTCCGATTTCTGACCTCTAAGATATTCAGATATTTGTTTTGGGGCAAAAATCTCTTATGAGGTTCAAAGACAATTTCAAAATTCACTAACAAAACCGAAATACATGTTGGGGAATAGCAAAAGAAGTTTTGAAATGATTATGGGATGGCCACAGGACCTACTGCTTGGTGGCCATTTTTTTTTTTTTTTTTTTTTGGAAAGTGTGAAAAGTTTTTACATTTTCCCATAATTTTGAAAAAAAAAAAAAAAAATTTGTACACATGCTGTTAACTAAAGTCTACAAGCACCACCACCATTTCAGTGACCTTTGACCTCGGAGAGGGGCGGCTGTCTTTAGACGTTTAGTACCAGCTACAAATTTAAACTGCTCCTGGTGATTTCGATCTACTGCCTCCTAAATCCTCGAGCATCACTGAGAAGCTACTTAAGAAACAATGTTGGTTTTAATGTTTGTAGATTTTGAATGGCGTTGGCGTGTCCAGCTCGCAAAGCTGGCCCATCCCTGTTGCTCGCACATTTTTAACCAGAATATTGTTAAGTAAATCGTAAATCATAAATCGTTTGCTCAAGCTAAACAAAACAATATAACGGACAATATAAATATATCAGGAATGTGGGCGTGGTTTACAAAAAAGTCTGTTGCCAAGGAAATCCAAAAGTTTACTTTTGCCAATTCTTCTAAAAATTGCATCAACCTGTTCGTCACCTCCAGACGATCAAAAAATTAAATGGTTGCCATGGAGATAAAACCAGCAGAAGAGAGTGAGGGGGGTGTAGCTCAGGTGGGTCAAACAGGCCTGGTGAGGGTGGGAGCACCTGCAGTTCTTGTTACTTCAGTTTTGCTCAAGGCTTTAATTTTCTGTTGCTGGTGGGTTTTATTTAGTTTTCGCTTTTGCTTTTATTAGTGTTTTACTTTTTAATAGTTTCAATGATTTTCTTGTTTGACGGTAGTCATGTTATCCTGCGGTAGAAAAAACTTGATTTGATTTGTGTGTTACTTAGAATAAAAACCTTCTAGAAAGGTATTACATTCATGACTTTTGGAGCAGAAATAATCGATTCTAAATGTAAACATGGATTTTTGTTTTGGTTTTGTTTTTCTTCACCACAGCAGCGACTTCCAACCTTAAAGTCTATTTTACAGACTTCAGCTGGTTTTCATCACAAAACCCAAATCAGCATCTTTAGATGTTTTTGGCACAAACCTAAACGAAACAGCAGAAACTAAATAAAACCAAACAGTGTAGTTTCTCATGTAAAATGGAAAGGTCGTTTGCGTTTGAAAGGAATGATGCTCTAGAATGCAACAGACTTGCAGTTTGTGCTGCAGGAAGACTCCTGCTCCACATGCGGTCCGGTCCATCGCCTGAAGCCTTTTAGACACGGCTGCTGATGGAGATGAGCTGAAGTCCAGAATAGGAGGATTTGGAACCATCTCCATCCCAAACAAGCAGACGTTCAGTCGATGACAGAAGCTGCTCTTTAAAAACCCAGAGTGTCAAATTCTGAGTTTTTCTTCTTTAATGCTGGAATGATTTAAACTATTTCTGCTGGTTGGGATTCCCAGTTTGTCTGCATGAATTGGAAAAAGGTTCATCGATCTGTTCAGACGTCAGGACTCTCCCAGCCTCGGCCTTTTGTCCGCGGAGCTCGAGCACATGTTGACATCCTTCCGTTTAGGAAGCTGTCCACTTTTGGCTGAATTTTGAGCTTTGGGCTTCTCACCTCGGCCTCAGATTTGCTTCCAGTTTGTGAAGGAATCCCCCCGGAGGCTCATCAGGAACCCGAACCAAGTCCCAGAGTGTCTCTACTCCCATTTACAAGTCTCCTGTTTCCTGATAGAACAAAGTCTGAGCTCTTAGGGGCGGCGGAGTCTCTGCTGAGCCAAACCGACACCAATCTGTCAGGCGTCCCGCAAACACGCCACGCAATAATGATGAGCAAATGAAGACGAGGAATTGAGAGGAGGAAGCCTAAACCAACGGAGACGCTCTGTCATTCATTGATAAATGATGTTTTCAGCCTGTTTCTCTGCGTTAGTCCCCATCTTTCCTCCGAGCTGTTAGCTCTTGGATCTGTCTTGTTTATCTCATTGTTAACAGCGACAGCCTCATCTGCATTTAAACTCCATCAGCGCGGGGGCAGGTGAGGCTGGCTGACAGCTCTCGCATCTAATGAAGCAGCAGATAAAAATATCACTTCTATTTATTAAGAACAGAAGGAAAGCAGCGCCAGCGGAGGAGCAAGCAGCAGTTTAATGAGCCAAATTTAGCTGAAAAGCCGCCACAATGTGCGCATCAATGTGGATTCTCAACAGAAACACGGTAATAAATTAAAAAGAGATGATCGGCTCCGCCTGTCAGCTCAGCTTCTCGTCACAAATGTCGACACTCCGGTGTTTTGAAGATTTCCTAGAGGAAATCTGCTTCATTTGGACTTTTATTTTGAAAGGAGAGACAATTTTTATGAGTCATTCTGCAATAAAAGCTTAATTCCTGGATAATGTGATCTACTTCAAACCTGCAGGCTTCTCAAAGGTTTTGTTAAACGACATGTTCCTGCTGTGAGGAAGAAGCACCAGTTTTAGAGGCTTAACGCTAGCGGCCGTCGAGTCTTATTTACGCCAAAAAAACAAAAACAAATTTGAGGTTCCCTACGAGTTGAAATGGTTTAGAAGCGATTTTTGGTTTGCGATTTTCAGTGAAACATTTGGTTTAGACCCAGGTCACATCTTGAATTTGTCAGAGTTTTTGTTTTGTGGCTGAATATTTTCCAAACAAGCATCTCTCCAAATGTAGCAAAGTTCCACAGGAAATGTCAGATTTTTTTATATTAAGCTACAGACACACCAGGCGTTTGACCCGCATTCAAGCACGCACTAAACATTGTTTTTAAATTTATTTATGAACGTTCGCCGACGGCCCAAAAAAAAAAGAAATAATAATATTAAAAAAATACCAAAGGAATATAACAAAAAAGTAAATATTAAAAAAGATAAATGAAACAGACATTCATTATTTCAGATTTTGGCATTTGAACGTCCATTTCCCATGATCCTCACACTGGACAAGCAGGGAGGGGCTTCCTCTTCTTCTTGTTTTCCTACTGTTTACCACGCATGTCTGCCGGCGCCACCTACCGTCTAAAGATATTTGGCGCGAAATGTTGTAGTGGAGTAAATCTGGTGACTTTTGCTCCAGGCTTTTCCCACCACAGCTCTATTCTGATACGTGAAAGACCTGCTGGTGTAGAATTCTAGCCGGACACAATTTCTCCTCCGTGATCAGTTTTCAAACAATTCAGGGGATGTCAACCAGACGTCACGACCAAATCAGAGTCCCTGTCGGGTCAAAGTTCAACCGGTTCAGTGTCATCCGTTTTGTACGGAGAGCCCCCAAAACGATTATAGAAATTTGCAGGGCGATGCATGAATGCCTGAGATCATAGAAGAATTACGTGTGTTACGTGTGTTTACATGGAAAGCAGCGGCTTGAATGTGCAGAAGGTGGTGTGAACGTAGCTTCAGAATCACGTGAACAGCAGGAGAGCTCAGAAGGTCAAAGAGCACGTGTCCTGTAGGTGTTAAAGGGTTCATGAAAACAGGTTTCTGTCTTTTGTCTGTAGCTGCACCGACACCTGAAGGTCATTTTTGTTCATTCTGTGCCCTGAAGTGCAGAAAATGACGCTTCTGTTTTCCACTGCAGAAAGTTTCCTGACATAAATAGAGATGCTCAAGTTTGAGGAAAAGCTGCAGGAGTTTGACACGCTCAGAAACGATGGCTGTGTTGTAAGTGAGCCTGTGATCCGCAGTTTGAAGTGCAATATGTCAGCAACACCCATGAGTGAGGAGCCGCACTCTGCAGCGGTAATGTGCCGAAGAGACGCTCTTGAAACATCCTGTAATCAGATGTAATGTACAGGAACAATGTGGCAGAGAAATCTGCATATGGAGACGCGACTCCCCGCCGATCGGCAGCAGCGCCGCTGATGAGCTCTGAGGGAGACGGCGAGGCTCGTTTTCTGTCGGCTTTCGGTCAGGAGGAGCCGCCGCCGCGGCCGTGAACAGGAGTTTCATTCAAAGTCTGGGCAAGAAGAGGAGCTTTTTCTGTGAATTTCTCCTGAGGTCTCACATCTTGTGTGTCTCCTCTGATTTCTTTCCTCTTTGCTGCCTGAAATATTCCTTTCAACTGCAAACACTCGTCTCCAAGTGAACAACAAAGAGCTTGGCGGGAACGTGAAGGCCTGACCCCGCCGCATTCACGTCTGACCCATCACATGATCGGGATCCTTTCTAACTCGGGTTGCATTTATCTGCAGGCTCTGGCCACACCGCTCCTCCAGAGCTTTTGATCTGACTTCACTTACTGCTGGAGTGAGAGGTGAATGCGTGTCAGGATGAGGCTTGACGGGGCGCGTTAAGGGACAAAAATGTCCGGGTGGTGTGTGCGCGGCTGAGTCGTCACATCCTGCTGTTCTTTCATGGGTTATAAAGCGTCCGTCAGACCTTCCTGTGGTGGAGAAATGATGCAACAAACAGAAATGAGCATTGAGCTCCAGCTCTGCCGCCCTTTTGCGGCGCCAACGCAGACGAGGCGCCGAATGTTTTCTCCAAGCTGCTGCAGGGAAGCTATTTCAGTGGAAAACACACAATTACACGCCGGCGCTCTCCTAATGTCGATGTCACGCTCAGTGTTTGATGTGCACATGACTGACATTTGTTTGAGCGTGCACGTGGAATGAGGGGAGGGGAGGGCGTCACTTTAGCTGTAAATGATTTCATAAAAAAATCCACTTTCTAACTAAAACTCTGAAACTTTGAAAAAGAAAATTAAGCGTTAAACTGTCTATTTGTTGCAAATCAGGAGCAGACGAAAAAATGCAGTTGGGGAAAGATCGCATTTGTGACGTAATTTGCAGGGCAGGTCACGAGATCCCTGGGAGGGGAAGGGGGGGGCGGGCTTGCTCCACACCAACAGTCCCGCCTGCAACTCAGAAGTGACTTAACTTCTGCCACTCTGGAGTCTTTCTTCCCGTCTTTGAACTTTGTGCTTTTAGATTTACAGTAAGCAGCAAACGTTTTGCTCGGGTGTTGATCCAAGACAACTGTGGCTCGGTTAGCTTCAGTCCCACACAAAATACTGACACTCACCAGCTGTCCCGACCTCCGTCCACTTTTTTTATTTTCCCTTCTAACTAAATAAAAATAGAAAGAAGAATGAATGTTAGCAGATCGCAAAACGTGGCACATGAAACGTGTGACGTTTCCATGAAACTCGACGCGAAAAACGAAAACACCTTCTACAGAACGGACGTTTAACACGTCGCAATCTTTTACAACAAACCATCAACAGTTTAATAGTGTTGACTAAAGTACTAGTTACCATGGATTTGGTGGAACTCAACCGCACAAAAGCAAACATTTGTTACACTGACGGGACTCTAAAGTGGCCCCAGGTGTGATTGACAGTTTGGTGGTGGCTTTTTTTCTGTGAGATGGACTGGTGAACCATCTTTCACCCAACAGCTGTTGTTCTGAGGTTCAATCTGATATGAAAACAGCCCAACTAGGGTTGAAGAGATGAATTTTCTGTATTTTTCTCTTAAAAATACCTTCTTTTTTAAATCGTTTTAGGCCTCATTTTTCTGTAAAAGCCCAGAACCTTTAGTTAAATAAGCAGATTTTGCATTTGCCTGTTTTTCATTGGTCTGGTCGTTTCCGGTCTCCTGAAGTGTCGCCGTGCGGCTCTTCCTCTTCCTCCTCTTCCTCCTCCAGCATCCAGGTTTCACTTATTCCGCGTCATTAGTGAACACTTCTTCCTGAAGCCATTCTTCAAAGTTTAACGAAAAAGTGCTGCTTTGGTGGGTCATTAATAATGGCTGATAAAGATAAAAGCAGGAGGAGGAAGAAGAGCCAAACTCGTCCCCCGGGGGGGTCGACCTGGAAAACAGAGAAAAGCTTTAAATACACAAAAGAAGAAAACAAACATTTGCGTCTGCAGACGTGGATTCATTTTATTCACTAATAAGAATTAAACTCTGTTTTGTTTTTTTAAACTTTATTTAGCATCTTGTGAAAATCAGGAAACAAAACAAAGAATGTTTAGACCTTTTCTTAGGAAAATATTCAGATTTTTTTGTTTTGCTTTTTGCTTCTTATATTTATATTTCAACTGTTAGCTGGCTTATTTCTGTTTTTTCATCTGGTCCCTTTATTTTCCCATGAATCTGTCGGTTCATTGATACCCAAACCACAGGAAGCAGTTTCAGGATTTTTATGTGTAACAAAATGTAAATCTGTCTAACTTTTTACCACAAAGTCGTGCATTTTCTCTCAGCAGTTCTATCAGTGGGACGTTATTTGTATCTTGAGCAGAAAAACATTGAAAGTATTAAAAAAGGAACTTTATCACATGCAGTCATGGGAGGCGGAGCCTCATCTGTCAGGAGGCGTACGCTGATGATAAAGTAAATATTAGTCCACTGATATGTGCTTTATGTAACGGACGACGCAGCGGCGTGAACCAATCGATGCAAAGCTTATGCCATGGTCACGTGCTCAATTATTACCTCTGTCCCACTGAAGAGGGCCCCCATGAGTTCAGGTTTGTTCTTCTTCTGTGGTAAATAAAATCCTGTAGGAGTTGATTGTTTCGTTTCACTCTAACCGACCGTAAAAATGTTGGACTTTCAATCAAACTTGAAGTCATACATGACCGGACCAACATGTGTTCACTGAGAAATTTCTAGAACTAAAAGCAGATCAGGAGAACTTTTACGCCAAAGCTTCCAGCTTGGTGTTTTTTTTGGAGTCCACATGGTAAATTCTTCCTGCTATGTTCATAAAACTGGGCTGATATGAAAGTCCATCAGGAGTTCTGTCGGCGCCTCACAGACTCAAACCTGACTTTCCATCTTCTGACTTTTGCTGGTGACGCCGGGATGCGTGTTGTTTGCACGCAGCCGTGTTAGTTTACAGCAGAACTCCGCTACCATTTCTTTCACGACTCCGGTGTTACTGCACACATCAAGAGGATTTATTCCAGCCGATCGTGTGACGGATGGAACCGTTTGTTAGAATCTGACCCATTTTTTCGGGGCCCATGTCCACAGTTGATACTCTGATCTTTGATCAGATTGAAGACATTTTCCATGTGTACACGTGGCTTGTGTTGTTCTCGATGTGGGAATGTTCTTCTTATCAATAACTAATCTAAAGCTTTCCCACTTTTTATAGAAAAGGCATGATTCGATCTTCACTGAAGTAGCGCTGACGTTCCTCTGGGAGTAGAGCTTCGTCTGAACATCTGGGACTGATGGAGTCTTCAGCTCTTTGTTAGACATCGTCTTTGTGGACCTTTTGAAGGAAATGGCGGTCTCTGCTGCGTGAGCGCTTGGTGTGCTGTTGGATGCACCATCATCACAGCAGACCAACATGAAACCGCTCCTTTCAGATGGCTGAGGACGGCGCCCGCGCCCTTGATGGAATTTGTTTGGTGCGATGGATGAAGCGGGACGCCCTCTGAGCCCCGTCTGATCCGTCATTTGCAAAACTGTTGCCGCCAACCCCGCCGTCGTCTGCATCGCCGCGGCTCACTGCGGGGAACAGAGGAATCAAACCGCTCCTATGGCGCGGGCAACCTCACACGGGGACTGCAGCGGGACGCCGCTCTTTAAAGTCAAATCTGAGGTGATCAAAACACGGAGGCGAGGCGGGAGTCGCCGCCATCTGAAGCGTCAGTGTGTGCTAGAGCAGAAACGGATGCTTTAGATGATGGAGGGGGGGGGGAACATTCAGCACATTTTCTAAATTGTAGCATTTTGCTCAACTTCACATCCAAAACCTCTTTGCTGCCGTTTTACTCGTATGGTTTTTGTAAAAATAGTTTCAACATTAGAAATGCTGATTCTCTCACTGTATCAGAGAAGTGACGTCACCCACAGAAAATGGTTCATTCCGGCTCCTAATGAAGTCTATTCAGTCACCAAAACAGGCACCGCCATGTTGGAGCCAGATGGAATCAGCAAAAAAAATGGCCAAATCTTCCCAAAAATGTTTGAATGTGACGAAGCAGCAGCCCGGGGCCTGAATGTGCTCGAGATGCTTTACTTCCTTCTCTCTGACAGTCTGCACTGCAGCGCCACACGCTGCCGTAAACATGGATTTCATCGCTTGTTGCCATGACGCCAAGCTTTTTTCACAGCATTGGACACCTCCCTTATTCATCAGGCTTAAAGCACAGACAAATTTTCCCTCGCTTCGCCTTCAGCGTTTTGACTTAAGCTCCGCCCCCTCCCATAGCCCCACCCATTCTTATATGAACCCATCCATAATTGCTGGAAAGGTTGGAGTCAATATGAGGGGTGTTGGTAGAGTTCAAAGGAATGAATGGAAGCATTAGTAGAAGTTATAGTTCTAGTCGAAGCACGCTCCGCTAAAAAGAGCTTTTGTGTAACAATTTGTAGAACTAAACATGAAGTCCAGTTATGGAACAGTCTAAATGATGTGCTACAATTGAGCAACAGTATGAACCACTTGAAGCAAAAACACAAGATAGTAGTTTCAGTAAACACAGTTATGAAGAAGAGTGATAAATCTAATTGGGTTACACAGGTTGTCGTTTGTGTAGTGCTAGTTTATACGAATGAGTTACTGTGTTGTGTTGTTATTTGTTCTTGGTGAGGATGACGTGTGTTGAGGTCGCAGTGGAAAGAATTATAGACAGTAAATCTGTAATGTCTGTAAACATGTTTGTGTGTAGATCTTTGTGTGTGTGATGATGTGTGCAGATGTTGATGGCACTAAAAGGTATGTAGATCATACTGTAAGGTTTATTGTTAGGGGTCGGATTAAAAAGGTTTTAACTTCTTCCTTCTCCAATTCGAACTATTTGTCATTTCTTTTATTTTCAAATGTTCCTTTGCTGTTTTCTTTTGTTTTCTATGCATTGTTCGTAATCAAATTACCAACAAGTTCTTTACTGCTGTTGCTGTGGTTGTGGCCTTCAGCAAACATTTAGACAGAAACGCTCATCTCTGAGTCTTATTACTTCCAGCTGGATGTTTCGCTCCAATTTAAATTCACATTTGATCAAATGATCTGGAGACCACAGAGTGGTCCCTTCTCAGTGGAGACGTCTGTTTATGCACAGAGAGGAAGAGAACAGGAGGAAGAAGCGTGTCTGTTTGATTTTTCAAAGATTTGAAAACTGCATTTATTCATCTGACTACACAAACTGAATAATAAAAAAAAACCTTGAAACTTTCTGTGGTCCCTTGTAGTTCTGTAGTTTGAACACCTGAGCCTGAACGCTGGCGTCTGCATCAAAGAGCTGGTTCGGAGGGACAGAAGGATGCTTGTAGCGGCGTTTTAAGGAAGCTGCTGGAGGCCGGCGCCGATGCTCATGGAGGAAATGATGTGTGAAGTTCGGCTGCGCTCACCTGAGGCCTCCGCCTGCTGATCTGTGTGCAGCCCTATGCAAATATCTCTGTGTGGATGCACACATGCGCGCCGTTTGGAGGCACATGGATGCGCCGTCCCCCTGTGTTTCTGCGTTGTGTCAGTGTCTGCTACTCACCCATGTGAATAAAGTATATTTGGATTTGAATTTGAAAGGCCTCCTGGCAGACGGTGGGGAAATGTTTCACTGTTTTTCCCTGCAGGCTGCTCTTACATTTAACTGTGTTCAACCCACAACATTCACGTGCCATAAATTATTCATTTGAGAGCGTGCACGCCTGTGCGCACACCTTCCTCTGCGCGGATTCCTAACGGCTCGTGTCTGCTGCAGACGGCTCGCACAATCGTGCCCTCGCCGTTTCCCTCTTATGCAGTGATTTAAAAGCAGCGCTGAATCTGGAGTGGGTCTGTGACACGCGGAGAATAAACCCGTCTCTGAAGGTGTGAAGCACACGGGCGCATCACGATCGATATTTAGCTGCAGCCATTTAGACGCTCGACTGGCTGCGCGGGACGTGCCGAGGCGGACGGATGGCGCCGTTTTCTTGACACGTGGAAGGCGCTTTGTTAGCGGCTAAATGCTCTGTAATTACTGCGTGTGGTCATGCAGATGGAGCTGGCTGCAAAGCGTCAAATGAAGCCACAGAGACGGATCAGAACCATCTTCTGAACTTCTTCAGCACAGAAGATCGATGGTTTTCCAGAGAACCTCGGGGTAGAACTCTTTGTTGTCCTGTTAGCGCCTCCTTCATGTTTAATGCTGAGCGTACTTCAGCGGTGATGAAACCCTGTCAGTCGTGTTTGCCGGCTCACTACATTATTCAGGTTGTTTTGGAGGGCTGCAGTTTCAATAAACTCTCCAGGAGCTGCAGCAGCGCCGGCGCGGGTGGAATACTGATTTGGGGTCTTGGCCAAGGTCCCGGGGCCCGGCGGGTCAGAGGAACCACAGGGAGCCAACTTTCAGGCTAAAATGACAAAATGCATTCAGCATGAAGAGTAACTGAAAATCCGCTCTTTCCTCTAAACACTGAAATGTGGAGAGAAACACAAACGTGGCAACAAACGACCATAAAGCTGCAGAAAAACGTGAAGACAATTCTGATGTTGACAGCTGACAGCCACGAAAGACATCCTAAAAACACTTTTAATCATTCAGATGGAGGATTTTCTGCTTCAGAATAGTTTAGAGAAGAACCTGTTGGTCTGAAACATTTTGGAAAAGGAAAAAACTGAGCGACACATATTTATATATATTTAAGAAAGAAAATGCGAATATTGTTTTGATTTATTTTCAAAATCAAAGACTGGGAATGCTAAAGAAAATATTTGTCCACCAATCTGTGCTGTGAAGGTGTCCGTCATCAGAAATGAATGGACGACGCAGAGGCGTGAAGCAAATGACGGTTTCTTCTGCAAAGTCCATCAATTTCTGATCATGGACTCCTCAAAGGGCATTCACCGCTATGATCACTTCTGAAAGAAATGACTGTTGAATCAATTATTAGCACCTAAATCTTGTAATGTTTGAATTAACAGCGACCTTGCTCTGCCTCAGCGGCTGGATGAGGACTAACCAGCGGAGGAAAGTGGTTCATCTGCTAAACGTCATCTTCTCAGAGGCAAAGTTCTCCTCTTACCGCTGGTTTTTGTCCAGATGATGAAGATAGCTTGTTCCAAAGAAACAAAGTCCATCAGGTCGATTCGATTGAAGGAAGATCCAGCAGGAGCTGGGATCATTAAATGTGGATCAGCACAGGTCCGTCTCAGGCAAACATCCAGACTCACAGTTCAGAGGTATTTACTCGTCCTCCAACCGCCTGCCACGCCCACTTCCTGTTTCTGGGCAGCCCGGTTGGAGTCCCTCTGTAAAGGAAACGGTTTGATCCGGTCTGAGTGGGAGCTTTCTGACGGAACTGAACGGGAGCAGAACTCGGAGAGAACAAACAGCTTGACGGGTGACTGTTTCTTTATTCGGGACGATTCTGTCTTTATTTCCTGGGATAAAGTCCAGCTTTAACCACAGAATCTTAAACTAAACAGCTTCTGGTTTAAAAAAACCCACAGAAAACCAATCCTTCTGGGTTTTTGTGTCCAGCTGCTGTCCCGGACTAAAGAACCAGTTTGGTTTCATCCTCAGGAAGCTGCTTTGGAAAAAGATGTTGGTTTTAAGGTTTGTGGAGTTTGAACGGCGTTAGCCTGGCGATCTCACAAAAGTGGCGTTTCCCTGTTGCTCATCAACAAATGGTTCATGGAAACATTTAAAAATGGTTCTATTGTCGTCCATCTTTCCCCTCTGAAACACAAAGACATGGTTAAGGTCTGACAGTTCTCATGCTGGCGTTTTCTTCATCCATCGTCTCATCTTCATGGCGCCGTCGGCCCGAGCGTCTGTGGCGGACGAGCAGCAGCCGGGTTCTTCCTCTGGCTTGTTTGTGGTTTCCGTGGAAAGCGGCGTGTTTCCTCTGACGCGTGGATGCGGTTTGTGATGTTGGACAGATCTGTGCCTCCTGCTGTGAAGATGAGGAGTGGGCGAACACAGGCCGAAGGCCGCCGTTGTTTCTCTCAGAGCAGGTGCTGAAATGGGAAAATAATGAACGGCAAACAGAGTTTGGAGCGGTTGGTTTATGGAAAAGCTGCTGGGCGCCGTGATGCTCGCAGACCCAAAAGTCGCCGTCCCTGCAGGAGACTTTGATCCCGTTAGCAGAGGATGAGATGGAAATGCAATTACGGCGCGTGGAACAATGCTGCAGGTGTGACCGAAACACCAAACCATTATTGACTTTCAGGGCACTTAGGGGGTTCCATAAACAGGTGGATGCAGTTTTAATGAGGGAGGAAGATGAAGATGAGTGAGGAGGGGATGACAGCATTCCAATGAAGTTAAAAAAAACGTGTTGTTTCACTGAAAGAGCTGAAGGTCGTGTCACACAGCAACTACGGACATTTTGCACATTTTCCACGTATAAAATTTTGGTTTTTCGTGATGCGAATCTGTTCGTCGTTCGTCGATGTGCGCAGATGTCCTTCGAGGGTTTCGGCTGACGAGTCTTTTCGTGAATTTGGTTTTGAGTTTTTAAAATATTTTGGTCAGTTGAGAATAATAATAATAATAATGATTATTATTATTTTATGTACTTTATAGGCACTAATGCGTGATTTTTGCAAGATGCAAACACAAATTTGTGACTTTTCACGCCCGTTCCATGTGTGTCTAACATCTAACAGACTTTTCATACGTGTACCACCCATATACAACTTTTGTATCACGTATCCGGCGCACATATGTTCAAATGATGTAATCGACCCACGAATAAATTACACCTAAACATCGTAATAATCGCGCAGGGCTAGTTCTAAGTACGTGACAACGTACATTATAATTTACTACGTGATCCGTGGTTTATTCGTACTTCTTCTGTGGTTTTAATGTGGTTTATTCTTCATCTGTGAAAATTTCACATAACTATCGCATGTATGTGCATCCAAACCGCATGTTGTGGCTGTGTGACACGCCTTAAACCAGCGGATGTTTGCTTTGATGCAGAGATGTCAGGTTGGAGTTGAATTCCTCTGGAGAAAGCGTGTTTCTGTGAATTCTCTGGACTTCCGCTCACAGAGACCTGTGTTGGTCCAGAAGACGTCCAGCTGCAGACTGATGTCTGTGGATCGGTGAGCAGGAGGCCCGGCGCCATGGAGACTGTAAGGTGCTGCTGGAAGCCCCGCCTCCTTCAATCCGGCGGAGAAGACAAGCCTCCAGATTAAAGAGCAGAAAAATGTGTGAGCTGCAGAGATTAGTCTGTGGAGCTAAATGTAAATAACATTTTCTATAATGACCTGTCAGCTCAGCTCTGAGGCTCACTAATGTGTTTTTAATAGTCTCCGACTCTGCAGACGGCTTTTGTTGTCCAAAAAGTTGCAGGGAGGAAGGAGATCCACGCCGAATTGAGCAACTTTATGAACTCCAGAGCTGAGAGCAGAACTAACTTCATGCTTCGGCAGCTCGGAAAATACTCTCTAAGTGTAAAATGCAGCTGAGTCCAGACGGCGGCTGTCCTCCGCCTCTCTTCAGGCGCACTTGAGGTGCCTCTGAAGCAGAAAGGAGCCTTTCCTCGCGCCTGTTTTCTCCACAAGCCTGTGGTTTTGTTTTTGTGTGGCAGCTCAGAGCGGCGCCCACGCGTGTCACGCCGCTGTCTGTGATCCGCCGTATCGGCGTGCGTACACTCCGGTGGATTTGTGGCGCTGTAACTTCAACACTGAAACCTTTTGAAGCTGTCGGCCTCGGTATCTGCTCGCCGCAGAAACCTGCGTGTTCACTCAACACGCCGTTTAAGCTTCAAGTGACCCCAGTGACCCTGTTCTCCATGGCGTGGTGCTCGCACCAACACACAAACTCTGCATTCTGTGGTTTGTAACAAGAAAAGCAGCTGCAGGGACGGAGAAAAACTTTAGCCTGAAACTCAGACACTGTGACCTGCAGCTCTTATCACCGGCAAACAGGAAGCCGTTTTTATTAAAGATTATTACAGCTTGAAAGTCAGTTTCTGTGTGAGGTTCAAAGGTCACCTCCCTAAATCAGGTTGAGCAGGAGTTTTGATGGTGACGGATGATTTTTATCTGCAGCTGCAGTGAGAATGCAGCTGCTTAGGAGGAGGCCAGAGTCTAAAGCTTTAAAGCTGCCTTTCAATCTGTGACCGAGCCGCTCTGATTAGACCGCTGATGCTGTCCGCCGAGGACGCCGATAAACCGCTTTTAGTCCACGATCGCCGAGCCTGGAGTTAGGATGGTAACCGTGAGCGGTTTCTATGCGCCGTGATATCCAGGAGCTCTTCCCGTTTAACCCTTTAACACCTGAGCCGCAGCTTTGAATTACCATGACTCTTCAACCGTTTCAGAAGTTGTTAAGCGCCATTTTGGGACCCTTTAAGCCTAGATCACATGCACCAGTATGTGCACCAAACCGCTTATGGGGTCACCTGGGTCCGTGGAGAGTCGTAGAGACGAGCGACTGGATCTTCAGGGGAGCACAGGAGGGTTGAGGCTCGTACCGCCGCCTCAAGAGACGTCATGAAAATGGAACGTACCATTGTCACGTGTGGTGGGTGTACGGTGACGTATTTTAAGGATTATAGAAGTGACACGCACTTATGATGTACGGGTGATGCTGTCGTACGGCGTGACGTGCGAGGACTGGCTCCGTACTGCCCGGTTTATCGCATCAGTCGTATTTCATTCCTGAATAATGGTTCGTTCTACGGTTTAGCGATTTGGTGTTCTGTTCTAACCCGATGACGCGATTGTCGCCAGCGTTTTAGTGGTCTGGTGTTCATCTCTGGTGCTATAAAGCGATCTTTAAGACTCTGTTCTGTATAAATACGTTAGTAGTTTATTATTTGTGCAGATAAGACAAAGTAGGTGCTATTTCTGTATTTATTTTAAAATTCTCAACACACTTGACAACTACAAATTTACATTTGCAATGATTTGCCACCTGCTATACCTGTTATAGTTACATTAAAAGTAAATCTGCATAGAAAATGTTGTTTTATTTTATTTTTTGGAATTCAGTCACCATTAAATATTGTGTTAAATATTGTCGATTTCCCGGATGGAGTTTGCTCCACCGTTGCGTCTTCTTTTTCTTTTTTTTCTTTCGCATCTTCTAATTGTTACAAATAAGTTCAGGTTAAATGATGCGTCATCCATGGATGATGTCATCAGCTGGTGTCACATCTCTGAGCGATTGGGGCGGTTTCCTTCCGATGGCTTTGGGACCAACGCGAGCTGAGTGACGACGCGGCGCTGTGAAGCATAGACCGGGCCTAGCGGCAGCCGTGACGTGACGGAGGCTTCACTAAAGGCGCTTTTCTCTGCATCCCAATCAGTTGGAATCACGTTATTTGCCTAAACGGACGAAGAGTTCCGATAGTTCGTAGAGTGAGTGTTATTGTTATTTTGATGTCGCCAGCGACAACATCAGTGCTAACGGGTGAAAACCGGAACCCCGTCAGTTCATCCGATAACCACTAGGGGTTTGGTTCAACCTTACAGCAGAAATAAACATTTTTGTCTCTTTCTTTAAAATCTAGAACGACGCAACGAGTGAAGTTTGATCAGTGAAAGGGGCGGGGCCTTTTGGTTGATCTGTATGTTGTGAATCCAGCGTGCTTCTTGGAGGAACGCTTTGGCGGCTTTAAGTCTGTTTTTTTCTGACCCCCCCCCCCTGCATCCTTGGTCCTCCGTCAGGCCCGCCGGCCCTTTCTGTGCCTTTGGTTGCACAATTAGTTTTAAAGAGAGCGCACGTGTAACCTGCACTGAAACAGTATGAAGGTAAAAGTGTGTCAAAAAGAACGCACTTGTGATTTGATTTGAGATCTTGTAATATAGAATATGAATACTTGTGCATCAAAAATCTGCACCTGTGTGTAAAAATCTTCTGCTGTGAACTGACAAATTTCCAATTGCATGTGTTCATTTAGAGTTACAACTTCAAATCCGTGATTACAACTGCTCAAATGTGCTTCTGCGTGTGCTCCAATCTGCTGCCGCAAATCACAGGTGCGCTACAACTGCGCTCTGAATTCTGACACATCCCTTGCGAGAAACTATGAAGGTAAAAATGTGTCAAAAAGAACGCACTTGTAAATTTGATTTGAGAACTTGTAATATAGAGTATTTAGATTCTATATTACAAGTGCGTTCTTTTTGACACATTTTTACCTTCATAAAACAGCCCCCTGAGTTAAAAGGGAGCTGCTTCGAGACGCAAAATGTGCTTTGGAAAATGTTTCTAGCTGAAAGAAAAATCATTCCAAGAACCGGTTTTCTTGCATCACCGAGAACTCCTCTTGCCGAGTTCCCCCGCAGAGGTGAAGCTCATGAATACACAACCTCATCGTGCTCACAAATCTGCAACAAGCGCACGAGGCTGATGAGTGTGCTCGACCCTTCCACACCTCGCTTTTTAGGGGGGTTGAAACAAATTGAAGTCAGCATTGTGGCCTCGGGGCTGGACCGCTGGCAGGCCCATGAATTCAGAGCTGCTGTTGGCCTCTTTCACCTTTCCGTTGTTGAATACGTTTGTTGAACAGTCTTGAGCTGACTGTTCAAAAAAAAGAGGATCTAAAGTTTAGCAAAATGCTCTTAAAACATCCTTCTAAAGGTTCCAGACTTTTTAGCATTAATGTTTATCGTTGATTCAAATTACTGAAAATGACGGTTTTGTAAACTTGTGACCTCATAATAACCGTGTTTTGGTCATTAATTTAGCTTTTTATTATATGAAAGTTCCCTTTCTGCAGAAGCAGCTGGAGAAAGATTGTTGAAACATTATTGATAGATAAAACAAGTAGACTCAATTCATTCAGGAAGTCTGAGATTCTGAGGATGAACTGATCCGCCTGTTGTCATGGAGACGTGATAATGATTTCAAAAGATGACAGACATCTGCTTTGTCCCTCCAGAGGTTTGTGAGGTTGTGATGACATCGTAAAAACTGGGATCTGGTCTTCAGCGGCTCACAGACGTTCACAGTTAAACGCCTCAGAGGCTGATGGGATTTGAACCCGCTCCTCTTTGTTTTCCACCTTCAGCTCCTTTTGGGATGGAGGCCTCAGCATACTCCACCAACCGCCCACGGGCGCTTGATGGCTCGCTGTCTCTGGCCTGCCCCATGGCTGCGTGCTCGCACACCCTTAAGCAGCGGCGGGTGGCGTGTCTTTGCTCTGGATGTGTCACCAATAAGCTTTGAGTTTTGAAAGCGCTAAAATCCCGCCAAGTTCTTCAGTTTCCACCGCAGAATTGGATGGTCGAGGTCTTAAGGTGTTTAGTCCAGCTGATGTTTTAAGGTGATCTGTTTCTGCTGTGGTCTACAACTCGACTCCTTTGAGATCAGGTGACGGGTGCCGTGGCCTTATGTCCCAGCAACCAACAGAACCGCACTTTGGGCTCCAATAACTACAATCTAAAGGGAGAAAGTCCTCTAGACCACAATTTGCCTCTTTTCATGGGGATTTTCTGTGTCATGGATGATGTTTTTAGGGTTATTGTCATGATTAAACTAACATCCATGACACACTGCCCCCTCAGTACCCCCAGTACCCCTCCCCTTCTTCTCGAGCAGTGCACGTTACATATCTCCCTGGTGCCGAGGAGTGGTCAACCCATGACTGCAGTATCCAGGGTTTGATTCTCGCTTCTGCCCCTTTATCTTTCTGATTTTCAAAATAAACTCCTTGAGTGCCTTTTACTTTAGTCTAACGCTTACATAAAAATATTTCTAGAGGTCCGGAGTTGGTTTCTTAAATGTGTTGCTTACAGGAAGGAATTTCTCCCAATGATGATACGACGACAGCAACGACAAAGAAATATGGAATACTTCCGTCTTCTGGATACAAAAAGAAAACGTTTCCCGTCTAAAGGCAGTTTTATAGGTCTCATTCCTGCACAAACACACACACAAAGACGCACACAGAAACACACACACAAAGATGCACACAGAACCACACACACAAAACGCACACAGAAACACACACACACAAAGATGCACACAGAAACACACACACAAAACGCACACAGAAACACACACACAAAAACGCACACAGAAACACACACACAAAGATGCACACAGAACACACACACACAAAGATGCACACACACAAACACATACACACAGATACACTAAAACACACCCACACAGATGCACTGAAACACACACACAAAGATGCACACAGAAACACACACACAGAAACGCACACAGAAACACACACACAAAGATGCACACAGAAACACACACACAAAAACGCACACAGAAACACACACACAAAAACGCACACAGAAACACACAACAGACAGAAACACACACACAAAAACGCACACAGAAACACACACACAAAGATGCACACAGAAACACACACAAAAACGCACACAGAAACACACACACAAAGATGCACCACAGAAACACACATACACAAACACGCACACAGAAACACACACACAAAGATGCACACAGAAACACACACAAAACCCACACAGAAACACACACAAAGATGCACACACAAAAACACACACTAGTTCTACAAAAGAAATCCACACACACAAAAAACGACACAGAAACACACACACAAAGATGCACATAGAACTACACACAAAACGCATACAGAAACACATACACACAAAGATGCACTACAGAAACACACACACAAAAAAACGTACACAGAAACACACACACAAAAACGACACAGAAACACACACAAAAACGCACACAGAAACACACACACAAAGATGCACACAGAAACACACACACAAAGATGCACACACACAAACATCAACCCATATATACATACACAAAAACAAGATGCACACAGTAATACACAAAGATGCACACGTAAACATAGACACACAGAAAGACATCACTGATAGTTGCACACACAAGAGTTGCACACACAAACACACAAAAGTTGCACACACAAACACACACTTTGCACTTACTGACACCTAATTTCTTCTCTGAAGTTCTTGTGGTTCTAAAGTTGTGACATAAGAAGAGAGGTGTCAGGACTGTCGGCATTAATTCTCTGTGTGCACGTGTCTTTGTGCATGTGTGCGTGCATGTGTGCGTGCATGAGCACGCCGTGGTTCTGCTTCAAAGCGTCCTTTGAGTTAATGGGTGTGTCATGACAGATTTTTGTCAGCCCCCTGCAGTGATTTAAGACCCAGTACTTGTATTAGTTAGCAATTTTGTGTGCGTGAGTATGTGTGGGTGTGGGTGTGGGGGGGGGGGGGGTGTACATGCGTGCGCGGTAGCTGACTCAAATCCTAAGGGTACCCCCCACCCCCCAGAACTCAGCTGTCAAACTCTGTTTTTCTTTCCAGTCCTTTGTCTGCCTCTTTGGCTTCATTCTTCTCTTCCTGTACATCAGGGGCTTTTCTTCGAAGCAACGTTCGATGTCATCGAACGGCTGATGTCATCGTAAACCGCCTCCCACCACGGTTGTCGTCTAGTGATATCTGGTGGGAGGGGACTGCATGAGAAGTGACCTTCCTGGTCCAGTCTAAGGAAAGTTCTGCAGGATTTTTGATGCAATGTTCTCTCAGCTGAACTGGAAAACAAAATTCAGTTTTAAACATCAACACCTGTCAATCAAAGCCAAATTGGACCAGCGTGAACTGAAAATGCTGCAGGCGGGAGCGGTCTGTAGTGGTCAGTGTTGCAGCAGATCGTTCCATCCGTCCGTTGTCCAGATGAGGAGCACAAACGTCCATCATGTTGTGCTTTTCCATTCAGCGTTCTGTTGTGAGTGTTGTGCTCGATCCACACTCAAGCAGAGAACTCTCTTCCGGAATCTTCCTTTTTTCTGCATCTGACCCTGTCGTCCCGACACGCAACCCTGGAGAACTGTAGTCAGGACTTAGATGGGATGGGTTAGTTAGTGGGTAGTTTGGTAGAATCTGCAGAAGGCTGGAGGTTCAACTTCCAGGCGGATCATTCAGAGACACAATTCCTGAGTGAGGCAATGAAATGTTTGGGACATGAAATGGAACTATTCCAGCTTTTTGAACACTGCAAATGTATCTACACAAACACATGCTGTTTGCTGTCTGTCCTTATTCAGAGCCTTCAGAATGCGATTTTTCTTTTTTATAACAATGCAACGGCAGCTTCGTGCCAAACGAAGCAACTACAAACCGTTTTTTCAGCAGACTTCTGGCCGATTTCAGAAGCAGCTTTGTAGAGTTCTAGCTTCCTGAAGCTGTTCTCCCCGAAGCAGCACATTAAAATCTAAACCTCTACAGTCGTTTTTCTGCTGCTGGTTTAAATCCAAACTCGTCCTGCAGAGCGTCTCATTCTCTCTCGGAGGCTAATTTTATCCCACATCCACACTAATTTATAATTAAAAAAAAGGATTTTTATTCTTCCATTGTTGCGTCTCTTCACAGCATTTGTTTTATTTCTGTTTGCATCTGAGTCATAATTAATCCTAATGGGATTAGCAGCTGCTGCCACATTCTTTTGTCAGTCAGCTGAGAATGAAAACTCCACACATGCTGCCGTCACACGAGGTCACTAATCTCTAATGAGCGGCATTTTGCTGGGCTGTTATTGTTTTTGCTTTTTGGATTTAAACATGTCATTTTTTAATCATGTTGATATGTTTCTTAACTATAAAAGCTGTCTGTCATTCCATGAGCTGCAGGTAAACTGGAACATTTTTTATGGGACTGTGAAGGAAGAAAAAAAAACGGGCGCTTCAGTTCAAACTGTTTTTTTTTTATTTAGAATTTAGAGTGGGAGATATTTGCAGGAAATTTGCTAAAATGTTTAAACAACTGTGTTTTTCCATAACGTTTGATCATAGATCAAAAAAGCTAAACGAAGCTGTCAGATAATTTGGTGGGACTACAATACCCAGAATTCCTAGTGCGGCCAAGAGGCAGATGATTGGTCAGAGGAGGGGAAGTTTGTCCAGTGAACTGGGTTGTTCTTTATTATCTACAATACTCAGAGAACATGACAGTAAAGTCCAACTTTATTCACAAAAACTCAACATTTTTGAGATCATATTTCTTAACAAGTGACATTTAGGGAACGGTGTACAGTCGGGATTTTTAAGAACCTTTATGTACAACGGATGGTCCAAAACACTCTGCAGCTTTGGCCGTTCTATGCTTGACGGTGAGCACCCATCGCATCAATCACATCCACAATCGTGCAGTCCAGTTTGTGCTGACATGACGGCCATCTCGATCGTACACTTGCTGCAAACGTGCAGCCACACAAAAGTCAGAGGAAGTGTTCGTCCACTAAACGGAAGCAGGCTGAACAGAGAAGAAAATAAAAAACAGGCGAACTGCATTCTCTAGCGCTTCAAGATGAGACATAAGACGTATTTTTCGGGTAACTTGCTCTTTTTCTATCTAAATGTCCGCTCTGTGAGAGTGTGAGTGAAATTTTGTAATTTTTTTTTTTATTAAGTTTTAATCATCTTCAGCGTTGGACAGAGCTGCTCCCTAATATCGTACTGTAGTCGGTCGAAATAAATCCAAGTTCAATGAGGCGACTTGCATGCAATTGCACTACGGGCATAAGATCCTAGTCGCTGATGATGTCATCAGCAGGTGTCACATTTCCCTGCAATCGTGGCGATTCCGCTCTGATGGCGACCCAAGCGATTCCAGAAGGCTTTGAAGTTGAAACCGACCCTCAAGTTGTCTGTTGACTATGGTCTAGTGCCCCCTGCTGGTGGCTCAGACGAAATGAATCCATCACTTCACTAGGATGTTTCTGTCAGCTTGGAAAAAGCAGGACGTTTGTGTGTCTGTGAGCTTCAGGAGGACAACTCGGCATTAAATCTTGTTAGGAAGTGTGGATGAAAGTCCACACACACACACACACACACACACACACACAACAAACATCCTCAGCTAAAACTTCAGCAGAGTTCTGAGGCTCCTGGGCACAGTTGCAGTGGAACATCCCATAATGAGGGCGTGCCCGTTTCCACGGCGATGAATAACGGTGCTTTAATTTAGATATATTGCTGAATGTCAGAGAATCAGGGAGCGGAAAAACTTCAAGGCCACAGAGTTCTCTCCGTTTCCCTCCTCGCTTTTCCAAACCTCAGTGTGTAATTATTCTACGCAGCTTCACAGAAAATACCAATTAATTGACAAATGCAAAAAAAAAAAAAGGAATACTAATTAATGAAACTAGAGCAGGCAATTCATCAGCCAGCAGCTGAATCTGGATCATCATTTTTTTCAATTTGCTTCTTGGTTTGTGGCCAAAGCTTCAGTTCACACTTGTTTGTTTGTGTCTGGAATCATTAAAGTGAAGTTTTTGGCCAAGAAGAAGCAATAATCTCAGCTCCAGCTGCAGTAAGAACATGAAAAATGACAGCAATAAGACCCTTATATTTGAAAAATATAGCAGGTGTTGCTGCAAAGACAGAAAAATCTATTTTTTTCTGCTAACAAAAACAAAGGAATGTGGTTTAGATGTGAGCCGTCAAGCAGACGGAGCCTGGAGGGATCCAAACGGAGAAACGGATCCCGTCTCGTTAGAGACGTTAACTCATTAAACTGGACTGGTATCTCTGTTTGCTGACAGGTGCAAAGAGCAGCAATATCTGTAATGAACAGTAATCTTCATCCCTCTGGAGCTCGCCTCGCTTTTGTTGCCTTCAAGGTAAAACTGCTTTGCTGTTGCCGGTTCCAACATGAGATGCAGGCTGCAAACGCCGACCTGGAGTTCTAATTTACCAACAAACGAAGAAGCTCCTGAACGCAGCCAGAAGGCTCCAAAGGGTTGAAAGGTTCCCTCTAGTGCACTTTCACTGCCTTTGATGAATTCAGATATGAAGATACGACCTTAGCCCCGCCCCTCTTTCCACAAGAACAGTGGGATTCTCATCCATGTGCTCTTTTTCTGGTTTTAGCCAAGTCCTTATATCCATTTTACGGTAGAACAACACCAAGTGCAAAACTGAAACGACAGGGTGGCAACCATTGACTGTAAATAAGACCTGGACAAAGCGACCTCACCCCCTGGCATCCAAACAGGAAGTACCTGCTGGCTCCAAGAAGCCAAACTCTCTTAGACTTCCATGACTCCTTCTTCTTGTTCTTGATAATCATCTTGTTTTTCAGGGTATTTTTCTGTTGTTCATGTTATTCAAGTTATAATCTGACCAATCAGATGCCTCAATCCAAGTAGGTGGAGCCTGCTGGGTTGACTGACAGATTTCGTGTTGGTGGTAGGGGGTGTGGGCTTCCACAAAGCTGACTCCTGATTGGCGACCGTAGTTGCCATAGAAACATTGGCTTAGACCACTCGACCAATAACCATCATCTTGCTTCGACATGTTGATGTCCATATCGCAGAAAAATGGCGACTGAATTGGCTTCATTTTGCTGGAGCCAGAAGAAAGGCATTTTCTATGGGTGACATCACAGCCGCTCAGTCGGTTCTCTTATACAGTCGATGGTGCCAACCTGTCCTGGGGGGACCTGATTCGTGAATGGGTGGGCATAGCCCAAACTACCAGCCGGCGCCAGACGACTGGTCTGGTAAAGTGGGCCTAGCCACATAAAGGGTGGGTGACCAAATGTCAATCATGTCCCTGTAGCCCAGTGGTTCCCAAACTTTTTCTGCAGGGCCCCCCTTTCTGAAGATTATAATATTTTCGAGCCCCCCCACACTGACACAAACATACAAATCCTTTGTTTCTAAACTCCACCGCGCCTTATAACATGTGGTTAATGAGAAATCTTTCTCTGAACGGTAGAATTCTGTTATCTGAAGCTGAAGGAATCTCTAGATCTGTCTATGTGTCTCTGTCTTTAGAAATGCCAAAACACATCTGTAACCTATTAAACAAAACATTATTTGATTTTATTTGGAGGAAAAAATGTCATTACTTAAGCAAAATGTGTTTTGTGTAACACCAGAAAACATGGAGGCATGGATGTATTAACCTTTGAAACTTTAAACAACTCTTTTAAAACAAAGTAATTTATTGAAAGGGGAAGACAATATCTGGAATGCATTTCCTAAATATATATTTTACACAATGGGAGGCATTAAATTCTTTCAAACTTTTACAAAGAAGCCCTGCTGGCCTGGAAACTCCTTTACAAACATAATTTTTCTCCAACAACTTGTTGTATTTGGAATAACGGTAATGTACAATACAAGAATAAATCACTTTTTTCCTAGATGGTATGATAATGATATTGTTTTAATCAGACAACTTTTCAATTCTCATGGATATCTTCTGACGTCTGAAGAATTTCTTTTAAAATTCTGTATTCCTGTTCCACCCAGAGAATATGCAATAGTGTTAGATGCCGTTCCAACCAGTCTACTTCAACTGTTTAAAGGGATTTAGAACACAAGTCAATTAAGAACCCAGACAAATTTTTTGGACAATGTGGACATTTGTGTTCATTCAGTTTCCAATAAACAAATAAGAAATATTTTACAGACCACAACCTTACCTGCTGGGAGGTTTTATTGGGAATCCAAATTTGTGGACATAAACTGGACTTATGCTTGGACTATTAGCAATAAATACTGTCTAAATAAGAAAATAAAAGAGGTGTCCTTCAAAATATTGCATTGTATATATCCTACCAAAACTTTGAGTAGATTTGTTGTGGACATGGACCTGTTTCGTTCATTCTGTGGAACTCAGGAGGAAACTATTTATCATCTGTTTGTGGACTGCAGACATGCAAATAAGGTTTGGATTGAAGTGGGAAACTAGATTGGAAATATAACTACACAAACTGTTACATTTTTGGATAAAGAGATTATTCTGGCTTACCTTAATGTCAAAGTGGACAAAGATTGTCTCTTCATTACACAATTGTTTTTATTATTGGCAAAATTCCATATCCGTAAAGCCAAATGGTCAAACTCCAAACCTAAATTCCAGCAGTTTTTGAGTGAAATCAATCAGTAATGTACCATTATCAAACATCTGCAAAACCAAAAAGCAATTTAAACTAATTTAATTTTTGAAAGATTTAAAATTTATTAAACCCCAAAGATTTTTGAAGTAATAATTCTTTTTGTCTTATGTTGTATATATATGTGTATATATTTATATACTTTTTGTTTTATTTCTTAGATTTATCTGCAATATGTACACATTTCAATTCCCCCTGAGACATTCACATTGTTATTGTATTATGTTGTTTGTCAATAAAGTATGAAAAAAAAACTCCACCGCGCCCCCCCTGCAATACCTGCGCCCCCCAGTTTGGGAACCACTGCTGTAGCCAATGGCTTTCAAGCCCCGCCTCCAAGGAAAATCAGCTTGATTCCAAATCAAACTGTACATTGAGGATTGAAGGTGAAGAGAAATGAAAAAGGAAAATAGAATATAATAAAAACAGCAGCTGTTATGAATAAACATTCTTCATTTGGTAAAAGTTTTCGATTTAGAGTTTTTTTTTTTAATCAAGTTTTCATTATTTCATCAAATTTACATTTTGAATTTCTGTCTGTTGACAATGTCTACTTTGGATTCAAATCTATTTTAACATTTTTTCCTTTTTTTACAGTCCGTTTTTTCACGTTTATGTTGCTGGTTTGGTCCCAGCATGCTCCGCCCTGAGCGACCGGATGAACATTTCCCGCCGGGATCCTTCCAGAGCCGCTCGGCTAAAGCGCCCGCTTTGTCTTCATGTGTTCAGCATGAGCGAGCCACTAATAATCCTTCTAGTGTTCATATTTCAGGCCCAGACTTTTATTTTGTTATTTTATTGGTGCTCTTCTCGCTAACGACTCGTATGAATAAAACATTCCTATGGACTCAACATACAGCTTTAATGCTACCGCATCAATCTGTATTTTATTTGCCATAAAGCTGGAGAGCGTCTCATGATCCTGTCGTCTCCTAACGTGGACGGAAACGCCGTAAAAGGAATTTATACCATGAGGGATTTTTTTTGTGACCTGCAGCCGATTTTCTTTCCAACTTTGATCACTTTTTGTGACACTTTTCTATAACCAAAGACTGGAAGAAGCAGAGCAGATTTGAGAAAGTTCGCAGGAAGTCCGATTAGCATCTTTAAAGCAGCTTTAAAGATGTTCGGCTGTGATCTGCTGCAGGCAGACGGACCCCCCCTCGTCCACAGGACAGGCAGGAGTCACGCTCGTCTGGATTCTGAAGATTCTGCCTCAGATGTGAAGCACTCGTCGTCTCTGAGGCCTTTCTGCTTCTCATCAGGAACATTTCCTTCTGTCTTTCATGAAAAGGTCAGCTCGGTTCCTTCTGGCCGCTCCGGTTCATGCGTGTTTAGTTCTGAAGGTATCGTCACGGTAACGGTGCAGCCTTAAAACGAAGCTTCACCCAAAAGGCTTAGGGAGAATATTCAGAGACGTGAGAATAAATGATGAAAACAAACCATTTAATGTCACTTTCTGAAAAGATCCAGAGAACGACGGTTTCTGGTGAATCAGCAAAACCATCTGAATGTGAAAACAGTATTCAAATTAGAACGCGGAACTTTGTTAATTTCATTACGGTTGTCGTCAGAATTGGGATTTTATCTAAAATTCACATTTTCTCAGAACTCCAAGGAACAAATTCTTTCTTTCTGCGCCTTTAAGCAAAAATTTGACCACAAACTAAAACTCACCAGAACATGCACACAACTAGTGTCCTATGAAGATGAATTCAGGGCGTAGTGAAGCCCCGCCCACCCCAATTCCAAAATGATGACATCACAGCAGGAGAAACCATCAAAAAAATGGAATGGAGCCAAAATGTCTTAAAGGGCTCAAAAAATATTTTAAAAATTCACTAAAAAAATAAAAAATATCATCTTTGTTGCCTTCCACAAACTTAAACTCCCCCTATTGAATTTGATCTGTGGCCTCTGTACTCCTCGAGCTTCACTGGGAAGATTTTGAACGGCGTTAGCGCGGTGAGCTCGCCAACGTGGCGTTCCCCTGTTGCTGGCTAATTTTTAACTGGAAAATGGTGAAAATGTAATCTAATGATTTGAACCAAGTGGTTGGAGGTTTGGAATGAATCATTGAAAACAGTTAATTTTGGGAAGAATCATAATTTTTATGGCTGCAACTCTCCCTATTAGAGAAACGGGTAGAGTTTTCCATCTAGATCAGCCTCAATTGTTTTAAGGAGTTGGATGTGGTTTACCTTGAATTGATCAGAAAGCCTAGGAGAAATATTTATACCCATGTATTTTATGTTGCCTGTTTGTAATTTAATGGATGATGGATTTAGATAGTTGCAATTAATTGGCAGAATTGTGCTTTTAGACCAGTTTATGGAGTATTCCAAAACTGAGGAAAATATATTAATTAGGAAGATGGTTTCGCAAATGGGAGATTGTGAATTTGGAGTAAATAATAAAACATCATCTGCATAAAGACTCATTTTAAGGTTCTACATTTCTGGTCTGAATGCCTTCAGTGTCTTGGCTTTGCCTAATTGCAGCAGCAAGAGGTTCAATAAAGAGTGCAAATAAAGAAGGAGACAGTGGACGGCCTTGGCTGGTCCCTCTTTGTAAGTTAAAGCTTGGAGATGTTTGATCATTTGTTCTGACACGGACGTTAGGAGAAGCGTATAATATTTGAATCCAGTTCATAAAGGATTGTCCAAAGCCAGATGTGTTCAAGGAGGCTATTAGATATTTCCATTTGAACTGACCAAAAGCCTTTTCTACCAGAAAACGTTACTATGGCCGATTCTTCTAAAACACAGACCTGTTCATCATTCTCAGGTGACTGAAAGATAAGTTAGTTGCTATGGAGGTAAAACCAACAGCACCGAGCAGGTGGTGCCCGCAGTCAATAGAACGCCGCTCTTGACTTTACTTGAGATGTCCTGTTCTGTTAAGATTGTACAAACTCTGTTATTGAAACCTAAACCATGTTTTTCTCAAATGTCATAATATTACTACTACTTTCATTTTAGTGACTTTTAACAGATGGATGGGTTGGGGTGGTCTCTATGCCAACTGTCAGTCAGGATTTTCCTTTTAGTGGAAAACATTGAAATGTCGTTTTGTAGGTTCTGGAGATAAAAACTTTTTCCCATCAAGGACATTTTTTCTTCTGTGATTGGTGCCGCGCTGTTTTTTGTGTGTTACACATGTTGATATAATTTTATTGTGATATGTGAAATAATTTAAATTCAGGGCGGAGCAGATACTTTTTCACCACAACACAAGCAAAACTTCATCTTCTTTACCAGTAGGGGGCAGTGTTTGTGAAAACTAAACTAAAGCAGCTTTTATCCATTTTTTGACATTAAGGCTTTTCTCTCTTTCACATCATTTCATTTCTGCCCAAATCTGAAGGAAGCAATACCAGCGTCACCAGCGGGGGGCGCTGTGCTACAAAAGCCCCTTAACGTATGGATTTAGGAGCATGACTGAGCATCAGCTCAGCTTAATGCTGCAGTTTCCTGAGGAAGCATGGCCTGCAAGACTATTGATTGTGAGAATACAAACACAGGCGCTCATTAAAAAAGCAGAACAGCCGGTAAGCTGTGTTTGAACGTCAGACGAGTTTCTGCGTTTGTTACTTTTTGTGCTAAAAGCGCGTTTGCATGCAGTGGGGGCGTGTCTTTGGGGTGGAAGCATCACCTTTAGCCCTGGTGGTGGTGAAAGCTGACGACTCATTAGCGGGACACAAGCACTCACCCACACACCAACACAAACACACACTTGCCCCGCCACCGGGGTCACCAGAGGTCGCGAGAGGCGCCGCCATAATAAGTCTCTGTCACCCTGATCAATGAGCGCGCGCACAAGCTCGCCGAGACTACCAACCACAGGACGCACACGGCCGACGCCGGATCAGCAGCTAAACGAGGCGCTGATCCCGTTTACTGCACGCCATGAGGAGTTTACCTCCCTCTCCTCGTGGAAACGAGTTTGTTTTCCTGCTCTCAGGCGCGTTCATCGGCGCCGCAGAGCGCAAACACGAATTAATCAACTTGTGTTTGTTTCAGCACAATTAGTGGTTGAATCAATTCCTGCCTCCAAAAAGATGGAGAGGGGGGAGGAAACAGATTAAAAATGGAAAAGTGCCAAAAAGGGGAGAGGGATGATATGAAGGGGAAGAAAAGGAGGGAACGCACAAGAAGGGAGGGAAAGTGAAATGAATGCATTTAAAGGACAAAAGAACCAGCAGGCCAGAAAAAAACAGCGAAATGATTTCCACAACACAACCAGGCGCTGAATTCTGCCTCTGCTCTCACAAAAGCCGTTTTTTAGCAAATTTCAATCTTTCTCTTCAACATTTACTCTCTCATGACTCATACAGCCCAGTTTAGAAAGCCTTTCCTCAACCCAAAACTCACATTCACTTTGTAGAATAGTGGGAGGAGCCTAAGTCGGCCCACTGAAGCAGACCAATTAGAGTAAAACAGGTTTTTGGAAAGGAGGCGAGGATTCCAGCCTTCCTAAAAAAAATGACGATTAAAAATGAATATATGGTCAGCCGACTAAAGCAGGACTGTTTTTGTCCCCGATTAAGACCGCCGCCGTTTAAGAGGGATCCTGGAAGACAGAAGGCTGAATGTCCCAGAAGGAGCCGCCGTTCGGCTGCTCCAAACTTTAGAGCCGTATGTTCTGGTGAGCCGCTAAACCCCACGACACATGGAGCCGCTTCCTCTGAATGTAGATGCTACCAACAATGAACAAGTTTTAAACTGTTGCAATTTTATGTTTGCTGGTAAACAACCGGATCACCGGCTTTGCTTACGGTCAGAACCAGTCGCTCCCAAACCTCCGGCCGTCCACTTGATGGTGCCTGGAAAAAAGAGAGGAAAAGAACACGACCTACGCTTTTTCAGTTGTATCTATAATCTGATTCTAAAGAAGGTTTTATTTTGAAAAACTGTTGGATTCTCCCCAACACATCCGATTTATTCTTGTCGCAAAACCATCAGAACTTTTCGTAAAGCTGCTTCTTCGAGCGCTAAACTTAAACTCGCAAAGTTAACAAAGACCAAAGTTTTTGGAACATTTCTTTACGCAGAAAGGAGGAAACAGAAGAGCCTTCAATTTCAAAATAAAAGAAAGCTGCATTTAACAAACAAGAACAAGGAGTATTTATTCTGATTAGGGATTTATTGTGACAGTTGATCCAACAGACCATAATAATAATGCACAATATTCAGTAACTGGCTGAATTATGTTAAAAGGAGGCTGTTAATAAAGTTATTCAAATGGTGGATTCATATTTCTGATTATATTTAGAAAATACCAGTTTTAGTCAGGTTGTTTTTACCGTATTTCTCTGTTGCACCTTAAAAATCAGACAGGGTGAAGTTAGCTTCTGATTTTTAGCTTACACAGTTATGTGATAAGAGAAAATGTATCTCACATTTGAATGGTTCCTAGATGAAATCTAGAGATCGAATACAGTTTAAACTGCTAATTCACGGAGGATGAAGATGAACTTTACCCTGAAAGGTCGACGGACACTGGAGGCTGAATAAATTCGTATGCTGACTTCATTCTGGTACAGGCCGGTCAGTGAAAATGTTGTCTGACCCTAAACCGGTCTGTGGAAGAGGAAGCTCCACACCATCATACTACCACCACCTTGCCTGACTGCTCCTTTTCAGCTTGTAATTTGAGTCAGGATGTTCTGTGGATCTTCCAGCTGTTCCTCTGTCTTCTTGACCTTCCATGTTTGTCTCTTTCTGACCGTTGGATCAGGAACTCTGACCTGGTTTGAACATCAGTCCTCCTCAGGTTGGTGGACTTGTTTTGTGGTGGTTTGGTTCTTCCGGGCTCCAGGTTTTGTCCATGTTTGGATCTCAGTAGGAATACATTTTACCGGATGGTGATGGTGGATTTTTGCCGCTGGGGGACGGTGGTGACTGTCGCTCTTTGTCTTCCCACTTCATCCCCATCAAAGACAAAATGTCTCTTCTGTGGACCAAACAAATGAAGAAAACGGAATAAGAAGAAAAGATGAGGAGGGAGATGAGAAGCAACCAGGCGAAGCGGCGCTGGGAGAAACGGGAACCGAGGGAGGATAAAGAGGACGTGTTCACTGGGCGAGCAGGAAGGGCGCAGGAATGAAAAGAGGATTGATGAATGAAGTTTCAGTTTGGACGTGTGATTAGCATTTAGCTGACTGCTCCGAAGCGTGCTGCCTCATCACTCAGTGTGGTTCTCGCACACAAACCAAAGTGTTAATAACCCGACTGAGAGCACAAATTCAGTCACATCTTCCGTGAGGATGCTCCGGTTCCTCTGTGAAAACGGGATCAAAGATCCAGAAGTGAAAACTGGAAACGGATTTAAATCAGAGCAGCGTCCTTAGAGGCTTTGACCTTTTTTTCTTGGTGTGAAGTGGAGGATGAACACCTGAAGGATCGCAGACAGGACAGCAGCTCACAGAGGGCTGAAGATCCTCTGCAGCCTCTCATCAGTCAGGATCCTAACAGAAACATTCGTTAAATGTTGAAAAGACAATATTTATCACTAAACGATATAAAGGAATGATGAAAATAAGTGGAGGGGGGGCAGAAAGAGAGAATGAGAAAATATAAAGAAGTCAAACACCTATCAACGTCAGCAGACAGTCAATTATAAAAATATCAAATGTAAACAATCACACATAAGAGTGTGTTTAGATCTGTGTGTGTGTGTGTGTGTGTGTGTGCGTGTGCGTGTGCGCGTGCGCGTGCGTGTGCGTGTGCGTGTGCGTGTGCGTGTGTGTGTGTGTGTGTGTGTGTGTGTGTGTGTGTGTGTGTGTGTGCATTTTAAACTTCCAGATCCTCAGTATCATCTTCTCGCTGCGTTTCCTCTTTCCCCCTAAATGTCGTCTACTGGAGCTCGTCAGTTCTTAAAAGACCGATGACTTTATGAAACGGATCGGTTTGTTTACACACTACGCTCTGCAAGCAAACCAGACCAAAGTCTGTTTGGAAACGGGCCAGACCTCTTCGTCAGACAGCTCCCTGCCTGCTGCTTGGTTCAGTTTTCACATTTGAACTTTTCATTTGGACCAACAGGGAAACGAACTCTGGTCCTTTTGAGAGAAACCAACTGAGACAGGTGTGAACAGACCGGCAGTCTACATCACAGCTTCCTCATAAACGCATTAAAGTCCCTCCGACAGCCAGCAAACAGATCAGCTGTGAGTCAGAAGTGTGATCGTTATGGAGGGAGCTGAGGGTTTTGGGAATATTGGTTTTCTGTGTGTTGGACGTGAAGCAGCGGAAGCTTCCTTCAGACTCCATAACGTCAGCTCGCTCTGCATCTGCTGCCTTTGTGGGCTTTTATTGTTTTGATCTGTTTCTACAAACTAAATGAAAAAACTTTAATTCTGCAGAAGCTGCTGGAGATGCAACAATAACTTCTGACGAGTGTGTGTGTGTGTGTTACTGTAGCAGGGAGAGCATGCAAACCCCTGCTGAATATAAACGACTGAAAATCCAATACCGCCCTGTCTCTCCAGGGGTGAGACGCACTTACTTTGCAGAAGCGTCCACTCCTTCCGTGAGGCTGCATTAACCGCCGGCTCCGCCTTTCCCCTCGAACAAAAGCTCCTGTTTGCAAACGGACGTCTGAGTGACGACACAACCCAGCATGCAGCTGAAAAACCAGCAACTCTTGAATGAAAATGTTCTCTACAGTCATACCATTGCCATTTTATAACCACCATGTGGGCCGCAAGTGTGGTTTATGGTTTGTGGTTTATTATGTGCTGATAAGCAGTTGACCTGCTGGACCTGAGGTATGGAATGGACGGCACTGGAGACGCTAATGACAAAAGCTTGAAAAACGACAAAGTAAGAACACAACCTGAAACGAGAAGCAACAAAAATTTTTAAAAGGGACGTCCTGATGAAGCTCTGAGAATAGTTAGGAAGAGGATCGTCTGAGTGACCGAGAAGGAACTTCTTAAAGTGTGGGTGACATGGTCTATTTTAATAAGCCAAAATATAGTAAATAGTCTCTATTTCATGTTGCAATTGTTTTTAATATTTTTCGAAAAAGAATAAATAGCGAAAAACGCAATATAAACAACGAGGACGGCCGCCGGCTTCACGCATTCCGCCGAATTCTCGCCCCCCTGTTTGTGACGTAACGAAAGGAAGACAATGCAGACAACATGGCTAGCACCGATAGCGAAGCACAGAGTGATGCTACCGTCTCTATTAGCGATTTATCATCAGATGAACAGAAAGATGAAGAGGAAAGTTGCGGAGATTATCATGATGATGAGTCACTTTTGCAACCGTATCGATTCGAACCCTTTTGCGAAAGTGAGGAGGATATAGTATAGCAGAAAGTAGTAGGTCTAGTGATGCCGATGACGATAGCCAGCATGAAGATTCGGCTAGACTCCAGTAAGTCTAAAAAATGTATAAAATTAAATTACTCCACTTACCCTAAAATATACTCAAAATGTCCCCTTTTGGCCTAATCTAAACAAAGGTAAACACTGGTTTTCAACCCAATTTACAAAATAAATGTCACAAAATAAAAGTTTCCCAGATATTACAACAGAAAACACGATTACTTCGCCTCAATGTGATCCATCGTGATGCACACTAGCCTAGCTTAGCAGCCTCCGCTCCCGACTCCAGCGCCGTCCTGTCCGACCCAGAAAACGGCTCGCTCGCTTCCAGCTCACCCGCCTTTCCTCGACTCAGAAGCCAAGATCCTCCTCCCAACTCTCCGTTCAAAATTCTTCGTTTGTGTCCCGGTTTTTGTCCCTTCGAAAACGCAGACTTCTCTCCTGCAGATCTGGAGGGAAAAATCCTTCGCCGTCCACCTTCTTAAATTTTCCCCTTTTCAGCAGCGTTTCTTGTTTTGGGAATTTTATACACAGATACACTTTCACTAGATGTATTGCTACATCCAGCTGCCACACAACGACTTGGCATGTTGATGATTAACAGATTTAAACACGAGAGAAACGAAGACTACCTGTTTTGTTTACATGCTGTCCTAAGCAACTGCGAAAGGCAACTCCCTTTCGTTACGTCACAGGTCATATCGGGTTCACTTCCAGCCTGCGCTCTAGCGGCAGATCCAAATCTCTGATTCCTTCGAAAGATGTCTATTTTTCATATGCTTCGGATTTTTTTCGACGCAAACTATTGGTATCAATAGAATCAGCGTTTAAAGGGCTTTTTTATTTGACAAAGTTGTTCAAAGCATGGCATCCACACTTTAAGGAGATTCTTAATCTCAATGGGACAATTCCTGGGTAAATAAAGCTTAAATAAATAAAAATAAAGGAAGAAGATCGTCTAGAAGACCATACAGAAAGAAGATTGTTTACTTTAAATCACTGAGCAGGAAGAGGATTGTCTGAATGACCCACAGGAAGATGACTGCAGAAAAAGGAAGGAAGAGGATCGTCAGAATCACTGTCCAGGAAGAGGATCGACCAACGGACCATGTAAGGAAGTGGATCATCTGAATGACCATGCAGACGAAGGCAGGAAGAGGATCGTCCCATGACCACGTTGGACCATGTAAGGACCACGAAGGACATTTCAGCGATGCTGACAAAATAACGGCAGGCGGATCGTTCTGTCAAGGAAAGATGTTTTGGAAGAACCAAAAATACAGAACAGAAACTTTCATTATTTCATACGACTTAAAAACCCAAAAAGTTAAACTTGAAAGTGTCAGAACATGAAAATGAAAACCGAAGAGAACACAAGGTTAAAAAGCTCTGATCTGGCACGGAGCGGCTAAAACCCTGAGACTGAACACGATGAAGACTGATTAACAGTTTGGCTGAACAATAACTTCAAGTTTGTGTAACTAAACTAAACACAAACAAAGATGAAAAAGAAAAAATTGGACTTTTAGGAAAATAAGCTAACAAGAACCAGTGAGAGGCAGACTTCATGTTGGATCACACCAAACAATGTCGTTGCTTTAGAAGGGCTTTCTTCATGATTCCACAGACACAGATGATGATGATGACGCCAATAAAGCCAGGTTTTTGAGAGAGAAAAAACAGGAGAAAGTATAATTTTGTGTCTGGAAGTCTTTTCCTAAACGGTAATGGGTCTAGAAACTGTCCAAACTCAAAGGAGGTGCTCTGAAACCAAAAGTCAAAGACAGTTTGTGTTTTATTTCAGGTAGAAATGTCTTTTTCTTCAACTCTGATGACATCTTTTCCAAGCTGTTGTCCAAAGTAATTCCTGGAAACTGGTTCCTTCAGTTGCAATTCAAGTTTGATACCTGTGAAGGACACGAGATGAGAAGAAGTTATTTGATGCATGAGGCGAGCATGGAAAGAATCAGGCTAGGAGAAGGGCGGACCTGGCAGCAGCCCGTGGAACGGCTTCCTCAGGATGATGCACGCTGACAGCTGGTCGGACGCAGCAGACTGGGGGATCCTGACAGGCAGACACACGATCAGTCAGGTGATCCACAGGGATCGTGCTCAGTTCAAGACACTCGGGAGATCTCGACCACAACCCACCATGTCACCAAAATGAGCTCCTTTCTCCTCCTGGAGTCTTTGGTTTGAAAATGACAGTCGTACAGGATGAAACGCGCCCGTTTGGGCACCAGAAGACTCTGGAAAAATGTGAAGACATCTTTCCCGTCCAGCTCCGTCTGTCTGAAGACTACAGTCACGTCAATTTGGCCGTTTATGTATTCAAGCACAACAAATCTCAGCCGCTCGCTCTGGTCGCCATTGTTGGCTGTAGAATAGATTTCCCCAATCATGTTTTTTGCCACAGAAGTCATTTTCACCGTCTGGAAAAAAGGAAGGAAACAAAAGTTATGAGCTGAAATAGGAACATCAAATTCAAAGTTTCTGTTACCATCTGTAAAAAGTGTATCTGAATATTACTGTTGTTCCTGAATTCTACTTTAATCTGGATGCCGATTCCTGTCATTAAGGAATTAAGTCATTTTATTGCTGACTACTTCTTTAGCTTGCTAAAGTCCCACTCCACTCAACTTCTGATCTATTTCCAAAGCGTTCCCAATGGTCTTTCATTTATATCATGCAGATTTTTTTATAAAACAAAAACAAAACAAAATCTCCAGGACATAGTCTCTGCAGAGCGGCAGGAGTTCAGAATTTCCCCTCTGAGTTGTGGGCAGGACTGTTGACAGTTGCTCATTGATCTGATTAATTCTCATGTTTTGATAAAAAAACAAGTCGTTGTCTCCCTCCGCCCCACCACCTCCACCACCACCAAAGTCCACTGTGGTGTTCCTCAGGGCTCTATGACGGGTCCACATTTTTTGTATCTACAATAGACTTAAAATTAGAACAGCATAAAGGATCATTTCTATGCTGATGATACTTGCCCGTGAATAACAGACAAAACTACTGAAACTAGGAAAATAACTAGATTAGTTTAGTATGTAAGTTTGGATTCGTTTACATTTAGATCGGTTAATCTATTAAGCAATAATTCACAACAGAAGCAAGAAACACGCTAAATGAAATATGGATGTTATGAATCCGATTATTCCATCTATTTCAATGCTGCTGATATTCGGCCCATATTCCATTCATGCCACATTGTTTTCCAGAGTTACAGATTACATTGAACATTTGCTTTTCTTTCTCTTCACTGACCAACTAAAGTGTTTACTTTCAGACTCTGAAATTCAGTGATGCAATAAAATAAAATTAGAAACCATTCTCTGAGTTGTGGTAGAGTTTCTGATGAGCCCGTTCATCTGCTTTCACTCACAAATATTGTGAGTGGATTTTCCATCCAGAAGGTAGCAGCACCAGTCCAGTCATTTTCTGTTCACACATGTAGAACAGGTTCGACCAGCTCTGCTGGAGCCAGTCTGAACACAAACGGATTCACTTCACTGGAATCCAACGCACCTGTTTAAGAAAACCTCCACTCTGTGAACATTTACTGTAGAAATAAGGAGAGTTCCTTCTGACAATCCAATAATTGCCACCCCCCAGAAACATACTCACCATTGTGCCTCCAGGATGTGAAGCCAGTGAGGCAAAATGACTGCAGCTTCAAGGAGACACAACGGCAGGTTGATAGACAATGGGAGGGGCTGCAGTCTGGCAGAAGACACGCCCCCTTCTTTAAGGGCGTGAACCCTTACAATCATCTACTGTTGTTCAGTTTTTCAAGAGCAGCTAAAGAACATGAATGACTGAGAACAGTACAGTTGTCTGGGGGAATTTAGTTTCAGGCAGATTTTTATTTTCTGGCATTTGTGTGAATATTTGTTGAAAGGAAAACCGTCAAAAGTATCAGACTGACTGTCCTCTAAAGCAGAACCAAGCTGCTTGATCCGCCTTCAGCACCACCAGCTCCACTATAAAATTCACTATAAAAATTGAAGCTGAACAAAATCTGAGACTAAACTGCTTTTGGAACAATCCCCCTGGTGACATGATGTGGTTCATTTAAATGTGCTTCAACCAGGAAGTTACATTTATTGTCCCTTAGAAAGACATATCCAGTCAAAGGTCTAAAAGCAGTCATAAGTTCTTATTCAGTTCTTCACTCAACTGACTTCCTGATTCTAAAAAATGTTCCTAAAAACTGAGAAACAAGCAAAAGCTGCAATAATTTACTTAGACTGTTGGATAATTTTCCTACTTACTGGAAATCTTTGTATAAAATCTTGTTCAATCAGATCAGCAGAAAACAAGTACCTGTATATTTTGTCATCACGTCTGACTCTAGAATAGCTTTAATAACTGATTTCAGTTCTGGTTTCATAAAAACGAAGGAAATCATGAAGAACTTTGCTTCACGGTGCTCTCTTCGTTCGTTCTTATCAGAATGGCCTGCAGGATGGATTTTATATCCTCTATCCATCATGTTTGCACACCTGAGGAAACGGGTCAGGGCAGCACGTGCACGTACCCGTGTGCACGCTCAGGAACACGATGGAGGTCAGTGACTCTGAGTGCATGAAGGAAGCGGAGGGTGTTTCAAATCTTTGATAAAGGGGCACCAAACTTTTTTTTTCTTTACATGACGCAGGCTAGTGTGTAGCACGCATGCTGAGAGGAAGCGTGCACGCACTCATGTTCTCTGATGGTCTATGAAGAAGAAACTTCGGCTCTGGGTCCGAGTCCACAAACGAGACGCATTTAAGACAAACGTTGGTCTGATTCCTCTGGATACGCGTCATAGCTTCATGCACTCACATTTATATGTAACCCTTAAAGAAAATTCATCCATTTATAGGAACGGTTGCTTTCTATCCCTCTGTGATCTTACATTTGTGTTGATGTTTGGATTTAGACATTCAAAATTTTCCACAGGAACCAAAAGAAAAAGGAAGAGCATCAAACAGCAAAACTCAGGTCCAGTTTAAGATTTGATACCACCGAAGAAGATCGGAGTAGAGAGAATCCTAAAGATTTCCTCTGTATGAACATCTAAAGGTTTCTAGAAAATCTGGACTTTTGACTAAAAATAAAAGAAAACTTGAAGTTTTCTGGTCAAATTTGGAGTCAATGTGGATTTTACCCCGCCTACCTGCTGTGGTTTCAGATGCTCCTTCAGAACAGACCATCTCTGCTCTTTCAGCAGCTTCACCTGAATGTTTGATAGAACAGTCGGTTGTGTCGGTCTGGATGAAAGCGTTCAGCCCATCGACACCTGAAGTTTAATTCTCAGCGCGTCGGTTGTCCACTTTTCCGGTTACCAGGGAAACGGGCTGGTCTCCATCAGCCAGCTGAGTATTACACCGAAGCATCATCAGCTTTAATTACACAGACAGACACTCCTGCCAGCTCCAGATGCATTGTGGGTACCAAGGGGACAATTTAGTTCAAGTACCACTCTATTTACAGCCAACATAAGTCACTGTGCTGAGCTGCTGCAGTGTTTGCAGGAAGGATTTTAGCCATAACCTGGCAACGCAGGGCGCTCTTTAATTTACTATCTGGCAACTCTAAATCCCGCCCACTTTCATCCAGGCCGCAGAGACACCAGGTTTCTGTCGAACCATCCGTCAGGTCAAATGCTTGAGTTGTTTCCACGACGACGGAGGAGCACGTTGTCTCCAGACTGCCAGGTTACCCATCATGCTCTGCTTTGAACAGTGTGAAACAAACTCTGATCTCATTGAAACAAGCTGTGCGTTGTCATTACATTCAATGGCTGCATTGTGGCAGCGGCATGTGTGCATGCCTGCGTGCACGTGTGCACCAGATGGTGACGCTTCAACCGTGCAGTCATTAGGAGGACATTAGAATAATGAACAAACTGTTTCCTTCTCTGGGTTTCAGATCTGCAGACCTGCTGGCGGCTCCGCGGTTCCGCCGTCAAAACCCGCAGAACTGGCGCTCTGCAGCAGATTTGGGTTCAGGCTGACGCCAGAAACACCAGCTGGACGTTGGACCAGTCTGGTCCAGATCTATGGAGCAGACGCCTCCTGACCTGCTGCTAATCAGACACCTGATGGGCAACACCTGAGGTGCCAGAAGCTGTTATAAAGCCAACAGCGGTGCTGGCTCCATGTGCACAGCCCACAAACACATGCGTAAGGTTCCACTGAAGGGCTATGAAAACCGTGTTCTTAACATGTTCTTGTGGCATTTTTCTCATGATCTTGGACATTTATGCAGAAATATTAAGCTTTAACCGCATCTGAGTGTATCTTTATTCAGTCTGTTCAATCTATTCGTTGTGAATCAGGAGCAGACGGCAGAAATGCAGTTTGAAAAAGAGGTTCCAAACCTATTCTCCTGCCATCTCACAGTTTATGAATCCCTGTTGAATGATTATTGGGCCCCGCCCAAACCCGGTCTGTTGCCGCATCTGTCCATCAATGGTCACTGACTCCCTGTAGGGTGCAGTCCAGACTGGGGCAGTCCTGGAGTAAAAACCTGATCTCCACAGTCTGTGAGGTTCTAAAATCCTGGAACCAGTCTGAGATTCACAGCAGAGATGATCCAGTTTCTTCATCCAAACGTGAAACACTAACTATGGTTCCATTGACTGTGAAATTGCACAAATTGGCTTTGGAAACACAAAAATGTTGAAAATGTTTATATAAAAAAAGGTTTTGCACTTGGTTAAGGTGCCATTTCAGGCATATTGAAACTGACATATTTCACTGCGATGGAAACGCTTTTTTTAAGTAAATGAGTCACGTGACCAACAACCGGATGGCGATGCCCTTGGTAGGAACTGGCGGCCTTGGGCGCTGCACAATGGGCGCCCCAGAGGCCCACAGCGTCACACAGCTCATCAGAAGTTGAGCATGTCATGTAGAATTGTTGGAACCACAGCTCCTCTGTGAAATCAACAATGATCATTTCCCAAAATGGCTTCATCCGTAGCCCCTCACACGTGTAAAAAGCTCCCCGCACTACAGCCTGAAGAAGACGCCGACGTCTCCTTTGATAGATGATGATGAGCGCTAGAGCCATGGCAGAAATATGAATGGATCTGCTGTCAAAGTGTTGGTCACATCCGTCACCGTGTTTCTGAATGACTTATCCAGAAAGTTTCTTTGGGAAATTAGGTTTTTTTTTTCAACATTTCTAGAATTTCAACAAAGTTTTGTGCATGTTTGTAATGGAAACACAGCTAGTGTGAAACTGTAAAAAGTTATAGTCTGACTTCACAAATCTGATCAAGTCTGAAAGCTGAGACATCACATGAGGCAGAAGAAGAAGTCATGGCGAGTCATGAAACTGGGCCACAGAAATGAGTAGGACGGACAGAAAAGGCTTTGCCTTGTAGAAATGCTGGGGTGAATCATAAAAAGTTCACTTTTGGATCAATTAGTTTATCATCAGGGCAGATGCTGGAATGACAGGCTAACCGTGGATCAGGGGGTCAGCTTCATCAGTACTTAAGCTTCATCAGGAAGCACTAGTTAGTTTCCCCTCATCATAGCACAGGATGTTGAAGCTAGCGCTCTCGTGCTCCCGTTAGGAGTCTCATCCCGACATCCTGCACCTCTTCGCCCGGTGAGGAGACCGGACCTATGAGCCCAATGAGGAATGTGACCCATCATGACCACCAAAATCCTTGACTAGTAATGAGAACTGGACTGTGTGGCCCCTCCCCCCAGGTGTTCTTGATACCTGTTCCTGCCTTTTTTCATGACTTTTTGTTTGAGAAGTTCAAGTTAGAAACTGACCAATCAAATGCCTCCATAAAAGTAGGTGGAGCCTGCAGGCCCCCACTTCCAGCATTTAAAATGTTTGATTGACAGATTTGGTGTAGCCCGCTTTCAAGTGGTGGGGCCTTCACACAAGTTCAATCTTGATCGGTGAGAGTGGTTGCCATAGAAACGATGACTCAGACCAACAAGTCACTGCGAATTGACTTCATTTCATTGGATCTTAAACTTTCAACCAACCAGTAGAGGGCGGTAAAAACTCCAGTGAAACTATCCTATGAGAAAGATTAAAATGATAAACATGAAAATAATCCTCGAAGTTACGAGTCTGTACTCTGGATATCTTTCTTTTTGTTTAAGTAAACTGGGATGAAGAGGATCAATTGAAAATGGGATCAGAATAATCCCAAAGCTGATGACTCATCGATGGTCCTGAGGAGAAATCTGCTCAGGAATGTTTTTTGGTCTGTCCTCTTGGTGCCGCCAGCTGTTGAATCCATTTTCCCGGAGACATTTAATCCATTTTACAGTAATTATTTTAGGCCGAGGCACTGTCACTCAACTCTTGGATCCTTGTTTTCTAAGCTTTGTTATGATGAAATGTTTTTCGCACAAATATTCCCAAGAGAGCGAAGGCGCGATGCATTATTCAGAGCTTTTGGACAAGAGCTTGATGAAAGCTCTGTCTTTGGGCGTCTGCCATCAGACGTGGAGACGGCCCACGGATCCGGAGCCTCGCAGGTTCCAACGTTTTCTCCAACTCGGATTCACTTAAAGTCACTCCAGTCATTCTTGTGTGGAACCAATTACAGCCAATGAAAAGCTGCCTCCGTTGGGGTTTGGGGTTTGAAGCTGGTTTCACTGGGAGGCGCAGCAGCAGCCCGCTGCTCTGCTGTTCCGCCTCATCTGCATACATCTGAGTGTGCACAGAACATGAGGAAGACTTGGTTTGTTAGTCAGCATGGGCGTAATGTGGAAGAAAAGTGCTCCATTACTGCTGTGAGTGTGTGTGTGCGTGCGCTCTCATGCTAATAATTCCAGAGAGGGCCAAAGCAATCAGAAAGCTCTCACTTTTGATCAGCGTCACCGAGCGGCTGTTTTCAGGCCGTCTGCTGGCTCCAAACACAGCTGAAGAACGGCAAAAACACGCTTAGAGCGTGTGACAAAGGTGGGACGGACCAAAAAGAAAGCCCCAAAACGCAAACCACTCAGTCAACATCAAGCAAATGTCCCGTCTGAGCGTGCTCTGTGCAGGAGCAGAGGATTCATACCAGCAGACGCTGGGAACTCGTCGCAGGGCTTTTCAAAGCTCCAGCGTCTGTGGACCTACTGGCCGGTAAACGAGCAGAAGCGGGAGGTCAACCTGCGGCGGCGAGTCGTGTCAGAACCGGAATCAAGCAGGAAAGGCTACCGGAGAAGGAGGGAGGGACGCTCTGCCCGGAGAAACATGAGACTCAGAAAAGTCTGAGCCCGGAGAGCTAAGCGGTGGATCGGCTTCTGCTCAGATGGTGAACCTGGACCCTCCAGAGATGGAAGGAGACAGAAGCTGTTTAAGACTAAAGTGCTGCTTCATGTAACTTTAATTACACCAAACTAGGAGTCTGCAGCCTCCAACACTGAGTGAGCCGATCAGGCCGATTTGTCTCTGACCAAAACCCTGAAAAGAGACGCAAATTTACCCTTAAAGGGCCCATATTGTGCTTTTCTTGAGCCTTTCAGTAAACTATGTTCATATATATAACAATATGTTACCTTTAGCACAATCACAAACATTTTTTTATGAAATATGAGTTATGTTCACAGCTCATTATCCTACCTGGAAGTAAGACGACTCAATCTCTGAAGCTCCGCCTTTTGCTCCGTGTGGGTGTCGCCCATTTCATGACGTCATGCTAGAGTCGGCCTCGGCAGCGTGTCTGCATTTCTACAGAAAAACAAGCAACATCTGAAACTTTTGCAAAGATGGACGTTCATATTGTCCAAATAGAAAGGAAGCATCAATCACCGCTAGCTCCACTGAGGTGTGTCTGTTAGCCTGGGTGTGGGGCTGGCAGTGCGGACTCTTCCTGGAAGGGGCGGTCCTCACTTTGTGACGTCACCACGTGAGGACCCTCTCGTTTTTGTTGATTGGAAGGGGCTGGTAATCAGAGAGCAGGTTTTTAGAGGAAGACTCAGAAATATGTGAATGGAACCAAATGTTTCTTGTGAGGAATCATCATTATAATCCACTCATACGCTCAAAAAAGTGTTTTTTGCATGAAAAAGGCCCCGTTAAAACAAACCACACTGCTTCGGATTTATGTGGCTGATGTTTTAATATTAAAAATAAATAAACATTTATTTCTTGTCATGACTAAAAACTGAAATTTAAAGAGATATGTTATTTACAATATTCTGACAAGTGTAAGTAAGTTCCTTTTAGAATTAGACTTCCTGTTTATCCCGGGTTCATCCTGCTGCAGCAAACGTTCTCAGATGAAAACATCAAACAACGCCAGGGAGAAACACCATTTTCTGTTGTTGTGACTCACATCTACCATGGAGGGTTGTCATCCTTTTACCAAGCTGATGAATTGATTTTAAACAAACCAGTGAACGCACGAGGTTGTGTCAGTGAAGGCATCGCAGTCATAATGGACCGTCTGAGTGATGGACTGAGGTCAAAGGAAGATCCAGAACCTGTGAGTCCACCTGGAGATGAGGTTCATTCACAGGAAATAATTTGCGCCTCAGATTTGTTGTGATTTTTGGCTCCGGCAGACGTTTTCCACCTTAATAACGAGAGAAGTTCTCCTGAGCAGAACCTTTGTCTGTGTTAGAACTCTTCAGGAGGAAGACGCCGGCACTGCGGCTGTGAAGACCCGCTGAGCGCCGGGACGTCAGCCAGGTGTAACGGGGGATCACGCCGCTCAGAACAGAGGAGGTCACATGACTCGGCTCTTATTGCAGCTCCGCTCTCTTTGACCTTGAATGCATCAGTCTGTCGTGACTAACGTGCACATCATACGTGCGCGGCTTTGAGTGCCAGTCGGGGAAGGCGGACTTCAGTCTCAGGTTGAAATATGAGCAATCATCTGTCAGATGAAGAGGAAGGAGCACAACGCCTTCATGGAAGAGAAAATGATGAGGAAGGTCGTGATGGATTCTTCCTCTCAGATTTTTGCTCGTTCAGAAAAACATCAACAGATTAAATGAAAACTATGAGTTTTAGTGCGTCAAATGTTAGATCTGAAGCTGATGGGTCAACAGGGAGGAGTTTATTTGACTAAACCGATCAGGTCTGTCTGAATGATCAGATCCTAACACACACGTTTGAGCACAAAAACGCACATCCAAGCTCACACATACGAAAAACACACATGAAAACACAGAATTAAAAAACACACATATAGTACAGACCAAAAGTTACAGTCGGACGTTTGGTCTGTACTATATTAAGACACACAGAAATCTGTAAGTCTGAAGAAATTGAATAAAAGTCCAGTTGGCTCGTCTGTGAATCTTTACCTGACCAAGTACCTCGTCTCTGCTCCTACACTTGATTGTGGATCCTGCCTGTAGCTCGCCTCTCATCCCCAGCCGTCCCCCCACTCCAGCTGGATGAAGCCCATCTTCTGGACTATTCAAACATGTAGTTGTAGAGTTAGAATAGTTAGTTCTTCTCTATGAGTCCTGGTACACCGCTTGTCCGTCCTGGGGGAGGATCCCTCCTTAACGTGGACACCCACCGAGGTTAATTCTTTTTTCTGTAATCTGTTTTTTTTTTAGGAATTTTTCCTTACACAGAAGGAGGGTCTAAGGGCAGGGATGTCTAGTTTAGTTTAGTTTAGTTTAGTTTAGTTTAGTTTAGTTTAGTTTAGTTTAGTTTAGTTTAGTTTAGTTTAGAATTTACTTATTGAATGGTATGACTCCATGATCCCTATGATCTTATATTTATTATACAATTACTGGTATGAAGCTCATTGAGACAACTTGGGCTAAATAAATAAAATTGAATTGCATTGAATTGAAGATGATCTTTTTAAAACCTTTTTCACTGTGGAACAATCCTGTAATACTAAGATTCTTCACACATTTGTGTGTCTTTGTGCAGACACACAAGTCCAAGCTCCTATTGGGGGTTGAGCGCTTGTTGATCCAAGGCCCGATCATCTGAATGGATTTCCTCTGTTGTCACCATGTCATTAAAGAAAACGCGTCCCTGCTTGATGTCCTGAAGGACATCTGAGGCTGTGAACAAATAAACAACCCGATGGGACGCCTTTCCATTCAGAGATCGGGTGATCCTGACGTCTCAGAGCTGGTGAGTCCCGTTTGTGTGTAAACGGGATCATAGTTGCTAATGTTTCAGTCCGTGATTCTATTTAAAAATGGAACCAAAGAACGTTTGATTTATTCAGATGTTTAGGTTTTCCCTCCAAAGCAACAGAGACGTCTTGACTAGCAGAACGGCGTTGGTGCTGACCAGGACGTTCTGTTTCTCCTGGCGTGAAGCGACCATGAATCATAAATGATTTTGTTCTTTTAAGGGATTTTGAATGGAGGCTGTTTGGATCTGTCTGTTCTTCCTCCCACATGCTCCCTTCTTCTCCTGTTTTGAATGTCTCTGCTGCTGCTGCTAGATTGGAGTCAAGTGCAGCGTCTGTATATACAGAACGTCTTTCTTCCTAACAAGTGATACACATTCATTACATTCTCCAAACCGCTGTGTGTGTTCTCTGCTCTTGACACCAATCTTCCCTGAGGCAGAAGTGTGCCGCCCACTTAGATCTCCCTCCATCTTTCTCTGCTGCTCCCTCATTCTCCCGCCCGCCGTCCTCCACCTTGATGCACTTGTCTGAAACGGGACTCTAATTGGTTGTGCGGTGACTGCACTGACTGGCAAAGCCGCTCTGCTGTGATTAAATCACTGAAAATGATCAGTGTTTGTCAAATTGGCACGTATGGTAGTTTTTTTTTTTTTACTCAGAAATAATCCCGTCATGCCTCCAAGTGGCTTAGATGTAATTCTACCCCTTTGCTTCATTTCGTATGCGTGGATCTGTGAATATGCAAATCTTCCTCCGCCGCTCGCCTGCAGCTGAAGCACAACCGCTCACCTTTGACTCGCTGAATCCGTAGTCTGCTCTGCACAAAGACCAGATGCAACATGGGAAAAAAAACTCTGATTCAAACGTTTAAAAAAACAACAACTGGATCCGAGTCAGAACGTTGAAAATGTTCACATGAGTAAACATCACAACAGAATCAGGACAAGGATGCAGAGTTTAGTCCGGCTTTACCTGCAGACAGGTGCAGAGGCACCATGTGTTCAGTGCTGCAGGAACCGCTTTGATGTCCGGCATTCATCTTCAGAACCTGCAGAACCCCTTTGGGTCACGGGTTCATGGAGTCAACCAAGCTACTGTTGGGTGAAGGTGGGCGGAGTTCACCAGTCTGTTGCAGGACCACACACACACACACACACTCACACACTCACACACTCACAGAGACACACACATGAACACACTGTGTTTTTGTAGTGGCTCGGTCCGATGTTGGCCCGGCATCCTGTACTGGTTGACGCGTTCTGGGGATTCTATTTTGGGGATTTTATTTTTTCTAATCTTGGAAGGACATTTTATTTACCTTTGTGGCAACAGTCAAAAACCAGGTTCCCGAGACAGCGGGAACCTGGACAAACACTGCATGTACAGTTTGGCTCCTGCTGTCCGGGGCGGTTTGATCAGGTTCCACCTGCTCCAGCTTTGGTGGAGACCTTTCTGCTCTGGATCCTTCAGTTCTGCAGGTAAAGATCCAGACGGGAACGTTCCAAATGTGTCTGGAACTCAGAACGTCACATCAGAGGAACCGGGTTGTTTATTTACACCATGTAGGCGGCGAAGAAAAGAAGGATTTATGATTTGACCAAAAGTCAGCTCTTTGGTTGCTTCAAGCCCCGCCCAACGCCCAGCAGCAGAGCGCCTCCATGATAGCTGGATTAGGGTTGGGCCTGCAGAACCGATCCATGCTTCCATCAAAGCTTTCCCATTTGAAGGTCAAACGCTGAACCTGGTTGATCTGTCATCCTGACGTCCCCCAAAAATCCCAGCTTTCTCTCAGCTGAGCCACAGAAGCTGCTTCAGGCCTTTGCTTTCATTGGAAAACAGACAGAAAGGTTTTTTGTTTGGAACTTTATTAAGAAGCCTATGTCCTAAATGCCCCCCCCCCCTCCCACACACACACAGACACACACACACACACACACACACTAAACCCCCCAAGCACTGCGGGTATAGGAGGCAACTGACTAAAATGTAGAGACTGAACATGCGGGGCAGAGGTCAACCCTTCAGTCAGGGTCAAAGCCCATCCCTTGGTAGACTGGGTGATGGTGTCACCATGGCAACCATGGAGAAACGCCCAGCATCCATCCTCGAAGACGCACTGACCCGGACCAGCAGTTCTCCCTCCTGACAGAGAAGTTTGAAAAACAAGATTCCAACACAAACCTGCAGTGGAGGATAAATATGAGCGCGAGGCAGAAAAGCGTGGAGGGGTTTCTGTGGATGCGTGCACGCGCGTCTTTTTACTGACCGGTCAAATGACATTTCTATTTTAAAAAAATCACGTATGATGAGAAAAAAAGTTTCAGGTGATTCTTAGAGTTTTTCTAAATAGGTTTTAAAAAACGAGACTGTTCGTGCGCGCGCCAGTCTGCTCCATCCGTGTCTTCTCGGAGCGCGCGGAGCGGAATGAGAATAGTTTCTTTTTTTCAGAGAGGGGGGGGCATTCTTACCTCTCCCTCCCTCTCCCCCGTGCGCGCTCTCACTCACTCTGAGCTCGCGCCTCCCAGCTGGAGCTCGCGCTCTCGCACAAACGGACACCGCCGGCGCCGCTGATCGGTCGCTCTTCGTCGTATTCTTCCTCCTCTTCCTCCCGGCGGACGGACGGAGGGATGCTGAACGGGAGAGCTTCTTCATCATCATCGTCGTCGTCATCAGCACCATCATCCTCATCTTCCTCCTCCTCATCATCAGCAGCGGCTGTCCTTCTCCTTCAAAAGTTGCGGAACATCCGGGCTGACCGGAGGGGTTCGGACCCGCGAGAGTCCGGCTCCGCTCAGACCGGCTCTCTTCTGGACCCCGCGATCACGGATTTATTTGGCGCACGCGCCTGCATCGATGTTTGATTGATCAGGAAGGAACCCCGCGCAAATCAATAACAGCAGGGGAGGGGGGGGGCTGCTAACGGGACAGTTTGGCGGAACCGCGCAGCAGGTGAACGGCAGGTGGGGGTGGGGGGCGATCTGAACCCGGAGGGGGGAGAACCACCAGTCCCCGGGGACGGACCGTCGGCTGACAGCAGCCTGAGACCACGGCCCCCCCAGCGGAGAAGTTCCTGTGGAGAGGGGGGGTGTGGGGGGTTCCTTTAAGGATTCTCTGGCGGTTGTGGTTCTGATCATAGGAATGAGCCAACGTTTGTTTACTTATAATTGTTGCCCCCCCCCACCCCCCCACCATGCCGGCTCTGAAGTATCCCATGAGGGGGGGCATTAATGCCTTCATCACCTGCTGAAAGTAGCAGAACTTCCTCAGATCTTCTGCTGGTTCTGGGCTGAGCAGAACTTCTGCAGAACTGAGGTTCTCCTCACAGACGTCCAGCGACTACTTTAATGCAGGTTTGACTTTTCTGCTCAGAGGAGCTTCATCCCCGGCTGAAGGAGCCCGGATGCTCCTCATCCTCGCCACAGACTCTGCGTTTGAAACCGAGCCTCGCCGCATTGATTCTGGTCTCATCGCCGCAGAACTGATCCGCTCGCCGCCGTCTCGTCCTGCAGAGTTTGTCAGCGTTGCTCCTGAAATGTGAGACGCTCTCGTTGCTCCAGATCCACCTGGACTCTGCGCTGAAGGCTGCTCCGGCCGCAGCGAGGTCAGAGGTCAGGAGGGAACCGCTGAATGGATCCGGACCAACCCGTCTGACAGCAGCCAGGTCCGGGCTCTGAGCTCCCAGGTGGGTTCTCTGAGGGACTTCTGGGATGGGACTGAACGATAGCAGCCCCGGCGCCATGCGGAACGGCCGCGGCCTCTCCGATCAGTGGGCCGACTCCGTGGTGGTCCGGCCTCGAACCACAGAGCGCCACATCACCGTGCACAAGCGGCTGGTGCTGGGCTTCGCCTTGTCCATCGTCACGCTCATCATTGTGACGGCGGTGGCCGTGGTCCTCAGCATCCGCTTCGAGGACTGCGGAGACCGCAGGGGGGCCCCGGGGGAGGCGGGCCCCAGGGGGTCAGGGAGGTCAAACGGGAGCAGAGGGGACAGAACGGGGGACAGAGGAGACGAGGAGTCCGTCCAGCCGTGGAGGAACCCGCGGCTGCCCGGCTCCTTGAGGCCGAGGCACTACGACCTGCGGATCTCCGTCTACATGGACAACTTCACCTTCTCCGGAGAGGTCAGCGTGGAGCTGGAGTGTCTGAACGCCACGCGCTTCATCGTCCTACACGCCGACCGCCTCGAGGTACGCCTTCTGCAGCCTATGACACAAAAACATCCCATAATACTTGACATTCAAAAGCAGTTCGTTTTAGTGACCAGAACGGGACCTGATCAATCATCCTGATGGGTCACAAGGCAGAACCTTCAGAACTGAGAGACTTCCTCTCCTTCAGACGCCTGGTTTTCACTCAATCCTTTTCTGCCTCATGGGTCCTTCATTAATACTGAAAACGTTCCGCTCTGACGTTATCTCACCGTTTCCATACGGCATAAACCACCTGTTTGTGATCAATAAGAAAATTATGCTTATAATGTCAAAGAAACAAAAAATAACATTCGTGTTCTTGAAGCTGACGGGTTTCTTAGAGAACTTTACGGGTTTGGTTGATTTTCTTTTATCACATTTAAATTTTAAGTCGTAAATATTCTTTAGTTTTCCAAATATGTCGTGGAAATCTGTCTGTACTCCGGTAAAGACCAACTTTTTCCAGAAGAGTTGCTTAGAGTCTGAATTCTACAAAAAAAATGGCATCTCGCTGAAACTAGAGTCTGCTTCCGTCTGTGGCTGTTATGTAGATCCCAAATGTCCTGCCCCCTCCCCATCAGCTCCACCCCTGCTGCTTCTGACTGGGTGAACACACCTGGTTCAGGTAATCCGCAGGACAGGTATGTCTGCAGGACGGCCCTTGATGTCCAGGATTGGCCAACAAATTCAAATTTGGATTGATTTGGTTTCACGCTGCACTTTCAGGGGTGGATCGTCTGGCTGGAAATGTTGTGGCCACTAGAGGGCAGGATTTCTTGAATTGCGCACTGACCTGTAAAAAGAAAACCCAACCTGTACATGTCTAGTGCTTGTTCTCTAAACGTTTCATCTCGCTTTTCTGACAATTGTGTACTAAAATATCAGACGGCCTTTTCAGAAATTTGAGCAGTTACTATAAAAAATATAATTTGAAGGACTTGTACAAGATGAATCTGTGTCCATTGTAGCCATTTCGTTCACAACCACTTGAATAGTTAGACTTTTAATATTCTGGTAGTAATTATCCAAGTTTCCACTGTCAGTGAACGCACCGAGCCTGAAGCCCCCACCATCATCAATCTGTTTGGTCCTTCATGTAAGCCCCGCCCCCACATGCCAGAGAGGGGCCAGAAGTCGAAACTGAAGATTTCTGATTTGGAACTAAACAAAAATTTGAGATTTGAAAATTAAAAATAGACCATTTGAAACCGGAACAAACAAAATCTAGGTTATATTCGATTGCAGAAATCCGCATTAACTTTTCAAAGTCTTTTTTTTGTTTTAATTTATTTAGAGTTTCAATCTTACAGATTCTAGTTGTTGTATTTCAGTTTTCAAAACTATTGGCCCCAATTTGGCTCCATAGTTTTCTGTCTGGTGGATGAATTGCAGTGCTGGCACTGGGATGTAGCGCACCAGAGTTTACTTGCAGGTTTGAACAGATGCCAGGTGAGCTGCTATAACTAAGCTATGCGAGGAAACGGACGCACAGGAAATTAGACAAAGTGTAGTTTGTGTGGACATCCTACGGGCACTAAAGGATCATTTGCAGGCTAGTAGGCGATCTTCATGCGATTAGAGTGTGGCGTACAGGCGCCAAAGACAGCATCACCCGTATGTCGGCAGTGGGTGTAACTTCCATCATTCATGATACCATACGCATAACAATGGTACGTCCCATTTCGGTTCCCTTGAGGTGGCCATTCAAACATCAAGACACTCCCTCCTCTCTATGACCCTCCATGGACCAGGACGACCCAGGAACTCGCAGAATCCGATCCCATACTGGTGCATTACTAAATCTTAAAATACTACGTTTATACAGTGTTTATCCTACAGTTGCCGCTACAGATCACATATAGTATAAACAATATATGTTCCATCAGTGACCCAGACTTCAAGTTCTGATTGGTCCACATCAGGTCAGAGAATTTAATTCAGCTGTCCTGGACATCCACCTGAGTTCTGCTTCTCCTTGAGTCAGCTTGTTAAAGCCGAGCCACGTTTGGGGCAAATATTCTTTACTGTCTGCGTTAAATTCAGTCCAACGTTCCCACTGCGTCTGTCCAATAAAATCAGCGGCTCTGCTGCATGCTAAACCCTAACAAAGAGTGTTTATTTCCAGATTCACCCTCAGAGGTCTCTTTAACGAGGCCAATTAACCAGCAAAGTTGCTGTTTCAGCCTCTTCCTGCGACCAGCGCCTCAGAGAAATGCCCAAACATCATGATTTTTCACGCCGGCCATCCGGGGCTAATGTGCAAGACGGATAAATCAGTTTAATTTGGTCAGAGGGCAATTGAAAGGCCGTCAGCCTCGCTGGAGTTTGAGCGGGCGTCGTGTGAATCAAAAGGTGTTGTTGCGACGCAGGCGGGCCTTTTCCAAAAAAAAGGGCACAATTTGACAAAAATAGAGCCATCAGCTGCAGGAGAGGGAGGCAGTTTAAGGTGTTTTACAACTTCAAAATGAAGAAGAAAGGAGGAGACCGGCTCCTTTCTGCTGACCGTTTAAAGGAGCCGTCCTCCGGTTCCTTGACGGATCTCCGGCCTGCAGGCTGCCTGTGCCTTCAGATCATGTCAATGATAATGAACATGCAGAGGTGCCTTCCTCAGCTAATTTATGCCCTCCCCAGGCCTCGGCCCCGTGTCCTCCGGCTGTAAGCGCAGGATGTTCCAGACCCCTAAATCAGCCAGCAGAAAGGGAGACGGGAGCTCAGAGCAGGGCTCTAAGCAGCTCGCGCTGCTTCAGTTCTAATGTCCATTGATCGGTCGGCCGCTCTGATAAGACGACGACTGCAGGAGGAAACTTTACAGCTCCCGCCGAGCTTTATGAACGCTGCGTTTAATCATTTCCAATCTTCATTTGACCACAAAAGAGGATCAAAGGAAATTTAAGGACCTCCCTGTTAAACTGCCCGCTGAGGTTTTACAGTTCTTTCAGGAAACAGACAGAAAACCAAACCTGGAGGCCGTGAAACAGCTGCTGGTCAATGGTCAGACGTGAATATACGTGCAGGGAAAGATGTGATCTGACCCACGTTAAAAACACACATGAAGAAACGCAAAGAACACGTAAATGTAGAACATGAACGTGTGTGATTATTGTGCTGTTTACATTTATCAGTGATTGGTGCGTCAATTGTGTCATTCTAACCTGATTTGTGCACCGTGTGCGCGATGTAAAAGTTATACATTGGTGGTAAATGCGTGAAAAGTCTGTTAGACATATGTGGAAATTTTTAGGTATGAATTTGGCAAAAAACACACCCAATTGTGTAAGATTAACGTGATACTTGCGTAAAAAAGACGTAAAATATGCATACAATTTTAACCGACTAAAAATTCTGAACAGCTTAAAACAGAATTAACGTAAAGAGCCGTCGGCCAAAATCCTCGACAGACATCTGAGCACCTAGACGAACGACAGACGCAAGAAACACTGGTGAATTACGCACATCACGCATGAATCATGAAAGACCACCTTTCATACATGGAACATGTAGGTATTTGCCGTGTGACACGTCCTTCCCTTCCACCGTTCTTTCTTCAGACCATCTTTTCATACTATCAACTTTCACCAAACAGGAACAAAACATGAAAAAATGTGACCTAAAAACAAATCTCTGCTTATTTGTGGATCTGATTTGTCATTTTAAAGACCTCCTCCCATGAAAACGGTGTTTCTAAAATGTTCTTGTACCATTTTCCTGATGAAAATTAAGCTAGAGATTGACAGTAAAAGTGATCAAATCACAAGGTTTAGAAGAAATACGGCTTGAAATGGTCTTTTATTGAGATAAATGAGTAAAATAAAAGCTCTTAAATAAACCAATGTATGTAATGTTTAGAGAAAAGAGGCTGTGGAAACCTCTCTGACCCCCTCCCAGCATCGCTTTGAGAGAAAACCTTTTCTCATCACGTCAGGAAACCTTTCTTCTCCTTGTTAATTAAAAATTCATTTAGGAACTCTTTTGTGTTTATTATTAATGGGTTTGGTCACAAAATAATTTTTATTATCTGGAAAACCAAAACTTGGGACGGTCTCACTTTTGAGTGAAGCTTTTCATTTATCCAGGTGAACTTCAAATCGTCGTTGAAACGTTTCATTGCTCATCCGAGTGGCTTCGTCAGTCTGCTGATCTCTGCCTCACCTCCCGCTCCGGCGAAATGAAGCCGATTCAGTCGCCATTTTTCCAAAGACGAGCGCCGCCATTTGTAGCCAGACGACAGTGATTGGTCTGAGTCGGTCTGAGCCACATTTCTATGGCAACTATTGTCGCCAATCCTGAGTAAGCGCGTTTGAAGTCCACACCCCTTCCACTGAAAGCGGCGCAGGAGAATCTGTCAATCAAACCTTCGGGATGATTGGTCAGTTTATAACGTACATAATTTGCGATAAAGAAAAAACTATCAAGAAAAAAAAGACGATTGTCAAGAAGATGTTAAAGAAAAGCATCAGATCCAGAATGAGTCTCCTGACCAATAACATGAGTAACAGCTGTTTATTTCTCTATAGAAGTCTATGGAATTCTGACTACCTGGAGCCAGCAGGTACTTCCTGTTTGGAACGCCTAGGGGGAGGGGTCAGTATGTAATAAACTGGTTATGTCAGAATTCTTTCCCTACTCACTATATAGTGTGTTCTCCATTTTGTAGCCCTGTCCGAATCTACCATTCCAAAATCCGGTGCCCTGGAAATTACCCAGAAGTCTCTGCGAAAAAACCAGTGTGCATCGATGCTCACTAGATCGGTGAATACAGACCACAATGCATTGAGCTGGAACAAATTTTTTTGTCAAAGAAAGTTTTTAAAGGTATCTTTTTGATAAATTGTCAACATTTTTATCTTCAGAAGAAGGTGGACTCAAAAATAATCATCGCAAAACGCTCATATCAATTAGATTTTAACTTTGGGAAATCGATGACATCATATCCGTCGTTAAAAAAACAAAAGTAGGAAGGGTGGTCTCCAAACTTCTTTTAAAATCCAGAACACTAAATAGTCCCGCACTATATAGTTTTTAGTATTTATGGGTCAGGGCGGGAAATCGGACAGAGCCACTGTCTATGGCAATGGTCGCTGCCCGATACTCGTTCTGATCCACAAACTCACAGTTGGAAGAGGCTTGGTGTGAAACGCTGCAGCCGATGGCGTTCAAACCTTTGAGAGTTTTGAAGACAGCGGATACACTTCTTTGGAAGTGGTCGCCTGAACGTGTGTTTCCAAGCTCGGTGTGAGTGTAGCATCAGGCTTCACAACATTTCTGCATCATTCAGTCAACCTAAGAGACATCCTTCTCCTGCAGGCGAGTGCAGGTTTCAATGTTCCATGTTTCCATGAAGCATCCAACAACGAGGGCTGTTGTTCTCTGAACCCAGGTGGGGCGATCCTACAGGCGCAGAGACTCCGAAGTCATTAAAAGCATCTGCTGGTTGGTAAATGTTGGTTAAGATTAGTGTTAACATCCTTCCCATAAAATCCATCCCAGCTGCTTATCCGGAGTCTGCCCGAAAACCAGGACCGCCTGAGTCCAATAAACTGTTGCAGCAGCAGCAGGAGTTTCACCATCCAGAAGGGATGAGCTGCAAACAAACGTCAGAATCAAAAAGCATTTTGGAGCATCTGAATGCATCTCCCAGCTCTGTGGCGGCGTTTGCTGACTCAGCAGAAACGCATCCTTTCAATCCCATCGCTTCCAGTCGGCCTCCGAGTCCGCATCGATCCGCCCCTTCGTCCAACCAGACCGGCTCGCTCAGACGCTCACCGGGTTTAATTGGTGGAGGATCACTGATGTGTGACAACGGACTTTCCAAACCGCCGCTGGGCGCCCTCCCATCATGCACTGCTGCTCAGACCACAGCCCACTCATTGCTGCTAGCTCTCTGTCAGGCTGTTTGCTCATTTTAATCAATTCATTGTAAAAAAAAAAAAGGAACAGCTTTAAGATTTACAAGCAACGACGGTGAAAATAAATCGATACAACTCCAACATTGAACAGAATCTCATGCATCGCCTCAGTTAGCTGTCTGATTGGCCGTATTTCCACCTGATTGGTTAGCGTGGGACAAAGGTAAACTGCGAAAGCTAGAAAGTTCTGGCCCAACAAGTCTGTAACTCGTTTCACATGATCATGCTTTTATTGTGAAATCCCTCATTACTGATGCTGACAGGGCCACAGGAGCCTCAGAAGAAGCCTGTCAAGCAGAGGATTAGCAGAGTGATCCCCGGTGTGAGCTCCTCCAGAGGCCAGATAAGAGACTTTGTGGTTGGACGTCTCTGAAGCTCAAGCGGTCGGCTGCCAGCATCCTCTACCAACATCTGCATCTTTTATTTTTCTGCTTTTCTTCCCTTCCCTGGATCACCGCTGTGTCTCTCTAAGCCTGAGGTGGGCACTGATGGCCGCATTCCCATTGCCCATTCATTGCCCACCCCTGCTCTAAGCTGACACACGTGTTCGGTTCATTAAAAATGAAGTTTACTTACATTTGCATCAATGTAACCCTTTAATACTGGAGATATGACACAAAACTACAGAACTCTCGACCTTTTACGAGGTTTCTATCATTTCATCAGATTTAAAGCTTCTTTTCTCCGCTTCAGAATCACTTAGATGCCGTAAATTGTTGCTGAGTTTACAATAATTCAAAAAAATCTGTCAACACTGAAGCTGAAGCTCAGATGTTAAAGGGGTTAAAGAGTAATTCTACGTGTTCATCTTAGTTAGAAGCACTTTGGTGTGACCGTAACCATACAGGCCTTTGGCCGGGTCAAAATAGTGGCTTAGACAAAAATGTTTCAGTGGTTACCATGGCAACATCATTATCTCTGATCTTTATACCAGATTGTAGCTTTGGATGGATTTGGGGGTCCATGCGCATTCGTTCTGGTGCAGCTAGCATGAAGCCGCGTTGACCCACCAGCTCTGTTATCAGGAACCTCCATGTTTATAGACTCACTCCAGCCGTCTTTTGATCCAGTTTCAAATCGTTCCCAGTGGTCTTTTTATGGGGATTGGGCCGATTTTAGCTAACATCAAAAACCTCCTGTCGTTTTCAAGGACATAGTTTCTGCAGATCGGGCGTTGTGGGCGGGACTGTTGATGCGGAGCAACCCCCCCCCTTCCACCGCTGTTCCTGAGACTTCTCTGTTTACATTCACTTCTGCTAGCTAACAGCTAACGTTACCGCTGCAGCAATAATGGCGAGCAATACTAGATTTACCTAAATGTTGCCCGGTTGTCATGACAACAATATACAAGTCACTGACTACACGGGCAAAAGAATTACTCTTGAGCGCATGTCCACCACCAACAGTTGGAGGAATCGTGGTATAAAATGTTGTAGCAGTGCAAATCTCTTAATCCAAGCGTTTTCTTTCACAGCTCTATTCCAATAGTTACCCCGGCCGGGCACAAACCGCAATTATGCATTATCAATTTATCCTCCATGATCGATTTTCAAACCAAATCCAAGTCTCTAGTCAAAGATGACCTGATTTAACTTGTGAGGTGCGTTCAGTGGCCACGCATTTTCTACGTAGGGCCTGAAAATGTCCATAAAACTTGCATAGTGACGCGGAAACGCGAAATGCACATTCACGCACTTTTACATAGACTTTTCATTGGAAGGGGCATCTTGTGTGCGTGTCGCCACGGGCGGCGTGAACGGGCTCCAAGGTGTTTCTGCTTAGTTATCGTTTAAGGGACAAATTCAACTTTTCTTCAGAACTGAGTATGAACCATATTTATTTTTACATTTTGAATGCTTAAGACAAACACCTATGGAATGTTTTTCATTGGATTTTTTTCTGTTTTGTTTTCTTGCCTGAAAAAAAGCAGTGGAATTCCACGGAGGCGTATAAAACGGATCTCTCTGTAAACTGATGCTTTTGAAATGTGGCTGTTCTGAAAGCTGTTAGAAATGAGCCCGAACACTTGAAATGCATTTAACGAGGCTCTTTTCTCCTGAACTCTCCCTCCCCCTCCAGGAAATGCGTCGGATAATCAGCAGGATGATTAATTTTAGAAAGAAGGGGCCTTGATTGTTTGCATCATTTCACACCAAAAATGGTTAAAGTGAGCAGCACGGGTGCATGCTGTTTGATTTAGTATTTGAGTATGCGCTCGTGATGCTCCCACTGCGGTGACCCACAAAGACCTGCCTCGCCATTGTGGCTGATTAGGCCTCTTCTCTGGACTGCGTGGGAGCGCCTGCATGCTGGCATTTCCCTCACAACCTGCTAGTCATGTTGCACCTGCTTGCTTACCTGATCTTCAGGTGCTATAAGTTTGGTGACATTTAATTTAATTACCGACAAATCCCCACTCAGCTTGACCCTCCGCTCCGGTCTAATGAGCGGGGAAAAGCAAAAATCACTTTGAGGTTTTAACCAGAGACTCTGTTTTCTCACCAGCTGCCGTCATCCTCAGACTCACAAACACGTCTGCAGGTCTGAACAGAGACGGCGGTCTGCAAACGCCGTTTTGCCCATGACGCACGGTTTACCCAACATGTGGCCTCTGTCACTTCTCCATGGCAAACACGTCCAACACTCGGAACCACAGCTGGCTTTGAAAAAAGAATTGTTGCTTAGCAACAGTTTTTCAACTGACATGCTGTAAACGCAGGGAAAATCTGCTGATCTGCGGAGGGCCGAAGAGCAACGCTAATTAATTTGAAACATGGATTGATCCAATCTCTAGAATTAGGAAAACTCTTTTTAATCCAGATTATCTGATGGTGTCGGAAAACCCGGTAATAATGTTCTTTTCCTTTTGAAATAATTTGTGATGCGTCCTGCGGCCCAGGCGGTTTCAGTTCAATGTTCAATGTTTTGAGGAGAAGCGTGTAGAGTGTCTTCACGAATCCTGTTTCACATCTGGATTTAGATTTTTCATGGAAAGTTTATAAAAATATAAATCTTCCGTGTTGGACATTCCCAGTGTGACCTGCTCCATCTTACATTTAAAATTAATTAAGGTGGATAAAAGTGTTTGCAGGGATCATAAGTGAACCCAGAGGTACAATCTAGAAGATGCGACTACACAATGTGTCTCGAATTAATGAGTTTCTACTAAAGATCAGCAAGTATGGAATAAATATGTAAATTAGTAACAACTGAATATGGAAAATACATCCAATTTTTACAATATGAAAGTTTAATAGACCTCTAGAAGAAAGACCCAATGAAAAAATGAATCTGGTCTTTGCACATGGATTACACAACAGTCGCATCTGTTTTGCACACACATTGTAAAATTCCCATTTATGTCTTCCATCCTTTAAAGCAAAATTAAATGTTGCCAATAAAGTTACATTAATTGCTGGATTTATTTAATTTTATAAGTTCAGCAGGTTTTTTTTGCTAACTATTTGACAGATAAAACAAACTGTAGAGCGTTTAAAGACAGCTCTGGTATTTTGGTAGGAAACTCGGCTATTTCTTTTTTCTCTAGCTGCAGTACTTCAGCCTCACCGCTAGGTGGAAGTACAGTTTATGCCTGGCCTTGTGTCTGCGTATCCGGTTGTGAAGCGTTGCCGCAGAAACTACGTCAAACTTTTTCTTACTAGTTTATAAAGCAGAAATGTCGGAACTGTAAGTATTTTTAGTGAGTAAAACAACATAAATGATACTTAAATGTTTTTTGGTATTGATTACAGCGATCGTGCTAGTCTTAACCGTTTAATGCCAAATCCTATCAGCTGCTAGCATGATCAAGCTAGCAAATAACCCGCTAATTAAAATTTTTGTTGTTTTTCTAGTCTGTTACTGCTTTAAAGAACTTTAAACGGCGTTAGAGTGTTGATGTACGGCAAATATGGAAACTGTTGGTTTAATTGAATACCCTACTGTTTACTCTTATAATCAGGAAATACTAAATACTCAGAAAGGAGGCTACTTACTTATAGACTTTCACTTTACTAAATTTTACGTAAACAGTTCTTCTTGAATGTTCTGTAACCAAAAGTAAGGCGTTTTTTTTCATAAAACAAACAAACAATGAATCTGTTCTTTATCAAAAGGTTTGAAACGCGAGTAATAACCTTTTAAAGTTCTGGGGGGTATTCCAGGAAGCATGTTTAAACTAGCCTGACTTTAAGCCTGAACTCTGGCTGAAATCCGCCTGAACTTGCTTACTCTGGGTATGTCGGTTCCAAAAGACCGGATATGAGTTGGCGTAATTACGCTCGACTTGGTAACCCTGGGTTAACGCCGGATACATAAAGACATTCTCAATAGATCGCCGATTTCTGGAGTCACCATGGAAACGCGTGGAGAAAAAAAAAAAGAAAGCGCGACACTTGAGACGGAAGTGAGACGGAGTCTGAGATTTTAATGACGGCGGATAAAAATTACAAGTCCACCAAAAAAGTAACACGGCTGAAAAATAATTTAAATAATTTAGTTAAATTTATTCAAACTCAATAATTGTTTATACAACTCAAATTTACGTATTTATCTAACTAAATGTCACATTACTCCATTAATCTTTTTTCCATCTTAATTACTTATATTTCTTGAACCTTCATATGTCAAAGTTTGAGCCGGCAGATATGCTCATTTTATAACAATAAAAAGAACGGGGAAAAAATGCACGGAGAGCAAAAACACATTTAAGCATTTTTCATCAATGTCATTATGACCCAAGGTGGTAGGGGTGCTATATAAACTCATCATCCTTTCCTTTACTCTCACTCATGGTACAGAGACGTAAGCATAGTAGGACAAAATAGCTCGGCAAAACACGGTGAAACACAGTAAAACAACTATACAACTAAACACATTTTTAAAAAAACCCACACTTAAACCCAAATCCGTCCAGACAGGCAAAGGGAATGATATCCCAGAATCCCTTGCGGTGCCGATCTAACAGCAGCAGCAAAGTTACACCTACTTAATTGAATTAATTTGAACGAAAGGAAAATAATTGTCTGAAAACTATGTGTTATTTTTAGGGTGACCTAACAAAAAAATGATTTTTTCTTAACTGAAGCAAATAATTAAGTTAGATCAAAGTAAAAAGTTTATCTTTCCAACATCCATATGTGGTCTTATCACCCTCTCGTAGTGGAAAAAGTATTATCTGAGCTTTTTCATCCACTAAATCATCTTCAAATGGACACGCCATGTTGCTTCACCTCTCTGTAAACAAACTAAGCTTCAACTAAACCTGCTCCGGACCAGGTTATGTTCAGAGCATGAGTTGCCATGGTAACTTGACCTACCCTGAAACATACCTCCATTTCTGGAACCGAAAGCTGAGGTTATCAACTTCCTTAGCCTCAAACTTATCGTGGGAGCTAGCATAACCTGCTTTCTGGAATACCCCCCTGGGGTTTTAAAAATAAAAACATTTTTGTTATCTTTCACACATTTGAATGCTTTTTAATGCTTGATTAACCAGATGGAGCTCTTTTATGTGAGATGTTCACCTCCTATGTAGACGAGGTTCATGTGGAGTGTAATTTAAGTCTTATCGACTGTAAACTTTTGCAGTAAAATGGAATTGATGTTTTAGGTTGTTTTCCTATTTGGTCATGTATCGTAAGTTTTATCTTCATTGCAAAATTGATCAGTTATATCGCAAGTTTTCCTCATATCGTGCAGCCCTTTTTGGCAGAGATTTTTTTTGCTGGATGGCGTTCCTGACACATTACTGTATTTGATCCGGGCTGGGGACCGGCACAGGGGGATCCAGTTTTGGGGCCCCCATGTGGCTACATTGGTAGGCAGTAGCTAGTAGGCTCTTCCGCAAGGACCCACACTGGATGAAGCTCGTTCTGCACCCTGGGAATCCAACCCTGATTTTCTGCTTCAACATTTTGCACCAAGAATCCTCCTCAATCCACAGTTGATCAATTGTGAAACGGCTCTGTTCTGGAAAGGACCCATACGTCATTACTAAATGTGAGACCCTGACCGGTCAAAGTTTGAACTGGTTTAGGTTTAACTTTCAAAGGCTGCAACTTTTGTATGTAAAGCCTCAAAAAGGTCACTAAAACTTGCCTAGCAACACAAGGATGTGAGATTTTTGAACACAGAAGGCCAAATTGTGCGTTTACATATACTTCTCTTTTGAAGTGGTCGCTTGAACCGGTGTTGCTGAGGGTGATGTGAACGTAGCTTAATTGTTATTGTGCCTTCGTTAAATTAATGAGACCTTGTGCTTAAATTGCTGTAACTTTGTCAGGTTTCCTGCAGTTTGTACAGCAGCTTGTGACCAGTCTTCAACTGATAAAAAATGGATGTTCTTCAGTATGAGTTCACCAACTATTACTGCACCTTGAATGTCACAGAGTCTGCCCGGTTCAGAACGGTTCTGTTGCCAGAACACACAATTGTTTACCCAAATCAGCTGTCTCCTCAACGCCAACATCGTACAAAACTGACATTTTCTGAGAAATGTGTAAACGGAGGACATGGTTAGTGGTCAAGAGTCCAATTGAAATCTCTGGAGAGAAGAAGCTGCAGGTCACAGGAAGCTGAGGAGGTGACAGGTTTTCCTCCGGAGGCTGCTTTCCAGCTGCTGCAGTGACTGATCAGTGGGACTCTGCAGCCACTCATGCAAAGTATTCAGTCTAACCTTTGTTTACGTTCAGCATTGCTCACTGAAATGATTCATGCGTGTCATGGATTTATAATGCTGAAGCCTCATCGCAGACGCCAGAATGAACTCAATCACGGCTTCCCTGCTCCTCAGGTGGACAGAGTGTCCGTCACAGCTGAAGGTGCCGGCGGCCGGCCCGCCAACAGGCCAGGGGGCGGAGTCATGCGCATCCACCGCCTCTTCCCCTTCCCGGCCAACCAGATGTACGTGGTGGCGCTGCACCGCGAGATGAAGCCCATGAGGGTTTACCGGCTGAACATGAGCTTCGACGCCGCCATCGAGGACGAGCTGCTGGGCTTCTTCAGGAGCGCGTACAGCCTGCACAGGGAAAGACGGTAAAAAAACCACACGCAAACACGCTTGTTTTTCAGCAGCAGCAGGTGGTTCACCAGAAAAGGTCAGAGCCGCACATCCGCGACATTGATTAACTCGCACACTGGGTGTGTGCGAGTGTGACTAGGTGTGTGTTTAAGCTATCAAACCGCACACATCGGGCTCCGTCCTTATGAATTTCCCATAAGCCTCTGAGCCGTTTGTGCACCACACTCGAGCCCCACAGGGCTGATGGGAAACAGACGGTGGTACATTCATTAGATTAGGCATGAGGTCCTTCGTGTGTGTGTGTGCATGTGTGCACACGTCATGTGTGTGTGCACATGAAAAGATAATGCTGGTATCAGGAAGTAAAATCAGGCGCGATCCTGAGAGTCCTGCTTAACAAGGTGTTTACCTTTTCTGGATTAGTAAAAACATCAGAACTCACAGCAGGAGCTCAAGATAAAGTTAGCTTAAAGAAACAATTAATTCATCCGCTTTTTAATTTCCTTCGGGATTAATACAACTTCTTCTTCTTCTCATTCAAATTTTACCTTTAATAAATACAATAAAATCACATATATATTGGCCTTTAAAGACATTTTTTCAATGATGTTTTCATTAGTTTTGTAGCAAAAATTAAAAATATTAAATAAATGAAGACTGTTTTTCTTTATTTTGCTCAAATAGTTTGTATTGGTGACACAATTTTGCATAAACAAACCAAATTTGGGTTTGAAAGTATAAAGAAGAAATGAAGCAAAAGTTTCTTTGTATCTAGCTACAGATCATTTAACCCTTTAACTCCAGAGCCTCTTTTGACATGAAAAATTCTGTATTTAGATGTTTCCGACGACCTCTCTGGTGTTAAAGTCCCGCTCCGATCATCTTTTGATCTATTTCCGAAGCGTTCCGAAGGAGTTCATTAGAAATTCACCTCTGAGTTGTGGGCGGGGCTGTTGTCATGGTGTAACCCCGCCCCTCCTTCCCCTCCCTGTTGCTGAGAGCTCTCTGTTTACCTGTTCTCTCTCGCTAGCGGAGTAGGGAGCTTATGGCCTGCCCAGCGTATTTTTTGTGTTACATATATGATCTTTTTCAAGATATTTTTTTCGTCTGCTTCAGATACTATACTCAAAAATAGAATTTAAAACGTAATTTTCTTTGTCTATGTCCTCCATTATGAGAAAAGCACCCCAACAACATGTTAAAAACACAATTTTCATCAGAGTGTGTAATCAAAGGGTTAATGCAGTCTGGAAGCTCAGATATGAGTGTATTTTTTACTTTTTTGCTTTAAATTCAAGATTTTCTGTGGCATTTTAAACTAAATGTTGTTAAAGTTTGCATTAAATAAATTCTTTCTTCTTTTTTAAAGACAGCACAGTGGATGTAAACTGGAAAAGTCTCCCATTTTTACCTTTTGGCAGTTAAATCCCTCTTATTTTACTTTTGTATAATTGTTCTGCTGCTGATTGATGCAGAAGAAACCAAACAAATTCAGGAAATCCTGACATATGAGCATTAAAGCTGAATAAAGTCTGGTTGGCGTCTCTCATTAGGGGGGGCTAACCCTCTCCACCCGTCAGATCTGTTGTCTGTGTGTTTGCAGCACCACTGCACAGGCTGCTGCTGTTGTGGATCAATCCTGGATCAATACAGCAGCTGCTGGACCAGCAGAGCTCCATCACAGCACAACGACCTGCTAGTTAAAGATAAATGCGGCCATCCACAGAAACCAGGTTACAGCGGAGCCGCTCTAACCTGGTTTCTGTGGAGTCGCATGGAGGAGCCTGTTTCCTAAAGGAGAGGAGCATGGGTAATTTACATGTTTACATGACCATGACAAATAATTTCAGGGCAGTGGGCTTGCCCGGATTTATTACAATTAATCCTGTAAGGTGAGAAAAAGCTTGTTAACAAGTGGAGAAAAAAACAGACATGAAGGTCTCACAAAGATGATAATCTAGCAGGTTAGCAAGGACACAGAAAACTGCTGATTATTTGTACAAATAATTTTGTTTGGAAAAACCAAAGTGCCAAAAATGCCATGCTCACTCTGTGTTTGTGGGTCTGTGTGTTTGTGTGCGCACAAAGCTCTGTTAACTTAAGGATTAGCTTGAGGCAGTGGTGCGGCTAATGCTAACACACTCTCTGCTGTGAGATTTGCCAAATATCCAGGGTTCCTCTAAAGCCCGAGCCAGGCTTAAACGCTTAAAAGGCTGGAAGGGGATGAATTAATTAACACACACACACACAAAAACACACAACGTGTCAAGCTTGAGCCTAAAATTGATCCTCGTGTAAATCGTGGAAAGCGGAGTTAGCTGTTGTTTCCCAGTAGAACCAGTTCAGTTTAGGATCATTTTAGTCTCTGCTGCAGCAAATCCATTCACTTGTTGTTTGCGCGTAAGACACAACAACCCGCATTCATGCATTAATATGAAAAGTATTTGCCTTTACCTTGACGTGACGTGACGCCCCTCAAATCGCTAGGGGCCGGATCAAAGTCAGACTAGGCTGAAGTTAGCATCTGATTTATTTATTTATTTTATGCTTCTAGTTTCCCTCCATTTCTATGGGTAAAGTTTATCTTGGTTCATGCATTTTCATGTGAAGTGTGGTATCAAAAAAACAATGACCATTTAAAATGCAATATATTTTAGCTTTTTTCTGATATTTCATTCTTTAATAACGTAAAATTATAATTTCAAATATGGTGGTGTTGAATTGTAATGTAAAATTATAATGTTTCATATTGAATTCTAAATTACTAAATGCTTTTTCAAATTGAAAATTGAACTGTCAATTGAGAGTTGAATATCGCATTGCGTAAAAAAAAACGTGAGGGAAAAAATACTTATGACGAATAATACGAATACTTTTTTTTTTGTGCACATTTTTGATTCAGATGATCAGACATAGGCTATGAAGTTCAAAGAGAATGCATTCTTTTCCTAATGTGTGCGTTGACAAAAGTAAATGCGTCTGGTTGCTATAGTAGAATAACTTGTAAGAGAGGAAAAAGAAACTGTTAGAAAAGTTAAAACAGTTGAAATGGTAACAAACCTGAGCAAAAGGCCAAGTTTAGAAAATGGATGACAATGATGATGAGGTTGATGATACCTATGGGTCTGTCGTCTGTCTGCAGCAGAAAGACACTTAAATAGACATTGTTGTGGTTAGCTATTTTCTTTTTCCAAAAGCTAAACTGCCCAATGATTGGGTGAATTAAAATTCCGTAGATTATTTTAAATTGTCCTAAAGCTTCTTGGCTTTAGGAAAGGCAGCTTTCTTTGGAACACTGTCATATTTGTAAAGAACGTTCCTCCGTTCGGTTACTAGCAGAGCAAAGTTCTATTTATGAAGGTCTTCCCAAATCTTGTCAGCCAACGCCAAATGGCTTACGCCCCGTTGCCACGGAAACTGGCTGGTTTTTCTTCTACAAATGAGTCGAGGATCGTGGGACAAAGCGTCCGACCGTTCCCTTTCCACACAGCCGGTCTGACCACCGCTCCCCACCGTTAGGACCGTCCTGGGGGGGGTATGAAGTCAGGTGGTCGTGTCATACAGCTCTATAACATCCGGCTCCTGTGGAGCTGCTCTGTTTTCCTAAATCCTCCAGGAGCTCATTTGCACTCAATGGTTTACTGAATTCAGCGAATATAAAGTGAGACTTTAGCTTTCGTTGCTTCTGGAGCTCTCATTGGGATTCTTGTCAGAAGGCAGAGTTAATGCGACGCTGCTCTCTGTGGAATTGATGGAACACTGCAGGCGTGACGCATTCACCAATGTAAATAAAATGAGTTTGGGATCACTTGTGCCTAAACTTTGAGGAGGTTCTTTTAATTAGACTGAGGCTTCAGGAAACACGGGATGCACAGAAAGAAGCCGATCCGTTAAAGGCACCGTCTCACCATCGCAGCCGTCTGGTCTCCTCCTCTGACCTGACAGAGTAATCCGGCGTTGAGATGAGATATTTCAGATCGATACCGCGCTCACCCTCTCTGCAGCGTGTCAGAGGGTAACCTATCTAACATGGCAGTCAGCTGAGGAAACTTCATAAATTCACTCATTCTTTGAGCCTCTACAACCCTCACACCGCGGTGCACCCACGCCGTGGGAGGGTAATGGAGGTCTCCACCAGCGCAGTAGCGGTTCTGACCCGAGCCAGACATGTGACTCGGAGGCTGCCCGGGTCACATTTTACTGACCGCAGTCCAGAGGGCGATGAGGGCTGCCGAGCTCAACCGTCCAACGCAATTTCTGACCAGCATTTTTCTGATGAAGAAAAAATCTGCCGTTGGCGTCATTTCACTTCAAAGCTGAGTTCAAGAACAGCTCTGGGAGTCTGTTCATGTCGTTACTGTGCTCTCCTCCCTGCTGCGTGGATCCCACTTTAACTCCAGAGTGAAAACAAGCTGCTCATTAACTGAAATTAGGAAATCATCACATAAAGCGCGCCTCCAAATGATCAGATTTTGGTCTCCAGCTGTTGTTTAGCTGGGAATGGTAAACTGGCCTTTTAGATTTCTAAAGGATTCTGTTAGTTTTAACATTAAAGGCTTAAAGATTGAACTTTAAGAGGAAATTGGAAAAAACCTTACACAACCTGTGGGTTTGACTCACTTCCAGCTGTCCTTCCAGTTCTTTTGCTAGTTTACCATCAAATGTGCAATTTAGATCATTTCATTTGAACTGTTCAAGCTGCTTTACACAAATCTAGCATTTTGCTTTGGTATTAATTTAGCATTTTTAGCAATTATTTTCGCTACACCTTTGAGGAACAATTTCAAATTATTTCAAAACTAGAATTTTTGACGTGTAGCTCTTTAGCTTTATGTAATTGTGGTTGTTTCATTGGTTTTATGATTTTCCGTGTATTCATTATTGTGCGTACGTGTAGAGGTTACTCTATAGTCCAGCTCTTTTCTAAACCTATTTCATTAAAAATGTTTCGGGTCCTCTTCATTGCTATGAAAATCTTTAATTTAGCATGTTAACTTTATCAGCTGTTAAACACAGAATTGAATCGCACTCTTCAGTCTGAGGAAACTAGAAAAGTTGAACTTTAACTTTCCTTCAGAGTAATTTTGGACATTTTTCTACTGAATGATCCATGGGGGGTGTGGACCAGCCTCCAGCAGCTGAAAGCCACCACGCATTGATGGATTCCAGCTGTAATTTGAATTCCTGTGTGTTTCCACCTATTCATAAGTGACCTGCAGGTGACCCACGGCAGACCCAGAATTAGTCAAATTAAAATAATATATATATATACAAGCTCCAGGCTGAGCAGTCAGTTCCTGTCAAAGCTGCTGCCAGATTTGGTTGCCAGAAGCATAAATTAGCATCACAGCTAAAGAAGACTTTTTAAGGGCAACGAGCATGAACAAAATGACCCTGATGAACATCATCAACCTGCTGTCACACTCCTGGAGCGGATTAAATATCCTTGTAAGTGAGGATGGGAGGTCTTTTTTCATGGAGACAAAGCAGCAGCGAGGGAGGAGGTAGAGGGGCTGCTCAGGACTACTGTGGGAAAGAAGATTTATGGACAACAACCAAATAAAAATACAGAAACTGAGGCGATATGTAAAGCCTCAGCCGCATGCCCTGTATGGGGAATCGATCCGTACGGAGGCTGCAGATTTTTAAGTTGTTTAGGTCTGTTGAGGGTCCCAAAGCGGAGTGGCTCATTTTAAGGGGAGAACAGGAGGGTCTTGCAGTTCCATTTTCATGACGGCCACCTCAAGGGACGTCATGAAAATGGATCATACCATTATCGTGTAAAGTATATGTACAGATAATGGAAGATCCACGCACTTATGATGTACAGGCCATGTGTGAGTACTAACTTCACTACGACTTGTCGCCTGCAGCATGCCTGTAGAAAAAAGGCATCAACATTTTCTCTGTACAGCTTCACTGAGACGTCTATGACCTTCATAATTCTTGGGCGTCACCTGCAGGACCCGTATACGGATTTGACCATTTTTCGTTGGCTGAAGATCCACCTGTGATGACTAAGGCTCAAGCACTGGCATTTTGCAAATGACCTAAATTTCCTATTTGTGGGCTGGACTGTATGACACCAGTGAATGTGGGACACTCTGTGCCCCCCAGGACAGGCAGGACCGAGGTCCAAGCAGCAGCAGAATCTCGTAGACTTCCTCAAAGTAGAGTCAACCCCAGAACCTCTGACCTCTGTAGGCTTGTTGTTTGGGAAGCACACAGGGTGGCGTGGGGGTTGCAGGGGTTACCGTACATGAGGAGTTCTCAAACCCGTCAACGTGGTGTGTGTAGAAGTGTGTGATTGGTGGTGGTGTCCTCTGGTGACGATTGGTGGATCATTACACGTCGATGCTGTAGTTTAGGGCTGCACGATATGAGGAAAACCTGCGATATGCGATATTAGTGATCAATATTGCGATAACGATAAATTTGCGGTAAATAAACAAATAGAAAAATAAACAAAAACATCATTCCCATTTCATTGCAACAGTTTAAAAATTATACTCCAAATGACCCTCATCGACATGGGGGACAAACATCTAACATGATAGGACTCCATCTGATTGGTCAACAATGGGAAGGCTTCCATCTGATTGGTCAACAATGGGAAGGCGTCCATCTGATTGGTCAAAGCATAAAGGGATTTATTTGATTCGTTAAATGCTTCAACCTGCTAGAAGATTGTTTTAACACATTTTGGGTTTTCGATTTATTGCGATATTCGGCGTCTTTTGCGATATTCATATTGCAGAGCTGGATATTGCGATAACGATAAATTTGCGGTATATTGTGCAGGCCTACTGTAGTTGCTTCAGCCTTGGACAGAGGTGGATGTTCAGCTGCATTAAAGCTCTTACAATCACTTCTCCACAAAACTACCCCCAACCTTCCTGGCGTTTGTCTCATCTTGGCTTTCCTGGTTCCAAACAGAAAGAGTCTTGTTGTTTTTCACTATTTGGTATAAATGAATGTAGGCAGATTTGATGTCTTTTCCCTTTGTTCACGATCAGCTGGAATAAATCCAGAAGTCTGTCAGGGAATGATTCAGATTAGCACCTGAACAAATCAGTTCTTCTTCGGCGTTTTATGTATTTCAGACTGTCAGTTTTTGCTTTGTGATAGAGGTTTCACCTTGACCAAGGAATAAAGAGCTGTGGTTATGGATCGTGTAAATTTTCAGCAAACTGTAACAAAAACAAGTCAATGTTCTAGTTCACTTAAGAATCTAAATATGAGGCAGAAGCTTAAAATAAAAATAAAAACCTGATTCTTCCTCGACTGAGGAATCAATTAATTTGACAACCGGGCAGAACAGGAAACGAAAGACGGTGGCTCCTCTTTTATTAGCTCCTTCCCCTTCACTGACCCTGCTCCCTAAATAAAACTGAAATCTGAATAAACATCTCCATCAGTCACAGATCTTACTGGGAAGATGATGAATCAGCCTCTTTTGATTCCTCTCTGTAAGACTATAGCAGCAGCAGCAGCGGTACATGCTGCAGTCTGCTCAATGTGAAAGAGGAGAATGGTAACGAGAAACCGTTTAAACAGATCAGTGTGTCCGCAGTGACGTGTGGGATAGAGATGGAAATGAAGCTCTCAGATGTTCTTCTGTCCATCATTACCAAAAGTTCCATTAATGAAACGCTGTTTACGCCTCATAACCACAACAGATGGCTCAAAGCTTTGTCCACACCTCAAAAACCGAAGCTTTAGGCGCCTGCTCCTGTGGGGGAGTTGACCTGTTTGGGTGCTGCAGGTTTTTGGATTGTCCAGTCGTTCTGCACACAGGAGAAGGAGAGAGTGTCCCTCGCGTGATTTGCGGCTTTAATTAGATGCTATAGTTTATTTTTACTTGTGAACTCAGTGTAGCTCTATTGAAGATGCTTTGTTTTTCCTCCGTTTCAGCTAATAAACAGCAAAGATCTGGAGGACGTCCTATGTCAACTGAACTGTTCCTGTCTGGAAATTCAGCCCACAGATTTTTCTCAATAAGGTTTTGAAGGTCCTGGATTCAGTTCTGCTCCAGATTGTGAACTTATCTTTAACATCCAGTGTTTTCCCAGAACCACTGAAAACAGTCAAACCCCTCCTAAGAAGAGACAGTCTAGAAAAAACACAAATGAACAACTACAGACCAATATCAAACCTGCCATTTTTAAGTAAGACCATTGAAAAAGCTGTTTTCAATCATTTAAAGAATTCTTAATAAGAAACAACTGCTGTGATGTCTTTCAGTCAGGCTTCAGATGGCACCACAGCGCTGAGACAGCTCTGGTTGCAGTGACTAATCATCTAAGTTTGCTTACAGACAGTAGACATATGACAGTGCTGGTTTTCTTAGATCTCAGTGACCCATCTGATATAGTTGACCACACTATATTACTCAAATGTCTGGAATGCTGGGTGGGTCTCACTGGGCCAGTACTAAACTGGTTCAAAACATACTTGGAGAATAGGAGGTATTTATGTTGATTGGTGACTTTTCATCCGAGCTAACTGAAATTACATGTGGGGTTCTCCAAGGCTCCATCCTGGGGCCACTTGTATGTGCATCTATATGCAAATTGATCTATATGCTCCCACTGGCCTGGGTTATAAACAACATCAACCTCAGTTACCATAGCTATGCAGATGACAAACAGATTTATATGACATTTGACTCCAGGAGGCCCTGTACAGCACTGAGGACATTGACTGGATGTGTCACAGCTAAACAAAAACAAAACTGTGGTTGCTGAATTTGGGGCTAAAGGAAACACAGTTGGACGGCACTTCAGAGCTTCAATCGATGAATTTAAAAACCACCAACCAGGTCAGTAACCTGGGTGGAGTGATGGACACATTAAGGCAGTCACAAAATCTGCCTGCAACCATCTTAAAATATTTCAATGGTTGAAGATCTGTCTATGCAGGACCTGGAAGAACTAGTTCATGCATTCATCTTTAGTTTAAAAACTGTAACAGTGTTTCTACACTGGTAAAAAGGCAGTTTACTTGAAAACGGGCATTATGATATCTGTCAATCAAAAGTTTTGGATGTGTGGGGCAACAGGCTCAACATGCTCTTATTGAGGAAGCTGATTGGGCGATTTATAACTTGAACTACAGAAAAAATACCTTGAAAAAAGGGTTATCAATGTTTAAAAAAGTATCAGAGCAAGAGTGGTTATTCTGACCAATAGAATGACTTAAGCTATTTATTTCCAGTATTCTCACAGTGGCCATTCATCTGCAGATTAAGATCCTTGCAGCTGTAGAAGGCAAACACACACAATCTCTGTGTAAGGGGGTCACTAACAGGCCTAATTGATATTCAGAAAAGACAGAAGAGGAAACTGTTGAGTCAGGACTTTGTGTCTGTCTTTGTGTGTGCATGTGGGTCATTTAGGGACGCTAAAATTCTTAATTTAACTATTTAACACCAATGTTTACATTCTTTTGACTACCATTAGTCGTTTGTGCAGTTAAGTTAATTCCAGCTGATTCCAAACCATAGGAAAGCAGCTTTATGTTGGTAAGAAACACTTTTTTAGTAGCGAGGTGTCTATGCAATCATACGGTTTGGTTTTAAAGGGTTAAAACCAGCCAGTATTATACACCATAAAACCGAATTTTGGGGAAAATGAATCGTTGCATTCCTGCTGCATACGTTTACATATATTTTATGCTGGAAGATCTAATGTACGAAGGTTTTATTATTTATTGTTTTTTTTAGATTACACCAGGCTTAGTATAAGCCGAGTAAAAGCTTTTTTGTCATTGTTAGTTTTTTTAGTACCAATTTTAAAAATATATATGTATATGTTTTTGTTGTTGTTTTGGAAAACCCAAATCAGATATCAAACGCGAATCAAAACCGTGACCCAAAATTAGGTTTGAACTAGAGGTCACTTGATTATCAGTCAGGGGGGATTATTGGCACCAATATTTGTTATTTTGACAAATATCGACATTGGCTTTTTTAATCAGACAGGTCGATATCAAACTGGTTATTTTGGACGCCGCGGCGCTCTCTCTCCAGTGCTGTCCTGCCCATTCTGAATGGGAATGTAAACCACACTTTCAGTGCCCCGCCTGTCCCACCGTCACTTTTAACGTGTTAACACAAACGTCTTTTTTTATCGTTAATCAAGAGGTGAAAAAATGAAAATGGTTCTGTGAAAAACCCAGTGCGAGCGCCGAAGCTGCTCTGTGCGTGGGTAAGACTACAGTCCATTCGTCCTATGCTTCAAGCGACTTGTTTCTCTATGCGCCATCCTCGTCCGACCGCAGTGCGCGCATCTTAAGAAAGGTCACTGCGATTTACGAGCCCAAGAGAAGCCGCTTGGGTGGAGAACATGCGGAGCAACTTCTTAACCATTTAACTGCAAACTCAACCGAACAGTAGAGCAAATGTGGAAAACATTTAACTAAGACTTCTACTGCCGACTTCACAGCCACATTTTTCTCAAATCGTATTTCACTTAGTTCTACCTATTTGATAAATCTATAAGGAGCTATTTGTTTATTTACATTTTTATCTGACCTTGTATACATGCTGCAGTGCCGAGGACCCCCTGTACTTTTTGTTTCAACTTATCATAAAGAAGTCTTTTAATTTATGTTGAAGTTTCACTTTATCTCTATGAAAAGTTCCAGGGAGATTTTTATATATTTAAAAAAAAAGACTAGTTAAAAATGCAGCTGAGCCTGTTACTCCCTGCAGCTTTAGAGCTGTTTTTTTGCTTTTTTATTTACTTTTTTTTAAATAAACAAAGTAATTGTTGGTGTCTGTATTATTAAAATTTGGATGCCAATATTTTCAGTTCTACTGCAAATAAAATAAACCCTTCTAATCGATCTGTATCGTGGGGAAAGTGAATCGCTGCATCTGCATTCTCATTCTGTGCTCCTCTTTTGGTGTCTGCATTCACGGTGATGGGAAACATTACTGTAGAACATTATGTCTCTATCTGTTCTCTGATGATGAACCTCAGTGTTGCCTCATCATTTTGTGTGTGTGTGTGTGTGCTTGTTTTTGTTACCTGATCAGGACATGCTGAAGGAACCAGCCCTGTGGGGACCCCAGCCTTATTTAATGCAGAGGAATGTAATTTCAGGGTTTGTGGCTGGATTTAGGGCTCAGGTGTGAGTGGATGTGAGGTGAACACACAAATGAAAGGAAGCCGGCCCCATGTCCTGACAAAAAAAGAAAAGCCGCACAAAGTTGTGCGTTTGTTGTCCGGTGAAACAGCCTGGTGTTTTCTGTCAATCAGAATTACTGTTATAACAAGTGTCTGCAGGCTGCTGTTTGTGTGTTAATGCTGCAGTGCTATCAGGCTTTCACACAGAGGTGTGTGTGTTACAGACTCATCCCTCACTCTAATAGATACACTCTTTATCTCATCCTTCCCAGGCTCCCTCCATTATTCTCCCCTCTCTGTTGAACCGTCTCCTTCTCTTTTCTTTGTTTGTTATTCCGTTTCCCCTCCTCTTCCTCTCATCACTCCTTCATCTCTCCATCACATTTCCTCTGCTCATTTCACCTTCCATCATCGGTTCTTGTCCTCTTTAACTGCATTTTTGTTTTTCTGTTCCTTTTTCTCTTCTACCTCCACCTCCTTCTTAACATTCTCCCCTCCTTCCCCATCAGTCTGATGCCTCCTTCCTCCTCCTTCCTCCTCCTTCCCCTTGCTGCTGAACTTACAATCACATCCCTCCTCTTCCCACTCCTCCCTTTTTTCTTTTATCCTCCCTTTTGCCTCTTTTTTGGTTAATTCCTTCACCTGTTCTCGCTCCTTCCTCCTTTCATCCCTTCCAACTCCTTTGGAGTAAAGTGGAATGTTGTGATAAAGTTTAAAACGGATTAATTTTCTGAGTTTGAGCGGCGTTCCTTCGGCTGACGGGCGCAGCGACAGGCCGTCACGAAACCGTTCGGCTTAAGGCGGGCTGGAGCAAACTGGCGTTTTCCTCTCGTTCGCTGTGGATTATCTTCTTGTTGAAGCCATTTGTCTTTGAAGAACTTGAAGTGAAAACGTCTTCCTGTAAAAACTTGAGCCTTCGGGCCTCTCGTCTGTCAGCTCCACTTCACAGGATTATCCTTCAACTCTCTGAACTGTTGACTCCATCTTACACTTCTCACACGACACGTTCCAAAGGTACAAAGATGCAAAAAAAAACCGCAGCTTTGTGACGGCCTCATGTGTTCCAGATGGATCGACTCCAGTCTGGGGCTAATAGCTGACACACCAGCTTTCAACCCGGAGCCAGAAAGCTGCTGGTTTCAGGCCAATTGTTAATTTGAAGAATGGAATTAAAGGTCATTTCATGGGTAATTTCAAGCAAAAGCTTAACCAACCACATTCATTGGCATCATTTGGCATCTGCAGCTAAATCTGAGCAAACGAGGGTTGAGTGAATTAAAGACGTCGGCCTGGAAGACGCCTGCTGCACCTGTACGAGAGCGGGATTTCTGACTGAAGCAAATGATCCACAGGCTTTAGTCAGACTGCAAAAATATTAAATATTGGGAAACTCAAAAATACTTTATACCTGCCTAAATAAAACCAGAAAGAGTTACCTTTGAGTTTACGCATCAACCTTCAACGTTGCTTTGAATGCAGATGTGTTAAAAGGTATTTTGTATATGATAAATTATTATAGTTTATGGTTAAACTACATTAAATATGAAAAGGTGTACTTTTTATGTTTTCTTTTTAATTTTTAGCGCACAAGTATATGAGTTAAGAACAACAGATTTTTTCAGTTTTTTTTTAAACAAGGATTTGTGTTTTTTTCCCCAACAATATGTTTGTTTTTTTGCATTACAACACACTCACAAACAAACAAGCATTTAAAAATAAAAATATGAAAAAATATATACATATAATTCTTTTCTCAGGCACCGTTTAATTGTCTTATAAAATACTCAACATGAGTTTGAACACTTGAACACAAAACCTTGATATACTTTCTTTTCTCTTTGAAAAATAAGATACAGCATACAGTTCAGTTCAGGCTGAAGTTTCAAACATCACTGTCAGACAAATCCATGCCCTCAACAAATGGGTTATCCTTTCCTCCAGTTCATCTCAAACACTCAGACAACTCAGGGCGCTTGTATGAGACTTTTGTGTCCGAAGGAGATGAAGAGCATGCTAGCCCGTTTACAGCTGGTTCCACCGGTTCCCAAATCGCTATAACTGAAGTTTGTGCCCCTGGATGGAGAAACGGCATCAGCTGACTCCGAAGCGGACGGAAAATCTCCTGAAACCTACTCCATAACTGTTTCAGTGATTTTGTGACAAGTCTTTCAAGGGGGGTGGGAATTTCTGCCAAACTTATTTTCTGTATAAACTGACCTGTTTTGGTTACTGGAGTATTTGTGTGGTAATCTAATTATAATGTGATCTTCTCCCGTAGCTTTGTCAGATTTCTCCACATGAGGTGGAAATGACCGTCGTCCCATTTCCTTTTGGGGAACATTGATTTATTCAAATCTGGCTTTGATTCTGAGCGCCATCAGAGGCTATCGGACCTTTTCCTCTGGGAGACACTCATGCTGTTGTGTTTGCTTCGTTTTGGGTGTAATTTGTTTATTCTCATGTCTGAGTGGCTTGCTGAGGCCTAGGCCTTGAATTTCATGTTTGTTCGGGGGTAAAAACACTGATGGTGCAGATACCAAGGATAATGCCGCCGCCACGCCGCCAGCCTTTTGATTACTCAGTTAATGTCTTGTTTGAAATAACGTGCCGTCGTTTTTGTAATTCTAGCACATGATTGTGCTGACTCCATGACTCGGCAGCTCTTTTTTGAAAATGGCTTGTTGTTTAGTCTGACTGCTTTCTTCAGAAATGGATCTGGAGAATTAAGCCAACATGAATTCTGTCTGACGGATGGAGAGGAGCAAAGCCGGGTCCCGGTGGCGGCTTTTAGTTCAACAGAATTACAGTCCATGGCTGAAAGGGCAGCGGCACATGTCATTTTTTTCTCCCCTTGCTCCCTCGGTTGGCCTGAAAAAAACTATTTTCCCCTGTGGAGATGATGATGGCTGCTGGGATCCACCCAGCTATCAGACATATTGACAGAGACTCCACGCTCAAAGGAGGGGGGGTAAAAAAAGAGATAAAAAGGAAATTGAAAAAGAGCATGAAAGCTGGGTAAGGAGGAGCGGGATGGAGAAAGGAAAGAGGAGACATATGCTTGGAAAATGACAGAAGAAGGGCCTGATAGAAAAGAGAGGAAATGACAAAAACGGTAACAGGAAGGGCGCCCGTCTTCATCTAGTCTCGGTGAGTGAACCCTCAAAGTTGAGGTAAAGATATAACTACTCGTGAAGGAATAACGTGTTGCTTTTACAGATGAAAAGTTGAATTTATGAGCTGTAAACCTCTGAGTTTAGTGCACTCAGGGGTTTTGCTCCTGCAGCCTTCCTTAGCCTGTCAGGGCTTATGGTGACTGATGAGTGCAAGCTTTCAATGCATCCTGCTCCCCAAAATGAAACAGCCTCTACTTTACTTCAGCCTGACTCAATCAAGATCTGTTGTGGTACTAATTCCTGCTCCTGTTTAAGTCCTCTTAGAGGAGCAGGAATTAGTACTTTTGATCTTTTTACTTCACTTTTACACTAAAAGGCATTTATGGAGGTTCACCTATTTACTTAGCCAGGAACCTCCATAAGTTCAGGTCAATGAAGCTGTGAGGACTTGGTGACCTGATCATTTTTGTGTTTTGGATGTTTAAGCTTATCGGCGACTGCCTCTACCACACACTGACTGACCGCAAGGTCGAGTCTAAATCCATGCCGAGTCAGACAAAAGACTCTAAAAGTGTATATTCATTCATTCATTCAGCTTTCTATTCCCATTCCCTTCAAGTCATTATTGTTGGATTCATGCCAGCCACTTGTGGGTGAAGGCAGGGGATCGCTCTGACAGGCCGCCAGTTCATCAGGGTAGAATATCCTCAATCACAGTCAATTCATTCACTCTCACACCTAAGGCTGCACGAATATGAGGAAACTTATATATGCCATAATAGTGATCAATATTGCAATAACGATAACCTGCGGTATATGAATAAATAGCAAAATAACCAAAAACATCATTCCCATTTAATTGCAACAGTTTAAAAATTATACTTCAAATGACCCTCATCGACATGGGGGGACAACATCTAAAATATAATAGGCTCTATCTACGATTGTCAACAATGGGAAGTCGTCCATCTGATTAATAACAATGGAAGTCGCTCATCTGATTGGTCAACAGCCGGGAAGAAGGCCCATCTGATTGGTCAAAATAATAAAGCTGCCCATCTGATTGCTGTTAGCCAACAAGGCCCATCTGATTGGTCAACAATGGTTAGCGCCCATCTGATTGGTCAATGGTTGCCCATCTGATTGGTTAAACAAATGGGAAGGCCCATCTGATTGGTCACGGGTCATTCATCTGATTGGCTTCAACAATGGAAGTCCCATCTGATGGTCAACAATGGAAGTCGTCCATCTGATTGGTTAACAATGGGAAGGCGCCCATCTGATTGGTCAACAACAAGTCGCCCATCTGATTGGTCAACAATGGGAAGTCATTCATCTGATGGTCAACAATGGAAGTCAATCATCTGATTGGTCAACAATGGGAAGTCGCCCATCTGATTGGTTAATGGGAAGGCTCCATCTGATTGGTCAAATACGGGAAGTCGTCCATCTGATTGGTCAAACAATGGGAAGGCGCTCATCTGATTGGTCACGTAAAGTCGCCCATCTGATTGGCCAACAATGGAAGTCGCTCCATCTGATTGGTCAAAACATAAAGGGATTTATTTGATTCGTTAAATGCTTCAAGCTGCTAGAAGATTGTTTTAACACATTTTGGGTTTGCGATTTATTGCGATATTTGCCATCTTTTACGATATGCATATTGCAGAGCTGGATATTGCGATAACGATAAATTTGCGGTATATTGTGCAGGCCTACTCACACCCTATTGTGAGTTGCCAATTAACCTATGAAGCATGTTTTTGGACAGTGAGAAGAAGCCGGAGATCCCGGAGAGAACCCACGCATGCACGGGGAGAACATGCAAACTCTACACAGAAAGGTCTCCCATTGATGTTGTTTTTCACATCCCCCAGCCGGGACTTGAATCTTGCTGTGAGGCAAGAGCGCTAACCACTGCGCCACCATGCAGTCTAAAAATGTTTATAAAAATGTATGTATAAAAAGCTATAGTTGCCTCCCTGCTTGAAACTCAGTATAAAGGGGTTTGATTTGGGGAGTTAAACCACCTAATAGTTTCCTGAGTGCAGCTTTGTCTGCAGCTCACCTCTCCCCCAGGGGATGGGTCAAATGTGGAGAACAAATTTCACACGTCAAGGTGCGTGACAGCTAATGAGAATTTAACTTGCAGCTTAACAATTGTTGCACTTTCCAGCATTTTGGATGTTAGAGAAATAGAACTGTGTCATCAGCAAAATGACAAAAAAGCCGACATTGTGGACAATCTTGTTAAGTTTAAGAGTTGAAGTGGATCTAAAACTGAACTCTGAGGTGCACCATGTGTAAAGCCTTAGTCATATGCACCCATAAGGCTCAACCGTGCTCCTGTTCCTGACCGTGTACCTGTTTCTGGCTCGCCTCTGCTCCTGCTCCTACACCTGGCTGTGGTTCCTACACCTGGCTGTGGTTCCTCCAGCTCGACTCGCGCCCCCAACTGTCCCCCCCAACTCCATCTGGATAAAGCTCATCTGCTGGACTTTAAATATGTAGTTGTAGATTTAGATAAGTTAATTCTTCTCCATGAGTTCTGGTAAATCGCCTGTCCGTCCTGGGGGAGGATCCCTCCTTCATGTGGACACCCCTGAGGTTTCTTCGTTTTTCCGGAATCCATTTTTTTTAGGAGTTTTTCCTTACTGCGAAGGGGGGTCTAAGGGCAAGGATGCCAGTTTAGTTTAGTCAGTTTGGTAGTTCAATTTAGTATTTTCCTATTGAATTCTATGTATTCTTGATCCTTTTGATTTTATGTTTTACTTTTTCAATTAGGGCTGCACGGTGGCGCAGTGGTTAGCGCTCTTGCCTCACAACAAGAAGGCCCCAGGTTCACGTCCCGGCTGGGGGACCTGAAAAACAACATCAATGGGGGACCTTTCTGTGTGGAGTTTGCATGTTCTCCCCGTGCATGCGTGGGATCTCTCCCGGGATCTCTGGCTTCCTCCCACCGTCCAAAAACATGCGACATGGGTTGATTGGTTGCTCTAAATTGTCCATAGGTGTGAGATTGAATGGATTTGTGATTGTGGACATTCTACCCTGTGACAGACTGGCGACCAGTCCAGGGCATCCCTTGCCTACGCCCAAGTGGCCGGGATAGGCTCCGGCAACCCCGTGACCCCAAAAGGGAATAAACGGTTAAGAAGACGAATGAAAAAAAAAATTTCAATTACCGGTATGACGCACATCGAGTCGACTGTTGTTGTAAATTTGGGCTACATAAATAAAATAAAATTGAATTGAATTGAATATGGGGCTTGATATAGAGCGGACTTGATATTTCTTGCGGGTCATTCCCCATTACAGCTGCATTGACCATTTTTCACCTGCACCCATAAGGGCAGTATGGACTACGGCTTAAGCCATGTTCCAGGAGAAGTGAACTCAAGCACCAGTCAGTGTTTGTGGCATGAGATTTATGATGTTTAACTATGAAACTCACAAGTTCTGGGGACGAAGAGCTGAAGAGCTATAGTTGGATCGAGAATATCACTGGTTCCATGGTAAATGGCGTGCACCTATATTGTGCTTTACTACCTTTTTTGAAGGTTTATGGTCACATTCCCATTCACACAAAAATTAGTTGCTTTGAAAATATTTGTGTATCTAGTTAGTGCTGACAGATTAGATGGCAGTAAAGCATGGTTTCTTTAGAAATACTAACATATTTATTTATTCATTTCAGCTTCTTGGCAGTGACTCAGTTTAGTCCGATCCACGCTCGGAAGGCCTTTCCCTGCTTCGATGAGCCCATCTACAAGGCCACCTTCTCTCTGACCCTCCGCCACGACCCACAGTACATCTCTCTGTCCAACATGCCTGTGGAGGCCAGTTCGCTGTCAGACGAAGACGGCTGGGTGACCAATCGTTTTGCCAGAACGCCACGCATGTCTACTTACTACCTTGCCTGGGCCGTCTGCAACTTCACCTACAGAGAGACGCAGACCGACAGTGGCGTTACGGTGAGTCTTTTTCTGTTCGGTTCAAACGTCCTGCACAGCGGAACACGCTGTTTCATTAAAGGGAAACACTGAAAAATGAAGAATAAAGCTCAACTAATCATGTAAAATCAAATGAATCTCTGAAGTTCATCAGTTTACTTTGAGTTTTGTTTGCCTCATTTAAGACAAAGAAAGTTCAGCCTGACTTTGCCTCACTGATCTCTGCATAGACCCGATACTGTTGATTTTCTCCGGCTCCCTCCCTTAGTGACTGCTGTTTGTGTCAATACTGAGAAGAAAACTGAAGCGTGTATTGATGCAGCAGCACATACACTGTCTCAGTGTTTTCTCAACATCTGAAATGCTGTTTCATATCAATCAGCCCTCATCTCTGGGGTTAAGACCTAAGAGCTGCAATCATCATCATCAGCCAATACCTGACTAAATAAAGCTCCGTTTGGTGTGAAATTGCTTCACATTTCAACCCAATGAAAGAAAAACAAGTCAGCATGATTCAAAATTTGCTTTAATTTGGATAATTAGGACTGTTTGATGTTTTTTGGGTACTAGAAGAATTCAAAGAACATGCTGCAGTTCTGCAGAATAATTAATCCAACTTTTGTCCAAGTATTTCAAACGGCCTGCAGGCTTACTTTTGATCTCTTTGTGTGTCATCCATCCAAGGCTTTTCATACAAAGACTTAAATTTAGTTTATTAATCTAAGATCCCTCTTACTAATGGAAGATAAAGTGGTAGATGGCCATGGTCATAAACCCACACAGGGCAGATAATTTCTCAAGTCACCTATTCTTACTGGCAAAAATGGACGGCCTCATTGGCTGGAGTTTGCTCCCCCAATTAAACCTTTCAAAAACTTGAACGGGACAAAGTGAAGTTTAAATCTTTGGTAGCTCCACTCACTTGTACCTTAAAAGCACTTTGTGTTGTGCTTGTATACGAAATGTGCTATATAAATAAAGTTTGAGTGATTGAAAATACCAAGGACCAATTAGTGTCAAAGTTAAAGTTTGAGTCCTTTACTTCAGTCGTCTTCTCCATTCACTCTTCTGTCAGCACAGCCGTCCTCTCTGTCTGCTTATCTGTTTCAATAAAAGAGGGGAGGTAAAGGGTCAACAAGCTGATGAATTAATCGATTGATCTGATTGGATTCGACAGCCAAGCTCTCCATCCACTTACCCTTTTAACCTACGTATTGGGGTGACCCGTGTGCTTCCTGGTAACGAATAAGCTAATGACAAACAGGCTTTGTCAGTAGATTGTCCCACAAGCAGTAGATCAACTCCTCCTTGACTCTTCAGTTTGCAGGTCCCATTTCTCCAGAACATATTATTCTGTTTTTTATTTTTTGCTCCTGTAAAAAATAATTTTATTTCTGTGTTCTTCCATTTAGTAAAATGAAACAGCATCTTTGTTTTTTTCTGTTATCCTGAATCAGAGTTACCAACTGGTTGGACATTTTTGTAACTCTGCTAGCTAATATGCTCATGCTAATTGTTGTGTGGAAACGGCGAATACTCATAGAGGTTAAAACAGATTAGAGGAAATCCTTTTGAAGAAAACTGCACTGTTTGCAAAAAGACAAAGTTGATACAATGGTGATCATTGCCATCAAATCACAAGAAACAGTAGATTGATTGTTTTATCCTCTTTGTTCATACTGTCCTACCTTTAGAAAGGTATTAAAAATCCTTTAATCTAACTTGTGTAAAGCTGTAGACACCCTGTTAACACTTTCCTGCAGCTGTAACATTTTCCATTTACAGGTTCGGATGAAGATTCTTATTTCTTCATCATTTAGGGAAATACTGAATGCTGCTTTCTCTTCTCTGTTTGTTTACTCGGAGCAAACGCTGAATGCAGAACATTCAAACCAATAAAAATGTGTTTTTAAGAATAGTTATAACAGGTAGACAAGTTGTGTGTGTGTGTGTGTAGGTGTGTGTGTCCCTGCCTCCAAGCCTCTTTGAATTTCCATGCTAAATCACTGGAGCCTCTTTCTGCAAAGGCCTGAGCGTGAGAACTCCAGGTCATCCTTAAATAATGTGCTGGTCTTCAGAGCAGTTTATCATCTTGATAAAATGACACTTTCAACCTTTTGTTGCTGGAAAAAGATGCTTAATATGTCTAGCTAGTGCTACGATAACAGTTTTATTTGAGGAAATTACCGCCACACAAAGAGCTGGTGCTATCAGCAGATAATCTTCTAGAGCTCTGAGGTCTAAATCTCGACATAAAAGCTGAATGTGTACAGATGACATAATAAAGTCAGGAAAATGTGTCTGATATCTCAGGGTGACACAGTAATTAAGATGTAAACTGGAGATACTGGCTTGATGTCATGAGATAAAAGATAATTAACTATCCTCTTTAAAGGTCGCCGTAGTTTCACTGCCTCTTCTTTTTCTTTGAGTACACTGGGATGTGTTAGGAATGCATATCCGTGGCTGCTTAATGCAGATACTACTTGAACTTAATCCCTGAGAGGTAGCACAGAACCAATACTGTATGTTCAGATGTGTGGAATGAGCATTACAGCTCAAAACTTGGGAAAAAACACTTATTCGCTTTGAATAACGAAACCACAAAGCACTGAAAAATGTTGTGGAAGTTTCAGTATTTATTACACTTTCCCAGTCCTGCGTATAAAACACCTTTTTTCTTATGAGTCTTTGCAGTCACATCATTTACACCATGGTTTTTTATAGACATAGATAATCCCCCCGTCATTTGATTGGCTTTTGTTCAGCCTTTATTTTATCGTTATTACAGATTCACCTCTTCAAATACAGACAGGCTCTGAAGTCTGTACACTAAAGCTTTTCTGTGCGTTCACATTTATTTAGTTCACATTTATTTAGTTCACATTTATTTAGTTCACATTTATTTAGTTCACATTTATTTAGTTCACATTTATTTAGTCCACATTTATTTAGTCCACATTTATTTAGTTCACATTTATTTAGTCCACATTTATTTAGTCCACATTTATTTAGTTCACATTTATTTAGTTCACATATTTGTCAAATATGGGAAAGCAGGAAATTTCATTTGAATGATTTTGATCTGCTTTTCCAAACTGTCTCTGCCGGGAAAACCAACACTTTTGTCCAGGTCTACCCAGAAACAAATTAAAAAACAAACAACTTTTCAATATTTAGTGATTAATCTGTGCCCCTCCCCCACCCTCTGCTCTTTATTATTGCAGTTGTAAAAATGACAACAGTAGAACAAAAGAGAAATATGAACAAAATATGACTAAACAACATCATAGAAAATGTATGGGAGAAAGAGAAGTGTTTTTAATAAAGAAATTTCAGCTCACATCCTATAAGTATTCATGAAATAGATTCCTAAATACTACAACTCCTAACATACCTGAAGGGACTAGAAAAGATGTTTACACTTATCTAGTACTACCCCCCCCCACCTGTTTAGAAGGGGACACTTGGCTCGCAGTCAGAACGTAAACACAATCAACTCTGTTGAATTCTAACTATTAGTTTTTGTTATTCCCAAATTTACAAGTAAATTGAAAATATGTCCCTCCATTCCGTACTTCCGTACTGTGTAAAATAGCCTTTTATTGTATTTACCGTAGGTTTAAATAATATGTACATTGATTAATTCCTCATCTAATTTGTGCCATAATTGAATCCCTTATAGTGTATACAAAAACTTTGTTTTAGAGGTTTTTGTGGGGTTGGTTTTATCTGGTTTTATCTTTAAATTACCCCTTAAGGTGTCTGCTAATTGTTCAGCTGAATTCCATCCGTGAACAATTTTCATTTAAAGTTGTGTTGTAATTTACTGTATCAAACAAGTTCAACACATTAAAGTGAATGAATATGATGGTTCTTATGGTCCTTTTTTAAAGTATGAAGATGGGATGGGGTGTACTTTTGAATTATTTCCCCCTACTCTCAAGTCAAGAATCCAGCTAAAGCAAAAACAGTGAGCAGCACATCGACAAGTGATTTCTGTACCAAACTTTGTTTTATCCTCTTGACAACAGATCCGCTGTTTGCAATTACGTCTGTATATCTTTAACCCTTTAACACAAAAGCAAAAAACACACCTTCTCGTGTAGAATTATAAATAAAAGGCAAAATATCAGACAAATGTCAACTCAACTGACATTTGTCAATTCAAATGTAATAATTTCTCACCAGAATCCCATACAGTTTTATCATTAGCAAATAAAAGAAAGTTCAAACTTTCACATACCTTGCATTTGTCATTTTGATATTTAATAATTTCTCCTTTGCTTGATAAGCAGCATTCTGAGACATGGATAACATGGGATGGTTGCTATGGACCCACAACCTTCATGGAGATGGAGAATTGGGAATCAAACCATCATTTTAGTAGGGGTAACAATCGAAACTTGATCATTATTAAACCCAGTTCTTGTGATGCCAAACAGAGTTTCACCAAGACAGCAAGATAATTTAGAGATGCATTGTAACATTGTGTAAATGTTGAGTTTACTACCATTATTCGATGTCAATCATGAACAGCTGGTTATAAATAATGTGATTATTTCTCAGGCACGCTTTTGTCTGGTTTAAAGTGATGTTTTCAGCCGTTACAGACTCTTAGAGCAGAAATATGTGCACTTAAGTAACTAACACAAGGACACATGCACACACAACCTTGTTTCTCCTCCTCTACCTCTTCTTCCACTCCTCCGATCATCTCTCTATCATTGTAATTATGGCTCATCCATCTCGTCTGCCAGAAACTCAAGGACAGCTCTCCAGCTCACACAGCCAGTCCCACACTAACTCGGCCTCGCCATTCTTGTTTCTGAATGATAATTTGGGTGAAATGCCGTTTTAATGACCAGTCCCATCTCGAGTCATTTATAACCATCACCACCTTCTAACACTGTGTGTCTGTGTATTTGTGTGTGTGTGTGTGTGTGTGTGTGTGTGTGTGTGTGTCTGCAGGGATACTGAGATTAAATTAGTCAGGCTTGCAATTCTTGGAGTTGGTAATGAAACGATTCATCTTTATTTTCATCCTTTTCATTGTTTTGCTCACTATAAACAAAAGTGTAGTTTTCCTCTCAGTTGAATGGGTGAGGAAAACAACAGAAATCATGCCGCTGTGGTTAAATACCTGTAAGGCCTGAGATGCTGGCCAGCTTCAGCACAGTAGGTTTTGGCTTCCCTCCTACCCACTGACCATTTGGACATCCTGGGGGATTTGGATTGACTGTCAACAGATTGGCTCAGATCTGCTCCAGCCGGCAGCAGAAACATACTTTAGCTGGAGAACATAAGGAGATGAGTGTGTTCGACTCGACAAGTCTGACTGCAGAGGTTTCTAAGTGGAATCAGGTGTTTCTTGGCTTGAATCTGCATGTTGGACTCAGTTTCTCTGCTGACGGGCAAGCCTCTGTTTCTCTGAGGAGTTTGTTAGCCTTTGTTCTTCACGCCGATTCTTGGCTCTGTATGAGTGAACAAATCTATTGTTTTCAAACTCTTGGTTTTAAACCTCTTCAGCACAAAAAAACAGTCTGACCTACAGAAATGACTCAATGGGAGGCTTTATACTGACTGATCAGACCACTGAAAAAGTCACTGCTTTAGAGGCTATGTTTACTTAAAAAAGAAAAATAACTGGTAAGAAAAGTAGCCAACTTTAAAGGAACCTACAAAGTCTTGTAGCTAAAGATCTTAGTTTTCCGTCCGCTACTTCCAGGGTCCCAGCAGAAACAGCATCCTCACTTTACTCACCCCATTTGTCAAGTCAAGAAGAAGTCAAACACAAAACGACTGAACAGGATAAGGCCAACTGGAATTAAATGTTTCTGTTTGACACACTGTTTCAATCAAACCTAGTCTTTTGGTTCCCAAAGAAATGTGTTCTTCAAATTTCTGCAGTTGAGCGCACAGAACAGAATGTGTACTGTTGCTGTGGAAACGGCCATCAAAAACAAACATGGTGATGGAGGGCTGATAATGTGGGCAGGAGACCCCTTAGTATCGGTATCCTGCCTTTCAGATGTTTCCTGAGTTAAGTTATGCTACAATGACAGTCAGCTGATTTCATGATAACCCTTAAACCCAGCGATGTCATCGGCGACACGTAAATAACACACGCTACTTGAAATGCTGTAAATCTTAAATCGTAAATCGTAAATCAGCGGATTCTGATGAGGAGAAAAGGGGCTTCTCATATCTTGGGCCGTTATGTAACTAATTTGTAATGTAAAGTGTAACACAGGGGTGTCAAACATACGGCCCACAAGCCTTATACGGCCCGCCAGGTGGATTCCTCCGGCCCACACATGAAGAGTAAAAATCATAAGGATGATTAAAAAAGAAAGCAAGTTTCTAGTCCATTCCTGTGGCGAGTTATGATTTTTTAAAGAAATAACCAAATGCAAAACCCAAATGCTTTGTATGTCATCAACATCACAGTGCTCAAAGAACATGACATTCAGCACTAAGAGACTCACCATGAAGAAAAGTTTCTGGATTGCTTCAGTGTCAGATGTAAAATATTCAGTCTGTATTAATTTGAATAGACCAACTTTTCTTTAATTGAAATTAATTTTATTTGAGATCCATTGGCCCCAAGTGATCAGGCTACTATGTTGATTGAGGCATTTTTTCCAACTGAGTAAAAAACTAAAACAAAGCTGTTATTTTGCTTTTATGTTACTGGTCCGGCCCACTTGAGATCAGACGGGTTAAATGTGGCCCCCGAACCAAAATGAGTTTGACACCCCTGGTGTAACACCTACTTAATTTAAGTAACCCTTGTGCTATCCTAGGCACTTTACCATTGGGAGTGGGTCATCTAGACCCACTAGACAGTGCTCTGAACCTTTTTTCTTCAATGATTTGTGATCTTCACTGGTGTCCATGGATTACATGAAATCTTTCCACCTTTATCCACCTTTGTCATGGTAGGGAGAACACCTCAATGGAAGGGGGGGGTCATAGGATAGCACAAGGGTTAAGTAGGTGTAACTTTGGTGCTGCTGTTAGATCGGCAGCGCATGGGATTGTGGGATACCATTCCTTTTGCCTGTCTGGACAGATTTGGGTCTAAGTGTGGGTTTTTGACCAAATGTGTTTAGTTGTTTAGCTGTTTTACTGTGTTTTGTCTAGTTATTTGTCCTACTATGGGAGGGAGAGGATGATGAGATTAGATACCACCCCTAGTGCAATATGAAGATACTACAACTGAAGGTAAAGTCAGAGTCAAGATAACTGAATACATTATATATTGCAAATCTACATTGAATTACTAATTTTAATGTTATAAAAATGATATATATATATGTATATGTTAATTCAACACGTCACATCTTGGGTTTTTTTCTTTAGCATTTCTTTCATCCACCTCTTCATACTTTCAGTTCAGAGGCTATGTTGTGGTGAAATGTGGCACTTGAGCTTTCTTTGGTGGGGAGGTAGAAGTGTTGTAGAGCTGATAATGACTGAAATGGATTATATCAATTTGAGGGGGGACTAAATGCTTTTAGTCTCAGGTTCAGAACCAGGTGAAACTGGAGCAGAAACGGGTCCTGGTTGAGGATCGTTCTATACTGGAACGTTGGAAGCAGACCTGACTGTGGGTTTTTGTTCCAAGTCTTGGAGCCACAAGCAGGTCTTCTGAAGATCTCGTTCAGCTCCTTTAAGGGTGAAAGTATGTCCAACAATTGAACTACAGCAGATGGAACTGTCTTCACGCTGCATTTGAATTCCATGAAGAGATTTGGGATGCTCCTCCTGCAGCTGGACTGGGGAGGTAGTCTAATAAGCATCCAAACCCCCAGGAATTAATGTTTCAAGTGGAATGCAAATGCTGTTGGTAGGGATTTTTGAAGAGGTCAGTGGAGCGTTGATGTGTGGCATTTCCTCTGCAGTTTGGGGAAAATTAAAGAAAAATCAGCATCAAGTGAAAACCAAAAACCATGGCGATAAATACGGAAAACCATCTTTTGAGCCTTGCTGCTGCCATGGGAATAACAAAAACGACAGAGCCCGGCAACAATGAAATTTTATGTGGCTGCTAGGTCCTTTTAACGTGTAAAGTGGTGGATGTGCTGAAAAGCCTTGGATTTCCCAAGGCCTTTGCTTTTCAATGCGGTCTCTTTGTGATCATTTGTAAACATGGGGTCACGTCCAGAAGAAGCAGAACGCTGCAGAAGGACAGCGGTTGAAGTTATTCTCCTTGAGTTACCATTTTGTAAGAATAGGATTCTATTTACAGACAAGTGTGCAGGACGTGAAAAGAAACCGGGAAACAGTATCTGAATGTTTTTATTTTTACAAACAGTTGCTGGATATGCTCTCCGCGCTTCTGTTACAGTCTCTTCTCACATTCAAATCCTTGTTTTGCGCCTGAAGGCAACAAAGACGCTGCTGTCTGTTTGCGGAGCAGCTTCCTCTGACAGAAACATTAATCCTCCCATCCCTCCATCCTCCTCCTCCTCCAAACCTCTAAAAAAGAGGAGCTTTATATGACGAAGAATGACTAAAACATTCCTCCACGCTGCTCATAACCGATGAAACGGCTTCATGTGACACAAACATTCATCTTTACCGCCAGAAGAAAAGCAAAGTCGACATGGCGGACTCTGAGCAACATCTAGTCTGTAACTGATGCAAATTAGTCTCTACAAATCAGAGTGTCAAGTTATTCCCCTGCAACTGCTACTATCTTAAATGTAGACTCAAAGGAAGAACATGACTTGGACGTTTAAATAATAAATGAATGTCGAGGGTTTCTAGTCTGCTTTAAAGACAAAGATGCTAAACAAGCCGCAGTTGTTGTTCAACTCAGTCTTCCAACAAATCACATTTATGAATTTGTCCTGGCTGCTCAGAATGATCAACTGAACTCCTGTTGTTGAGGAAAAGGTTTGGCCACTTCCAGAGTCTGTTGCTATGAGGTTTTAACAACATCTCAGCGGCGTGTTTTAAGGCTTTCACAAACACCGGATGTTATCAGGTACCTCTGTGTCTCTTAGCACCAACGTAGCAGTTGCTTGGTCACTAATGATGTGCTGGCGGTTGCTCAGAGGTTAAGAGTCTCTTTTAGTGTAATTAATGAGCTGGTTGCCTGGCTTTTTTAGCCACTGATTAGCCGGTGTTTGCTTCTGTTGACGTTTCAGGGTTGGGGGTGAGATTTTGTCAGTTGAGGACCTCATCTCTAATCTCTGTAGATGGCTGGTCCTGTTGGTTTGGCTGCCAAGAAGAGGCTGAAACCATCTTAAATGATGATTGGTGGTGAGTTTAAATCATAGGTTAGCACCAAGAGCCAGCTTGTTTTCCAACATACTCCACTCTGCCGTCTCCCAATTGGCTGGACACACCCCATCCAGGTGAACGGCCATGAGTAGGGCACGGATATCTAGACATCATGCAGTCACACCGGTCCTTGAGACTTGGAGCTGCTGTCATGACATTTTAGGAAGGCTTGGTTTAACAAATCAGCAGCCATACAAGAGAGCCTAACTTAAATGCATTAGTCACATTCATTAAGGACAGAATGTCTGCTAACTAGGGCTGGGCGATATGGCCTAAAAATAAAATCTCCGATTTTATCTTTTTTAATTCGATTTCCGATTTTTTTCCCCGATTTTTTTTCCCCCCCACCCTACTTAAGGAAAGCGATAAGTACAAACAGCAAACAAGTTCAAGCAAATGTTGCTTTTATTTAATCAAACCCAAGACAAATGTAACAAATGGCATGAATAATAAATAAATGAACACGCTCTTGGAATCAAAGTTAAGTATAAAAATTTTCTTCTTACTCCCTTTTTGGACTTGTGTTTAAATAATTTTGTGTTGTTTTATATATTTTTTTTTCTTGTTTTTGTCTAATTTTGTTATTCTACACATGTTTTCACTTATCCCAATTAAAAAGGTTACTTCTTTACTTAAGTCCCAGCTGTGTTTAAGTCCCACTTTGTAGTCTAGACTAAAAGGAGACTAACATTCACCTTGACAGTAGCACCATTTTCTAAAGGATTAACAATATAGCTCATATCTGGGGTCTAAGGTTTTAATTAAATCAATAAACCCCGTCTTCTCCACGGAGATGATGATGAAGCAGGTCAACCCCCCCCCCCCCCTCGCGGCCGCCTCCTCCGACAAACAAAACCCTACGCCGCCGCGTCGCAAATGAATATATCAGTAAAAGTAATAATTACAACGCAGTAACAACTAACTATACAGGCGTTGTAGAATCAGTGTTTGTGTGTGTGTCAGGGCGCGTACGTGATTAAGAGGACTGAGCGCGTGCCACGCGAGCGCGCGTGAGAGCCTTGACTCTGATGGGCTTTAGGCAGCGTGGGTGGGGGTCTATTCCTCCACGTTTGTGGCAGTAAACCCAGACCAGTTCCAAACAACAGATGATTTTATTCTTTTCTTGGGAACAAACTTCCTACTGTCACCGGTAGCCATGCTGTCGCTAGCTGCTTCGTGTGTCGATTGTCGCGTCGCGTGTCGCCGTGTGACACTAACGCTACGGAAGCTCTGGGGAGCCAAAGATGCGCCACATAAAAATTCGATTTAGTTATTTTTGAAATCGCCCGTAACAAAAAATTCGAATTAATTCATTTGATCGATTTATCGCCCAGGCCTACTGCTAACCAATATGTTCTTTATCTTTTATGGAAGTTTTGACTCTCTGGTCTTCATTAAAGCCCCCTTTCCTGCTATGCCTGCGGGGGTTTGCTATCGTCTTTAAAGGTGCTGGGATGTGAATCATCTGAGGTCAGTAGCCGCGTTTCCATGGGCAAAAGTAATCGGAAAGAACGCCTGATCGGAAAGAAAATGCGTCATGTAAACGCGCCGTTCGGAATACTCTGCCCCGGTCAGACTCATTCGGATCAGAATTTCTTTCCGATCGAGATGAGTGGGTTATACCGATCGTTTATCCGATCGTGGAGCATGTAAACGGTCATTTCCGATCGTGTGTCACTGCTGCTCTGGGTTACGTCATGCATAGATGGTGTTTGGCTCTGCGGACGCCCCGTGAAAAGCGCAGCCCCGCTCTCGCCCCGCTCTCGCCCCGCTCTCGCCCCGCTCTCGCCCCGCTCTCGCCCCGCTCTCGCCCCGCTCTCGCCCCGCTGGCTCTCCCCTCTCTTTCACCCTTCACGAAGGAGATGCGGGGAAGGAGCGCTTCGTGCCCCCCGACGCTCACTCAGTCCACTGGCACCCGAGTGAACAGAGGAGGTGGATTAATAATTTTGTGTCGGGGGGGGGGGGGGGATGCTTTGTTACGTGTGCGTTTTGTTATGTGTGGGAGAATTCAGACTGCGAGCCGCCCCCCCGCTCTGGGTTAGCGGCTGCAGGACTCAGGAGGAACCGTGTTCGAACAGAGATCGGGCCGCTAGCTGACAGAGTGGCTTTGGGGCGGTCTGTGTGAACTTTTCAGAGCAGAAATAAATGTCGCGTGGTGTCACGTGGATTTGTGTTTCCAGTTGTGTCCCGACAAAATAAAGGCTGATGTTATTTCCATACATTTATGTGCAGCTAAGATGCAGATTGCTGCGTTTCTCGCACGGTCCTGGATTTTGTGTCCATCAAGGCTAATGTTGTTAGCCTGTGTTAGCCTGTCCTAAGCCTTCTTCCAGCTCTGTTTCATTCATAAAGCAGCACTGATCACACGGATTAAATATAACGATGAGCGAACAGGCGCTTCATAATATTCACCATATTAATAAAAGCACATTTGGGAGATCGTCTCGTATTACTGAGCTGCTGCACATGCTGTCTGTCTGTGGCAGTGGTTTGTTTACAACGGGACCTAGTTCCGCATCCGGGTGATTTTTACACTACTGCACATGCCCAGATGATTCATTCCGAACGAAAGCGTGAGCCATGGGAACGTTTGTTCTAATCGGAAAAAGGTTTTCTGTGCCCATATGCACGGGTGAATTTTAACCCGACCATTGATCCGATCGAGATATTCTGCCCATGTAACCGCGGCTACTGTTTAACTGGAAGTGTGTGGGAAGTCTTCTCTGGATGGTGGAGTTTAGTGCATCAGTCTGAACGGGCTGAATGGGTGGGTCAACAGATTTCTTTAGTCTTCTATTATACATGAAAGATTGGAGTCATAAAATAGGCTCCCAAATTAAAAATAAAACCTATGTTTTACATCTCTGTTTGGTTGGGTTCTCCCTCATAGATAAGATGTGCTTTAATAGTGTTGTTGCTCCGCTGAATAGAGTTAAGCCCTCCGTTAATGGCGCCTCTTGGTATACCCAGTGAACATTGAACCCAGAGTGCACTGGGTTGCACAAGGCACTGGATTCTGGAATTGTACACTCGGACAGCATTACAAAATTTACTCTGTATTGTGTAGTAAAGAGAGTTGGACCCACTCTCTCACAGTTGAAGTGTATCAGTGATGAACATCACAGACCTCTGTTATCTTTTTAAGTGGGGCAACTTGCAGAATAAATGACAGACTTTTTCTGCTCCACTGTAGCTCCCGGTCACAGGGTTGAGCTCGATCACTTCCTCTCTTTCAAAGAGTCTAAAGGCAGCAGATACACTAGGACCAGAAGAAATAATAAAGGAATAAAACCACGTCTGCACACAGACTCTTTAAAGCTTAACTGTAATGCAGTTGCAATTAATCAAGGTGTCAGTACGGGTAAAGATGGATTTTGGCTTCCTGGAGAGCTCCGGGGTTCTGGACAGGTTCCAGACTCAGAGGGGCAACATCACGCAACCTCAGCAAATTATTGCTGCAGGTATCCTTTAAGGGAGGGCTGCAAGCAGAACAAAATCTTATGTAACTGGAGGTGTTTCAGCAGATGATGTATGATTGAATCAGTACACACAAGCAGAGGTAAAACCGACGGTGAAAACAGACACTTTCACAAGTTTAATCTAGAATAAGAGACAGCGACCTGAAAGCCGGGCCTCAACGCCGCCTAAATGCTGCACGGCAGATTTACAGCGGCATTAAGAGCGTCTGTCGTAATCGTAAAAATGATTATGTTCACTGTAAACGAGAACAGCTCACAATCTAGAAATAATTCCCATCTAGCAGACAATCTGAGGAGCACAAACAAGCACAGCAGTAAGTCTGGGACATTTCCAGCCTTCATTGTCGGCAAACAGAATCTCTCTTTCTGTGTTGCGCTCTCTCATAAACAGCTGTTTGTCTTTCTGTTTATTGTCAGCATAATGCTTCGCTGTAAGGATCCCGATTCCCGTAATGAGACTCCTCTCCTTCAGGGAGGATTAAACTGTGGCAGAATCCAAACAAAACGGTGTGGGATGACCCGCTGAGCCAGCCTGGCTCCAATAAAACTCCCATATTTCAACCATTTAGCTGGTTTCACAGACTTCAAGTGCCACAAAGCTAAGACTTAGTATTTATCTGGCAGCTAATCACCTTCCGAGCCTGAATGGGAGCCGCTTTCATTGTGAGACAGAATACTGGAGGTTTCTAGAATAACGTCATGTTACATAACACCTTATTTTCTGATTCCATCAAATGTAGGGAGAATAAGTCAAAGCAAACAGCATTAAAAAGCTCCATTTAATGCAGAAACACTGGAAAAAATCCCTCTGTTTCTTGGGCTTGTCTCTGCATTGTTCTACAGAATAATCCAAAAAGTGACCCAGATTTCCATCTCTGTAATTAATGCTAACAGCCTGATACTGAACCACAGACTCAAGCTTCCACAAACTAATGGGAAATCTTTTCCAGCTCCAACTGCTGTGGCTTCATTTTCCTGTAACCAGTATAGGTACGCTAAAACAACCGTCAAAGCATTCATAATAAAATCCATATTGTAGTTAAGACAAAAAAACCTAACACAAGTAAGTACTGCAGTCTGAGTAAAGACATTACTTAGAGCCATATTTACTTGTTTCTTTCTTTTTTAGTGAATGCATAATAATCACGTTTTAAGTGTTGGATTACTGGGATTTAAAAACAAGCAGAAAGTTAATTGTTTTTGATAAATTGAAGCTACAGCAGAGCCTGGAGATGATGGAGAAGGTTGTGAACACTTTATGAGAAAATGACAAAGAATATAAAATATCACAGAGATACACTTAATATCAGCAAGAATGCCAAGGCTGTTATGGTCTGTTGTAGTGAAGGAGCTTTTAGGGGGGCACGGTAACCACACGTTTTATTTTGATGTTTTTACATGTATTTTTTTAAACTCGTCATTGTAAAGGTGCAACAAAATTTAGCTGCAACTCCCTGGTGCACGACTACAAGATCAAGACATGTTAAAAAAAGTGCTAAGTGCTAATTTCTACCTGAATTTAGGGCTGAGACCGCTCTGGGGAAGAAGCTGTCTCCCAGTCTAATAATAGTTCCTGGTATAGTTAAAAAAAAATGTATGCAAAAGAAAAAGCATAAAAAGGGAGAGTTGTTAGCCGCTGCACCTCCCAGCACCGCCATCTCTAAACCTGAATCAGGGATGGACGGATGGACAAAACATGTCCAAACACTTATTGAAAACAGCTAAACTTCATTCAAAATCAAATCGGCTCTTCACCCATTGCTATGACCTCCTGATGGGGAGGGCACAAGAGTTCTTTGAATGGGAGGAGACTCTAAAGAAACCGGACACAGCGGAAAGATTTTCTCCGACTGGCCTGGAGCGCCTTCTGATCACCTGTAGATGTCTGGAGGGGACGGTTAGAGAGATCTGGGCTTTCTGCAGAGTTAGCTCCTTTCTGGACCCAACCCAGGATGAACAGCAGGTTAAAAAAAAGGATGGAGTTCCACCCTACTCATCTTTGATGTGCTATCAAGTCAAGAGTTAAAAACGTTTCTAAAATCCTCAGCATGTGAGTCCTGACGCGGATCATGATGCCGAGTTTAACATAGAGATCTTTCAAACTGAATTAACAGCTTGTTTCAGCTGATCTCAACTGTTTAAAAGTGAGATCAAGCTAAGCTGCAGTGATGGAGTCCTGCTGCAGCTCAGCAAACAGTTTTCCACTGCAGGAACGCCCTGCTGCGCTGCAGCTGACGCGTTCACAGTGTTCAAATGCAGCTGCAGCACTTTGGTCCGTCCAGAACATGTAAACTTTAGGGAAGCATTGAATATAAATGTTGCTTGTGATTTATTAGCTACTATTATGACTTTGCATAAAATACCTCTTCTATACAAATAATCCTACTGAAGCTGCAGTTCTGAATGCTTATGTGCCTCTACAGACTCTGTCGTGTGCTATTACTATTCAGTGAGAGGCTCCCAAATCCACAGTTGTAATAATCCAGGTTCTAGACTATGATTTTGGATGAAATCTGCTTTCTAATCAAGGGACTTGGTATGAGAATGTGAGCGCTGTGTTCAGATATTGTTGGGTGAATATTCAAATGTTAGAGCCAGAGTTCATCAGTAAGCAGTGATTGGTCCTAGTTTTGGTCTGAGTCGAACACTTTGACCAGTCAGGATCGAGCTTGTTGGAGGGCCACACCCCTACCAATTTGGGCTACACCAATCCCATCTGTCAACTTGAATCTGATTTGAAACGGTGGGAAGCTTCTTCAGTCTGCAGTGCAATGTAGTAAAACTAAACTTAACTCAACTAATACAAATGTTTTCATTGAAATTCTAAAAGTATTTTTCACATTATAAATAACTTTTCACCTCTTTAAAATTTACTCAAAGAGGTAGAATTTAAAGTGTTTCTTCTCAAACCTCTTTAATGACCTAAAATGTCAAATTAACATTCTATAATCATAATAAAGGTCACAGTAATGACGCTCTGTGACTCCAACCTGTAGGTCAGATCAGCCTGTTAAAATGATTAAAGGCGCTTTCAGCTTTTTGGGAGACAGTCGTGACTTAAATCAGAGTTTAGATATCAGGGTTTTAATGTCCTTCAGTGTTACGGTGTTCAAAAATGTTTTAACATTAACTTTAATCGAAAAACTTTTTCCCTGGACTGAAAGTGCCTGAGCCTCCAGACAGACATTTTTATCATCAAATGCTTGTTCTTCTGCTTTATGCTCTGACCTGTTCAAGCAGCCACTCCAGGAAAGATGGGGAACAAATGTAAACAGAGACTGTACATTTGAAGTATCAACTTTATTAGTTTGAACTAAAACTGTAACCTGGCAAAAACTAGCTAGCCTTACATTCTGATGCTGAGGAACAGAGTTGTACATTCTGGAAAGCTGATATCAACAAGCTAATTCTAAGAACAAGAATGCTAATGTTTACATGCGACATTTCAGAAGAAAAAAGAATATAATAAATACATTAGAGGATTTTCAGGAAACTAACTGTAACCTGTGAGCAAATGTTAGGAATGTAATGTTTGGAAACGATTATTTTATCGGCAGGAAATTTGAATGAATTTGCTTCCAGCTGTTTGCTAGGAAGTTAATGCTGGTAAAAATAGTTTAGACACGCTGACATAAAGTAGAGGATTCCTCAGCGATTAGTGTTGACCAGTTGATGTTTAGAAGCCTAGGTTGAAAAAGCCAATGTAAAGATTACATAAAGTTAATTTTCTTTACTTTTGTCTTTCTTGGTTTTATTATCTGACCTACTGAACACATATTGTGCTTTAGGTATACAAGGCAACGGTTTCAATGAAAAGTAAAATCTCTCTGGTGTTCCTGCCGTTTATCCCAGCTTGTTTTTCTCCACGGTAAGGCGTTTTGGGGAGCAGGTGAGTTTCTGAAGTGCTTAGTTTGCCTGGAGCAGACGTGAGACGGCCCTGAAGAGCATCAGACCCTCAGAAAACAGAGCAGAGCCGTGTTGTTCTGCAGGGTGAAGCTAATTTCTGCTCTCTGAAGTCAACATCCACCCTTTTTGTGTCTTGTTGACATTGACAAAGAGACTGTTATCCTTGGCGGGGCTCTTGGGTGGACTCACCTCCTCAGAGTGTTGTCAGCCGAAGCGGTGATGTGAGCGGACGCGGTGTCGCCATCACGGGTCAGCGGAGTCTGTTTCTGACTGTCCGAGGCCTGTTGATTTCAAAGTCAAGGAGCCACATTCACAGTGAAGACAGCGCTCGCTCTACACTCATATAAGCCGCTAAACCATCCATCAAATTACCGTGGCAACCAGGCATCCATCCGCCCATCCATCATCCAAGGGCAGCAGGCGGAGCTTTACGACGAGAGATGTTACGGACGAGTGGAGAGGGAAAAAAAGCAAAGAGAGGATGGCATTAACAAGGAGCGCTGCATTGATTTTCACATCCAGATTACATAAAGTTTGAATAAAGCTGACATGGACTGGAATAGAAAACGTCACAGTGGATTTTGCTCTCTGCTTGTTTCGAGCTGATTGACTGCTTGACTGACTGGCTAATTTCCTGGCTTCCTGGCAGAAATTGAATGATGCTTCAGACTTGTCCAAGCTTTTTAAAGTCAAGAATCTGGTCTCTGCTGGAATCTCTGCTTTCTGAGTTCTGCTGCTTCAAATTAACAACGAAGGATGATGATTCCCTGTCAGCGCTGAACTTCTGATTCATGCCACCTGCTTACTTAGCTTAGCTTTTCATGGTAGCAAAAAGATTGACATGAGATTGGACGTCCTTCTTTTGAACTAAGCAAAGCTGAGCTCCATCTTTGAGATGGACCCACTCCTGTTTTGGGGAAAAAAAGAACGGTTTTGGTAAATTGGCAGTTTGTGTCGATGGATTTGAACTATGTTCACCTATCTAGCAATCTGGGGAATTCGTCTTAGTCGTAACTTAGGAACCACAGTTTAGGTTTCTACTGCTTGGTGTTTTCTGACTCACTTCTTTTGATTATTTAGTTGTCTTCTGTTATTGTTGTTCAACTTTCGGAAAGGCAACCTAAGAATAAAGGTGTATTCATACCAGTTATAAATTTACTTTTATGCAATTTCATTTTCTTAAAAACAAAATTCAAAAAACAAGTTCAAAAAGTAAAATGCCAAAGGTATTTCTGTGTAAAATAGTGTTCTAGTTTGGCTGGTAAAAATGTTTAGCCGGTAGATTCTTTTTTTTATCAACTAGCCGACTTTGCAGGTGACTCAAACATTAAATTTCAGCCCCTGTGGTGGTATTTCAGTCATTTCAAATCCAACAAAAAGCTAAGGAACGTGCTCTGCACATTGTGCAGGAGGTATGTTCCTTTGGAGCACGGAAATCCCACCAACCTCTCTATTCAGCTGAAGTGTTCAATGTCAGACTGAAATAAACGAAGGTTAGACCTGCACAGCAGCAACAGCCTTAACTACCAGAAAACATTCTGACATTAGCTTTTAGTTCCTAACTTATTCACAGGAAAAACGTTTGTCCATTTTATGTTTGTTCTGTAAAACCTGAAAACATTAGAATTTGTTTTTTAAATGAAACTGAGTGTTCGGTTTAATGTATGTTCTCTTTTGCTTTCATTTTCAGTTTAGGTTGTAACTTAAATGCCTTTTCTTAGTTATCTGAAAGAAACGGTGGCCTCATGTTCCTTCAGTGCTTCCATTATGTTTAAAGGATGACAGGAAATACAGTTTTAAATCTAAACAACCTGCTGATGATTACACATTTAATTATGTTATGTAATTACTATTTGTAATTGTTATGTGGATGATATTGTCATATATATCGTTATCGGCTATCGGTTCTATATCGCCCATCCCTGCTAAGGACCCTCACCAGATAAAGCTTATGGCGCCCCCTGGAAAACCAACCCTTGTCTTTTGTTGTCATCCCCTTTTTTTGGATACAGGCTTTTCTTTTCTGTTATCATCAGTTCTTTGATTGTCTGTGTAATAATAATAACTTCATACTTTTATGCTGGTTAAAAATTGATTTATTTCACCAGTGGATCCTTTTCTCAGGTCTGTAGCTGCAGGGAAGCCGGCTGCCTTTTTTCACCATCAAAACATGAATTTATTTAAAACCCAAAGAAGATGTCTGTTGGTTTTTTGTAGGTCAGGAGAATTTCCTGTTGTTCATGTCGATTTGTCGTGTTAAGTTGTTTTTGGTTCTGGTTATGCATGAAAAATCTCTTAACATTTTAGAGCTGCTGTCCTTCAGCTCCTCTGTTGAAAGGGTGAAGTTTAAAGGACTGAATTTTTATTAAAAAAAAGAATCCACAACAATTTTAGAAAAGTAATTTAGAGAAAAATTGGCTGAAACAGTGCGATGATGGAAGAATCTTCAGGGGTGTGTTTTCTAGGTCTGTATGTAAGGAGAGTTTAGTCCTGAAGCAAACCTCCGGAAGTTTGTTTGGCTGCATTCACGTCGTTGACGACACACAGAGCCAATCTCCACACTCACAACTGCTGGTGATTTCAAGTTTCTGCACTAGCTGCTCTGCTGGCACTAAGCGTCCAGCTTTAGCATCAGCTGAGACCCACTTTGTTTGAGAACAAGAGCGTGTTTAGTTTATTGAAGACCTCCTCCTCCGCCTCCTCCTCACACATTCATACATTCATGCTGGTTAAAACTGTGGCATGCCCGGGACTCTCCTCGCCGTGGGAGAACGTGACTGCAGGCGCCTCAGGAATCCTCCGGAGATGATTTTCAATTCAGCAGCTCTTTGCCAGTCAGCCGAAAGAAGCAGCGATTTCAATAAAGCCTCCACTTTGGCAGCTGATGTTCACTCTGCTGGCTGCTGCGCTCCGAGATGACTTTCTGTGGAAGAAAGGGAAATGTGGAATTTGAGGAAACGAGCTTTGAATTTTGGAGAGGAGATAGAAAGAGCTGATGACAGATGACTTACAGTATTTGGGTTGTTAAACTGCCTTCTGTGAGTGTTTGTAGAAGAATAAGTCTGAAAAAGAGATTTAAAAATGACTTATTCTTTGTAAGAATCTACTTTAATGTGGAGTACCACAGGGATCTTTTTTTTGGTACTTTTTTCTTTTATTTTTTAACTCGTTCTGTCCAACAGCTGAGCATCCAATGAGAGCTGAAGGCCTCTTATGTTGGACATATTTTACTGTTACAACATGGGATAATGAATCTTCTGACACACAAGGTGTATATTTGAATAAACCCCCTAATTACGAGATTTTAAGTCATAAATCATGACATTTTTTCTCGTCAATTCAAGACTTAAAATCTCGTAAATTTGTAAAGAAAAAAAAAAAAGAAGTCATAGCTTAACGAGGAAAAAACACCAAAGTTTTCCGTTTATCCACATATTTCATCTTCAAGCTAGGCTTGAAGATGAAATATGTGGAGCCTTTTGTGAAGCTTTATTTCTGGTTAGGATTTAAAAAACAGAGATTCTGAACTTTTTGGCAATTCAAAATCAGATTGTCAGTGTAGCCGTCTTTCCGGGGTTCGGTGTCAGTAAAGCAGAGTGTCATCTGTAAAATAAGGAGCTCAGAGACACGTTTGGGTGTAGAGGATCGCTACAGCCTTTATTCCATTTTTCATTCACATAACCTGAAGTTCATTTGTCACCTTACGTCATGAATCTGTCATCCAAACACCAATGCGGAAGTAAACAGTGTTACATACGCCCCCTCCTCCAGATGAAACGTCCTGTTTCAACATAAAACAATAGGGGAATGAAAATAGTCTGTTATATTAGCATTAGAACGTTGAAAACGCCAAAAACTCCTCCTCCTCAGACGGAAGCATCACACAGACGTAGAGATCTGGTCTTTAATGGAAGAGGAAAGGATGAAGGTGACAAGCTGCAGGGACACCGACGTCTTCATCGGTCTGCAGAGATCCTGCAAACCACCCATCAATAAATAAAACATTAATAAACCATAAATCAAACAAATGAGCTTCCAAACCATATGAACATGATCAACAAACATTCAGCTCACCTGTTCCATTGAGTTTAGTGGGTCTGCTCTGCTGCTGCGTGGCGTTCACTTGCTGCTCTGTATGCTCACCTCAACTTTAATCTCGTAAATTTACAAGTTTTTTTCTCGTAAATCTACGACTTAAAATCTCGTAATTGTGCTTTTTTTTTTTTTTTTGGGTGGCCCTAAAACTCTGTCGTAATCATCCCATCGTGGCTCAAGTACGATATCTTCTGCCTTATTCCCAACTGTCCTTGGGTCAACCCCTCCATACCGGTGGAGGTGACTAAGGCTTTGGGTATAAATGCATCAGATTATTGACTAATACCAATAATTTTAGACATTTTAATATCCAACTATTGGCTAATGTCAAACAAGAACTTCAGTCAAAAAACTTGAACTGATTCCAAGTTCACTTCAGTTAAATTCTTTTAATAAGAAATGCTGTGGGCAGTTACCAAGGCTTTTATTTTGTAGCATAGCTTTTTTTGAGCTGGTTCCTTTGTTCCTTTTCAAATACGGAGCTCTTCTGATCAGTGCAACATACAAATGGATGAATGTAAAGATTCGGTTCTGGGCTAAATGTAATCCTGTTCTCTCTGACAGTTTTTGAAGCTGAGAACTTTCTTTGATACCATGAGATGTCATGGAGCGTCGTGTCAGCTCAAAGACCCTTTGAGCTTTAGCTTTTATTTGCTGCTCATGTCAGGTCAACAAAGCTCAGCGCAGCTGATCTCCCTCCTGCTTTTGTTGGAAACAGCTGAGTGTGAGCTCTGACACGCAGACCTCCCAGAAGCCACCGCCGCCGCCTGAGCTGGATCCCTCAGAGCAGAAGCGATGGAGACAGTAATGCGTGTTGTGACAGCACTGGTGCAGCAGCACGAACGGCCGTCGAAACCCTCCTTCAGCGGACTCCACTCTGTTCTGTCCACACAGATGTATTTTTTATAATTAGCTGTGATGGATCAAGCAGCTGTCACCATGGTAACCTCTCATCCATCAGCTGATGGAGCTTGTGTGTAATTAATGTGAAGGGTGAGACAAATGAACTGCTCCATCCATCACAGAAATGCAGAGGAGGGAGATGCGGAGCTTTGTGTGGCATTCACTGACTGTGGAAGAAACATGTTTCAGGTCAGTGAAGTGGCAACAAAAGCACAGAGTCATTATTCTAAACAACACAAAACTGATTAAACACAAATGATCCAAAATTCATCACCGAGATTCATTCAAACTACAGAACTGAAGGAAAAAGATCTCTTATCAAGTTGATGACTCCTCCCCTTGACATTACTGCCATGACAACCAGTGTTTAGTTAATACAGCTGACTAAAGAAGTTGGATGTTAAGCCCATAAAGCCCATGTCGATATAAACGAACACTGAAATGTAGGCGGCGCCATCATCTCGTTCTCAAACAATCCCAACCTGACGCGCCATCTTTCCGCTTTGGTTTCTGCAGATTAACCCTTTAACACTAACAGCAAAATAACCATCAACTGTTTATGACAACTGGAGAACTCCCCTCCCCTCCCTCCCCCCTCTGACCTTCCAAACAGGAAGTACCTACTGGCTCCAAGAAACCAAAGTCCCATAGACGTCTATAGAGGACTAATTTTTCTGCTCAAGTTATACACTGACCAATCACATGTCAGAAAAAAAGTAGGTGGAGCCTCCTGGCCCCCACCTCTAACATTCAAATTTTTTACAGATTTCATGTAGCCGGCTTTCAAGTGGTAGGGATGTGGCCTTCTAACAAGCTCATCTATTATTGGTGAGAGTGGTTGCCATAGAAACTAGGACTCAGGCACAACTGGCACCAATCACTGTCAACGTCTGGCTCAAACATGGCGGCGGTTAAACTGTAGAAAGATTGCTTTATTTGGTTGGAGATGTGGATGAAGTCACACTCTCACTCCAGTTCCTATACAAACAATGAAAACAACACAAACCCTTTGAAGTACTGTAACTCCTCAACCATTTGTGCAATTGATGTAATTCCAACGGATGTAACACCTTGTTACGGCGCAACGCCGCTTCTTCTCTGCGTCTGAGTCAGCAGGTTTACACTGATGCCATAAATGGTTAACTACTGTACAGTGTTCAGAATTCGTTGGAATTATGTTATTTGCATAAATGGTTTAAGAGTTACGATAACTCCAAGAACGTCAATCGTGGTAGCTAAACCTCGGCGTTAATTACTTCACATCTAAATGGTTTGCAGACATGGTGATGTTAACGTTTAATTGAAGAAAAAAATGCATAACAAAGGAGAGAAATCTTCCATTGATGTGATTGAATCAAGTCGAGTTTATGGTGTTCGTAATAACATCTTAGCGATCCTCAGATTCTGTCATTTATGACCAACTTTCCTAAAGAGAAAAAGTATACATTTGAAAAAATAATACATAATTTAATCCACTCTTTGTGAGGAGATCACATCTCTGCCAGATTGTCGCAGGTGGAACACGCCACACACCTACGGGATCAAGCGTTTTGTCTGCCGCGCGCGGCAAGTTGCGTTTGGAGAAAATTGCCTTGGATGTGGAAGAAGTCTGTCTGTCAGGCTGAAAGCCTGGGAAAGGAGTCACTGAAGGGAAGCATCTTTGCAGAGCTGCAGAATCACAGGAGAGCTGCAGATCTGAGCCACAGCAAGAAATAATCTGCTGGAATCGCAGCAGCCTAAAACATCTCGCAGCCTTTTCCCCCCAAAACTTTAAATGTAGTCCATAGCTTCAAATCTCCTGCTTTGTCTGGAATGTTGAAGTATTATTTAAGCCGTTGAAATCGCATGTTGTTGTTTTTACTTGGTCTTTTACCCATCACTCTCTTTACATTTGCTCTGGGGAAACTGCATGTTGGTTAATCCCCACTTTGATCCACATTGAAGTATGCTGGCAGTTTTTAAATGGGCTGAAATTACACTGAGTTTGGCACACAATCCTACTGACTACAAAAATATTTAGCCAGCGGCAGCGCAGGTTTTTTACCAGTTGAATCCTACAATTCTAAGGTTTATATTTGTACGGCTAAATGAGCAGTTTTACATTTCTAGTAGAAATCTCTGAGATATCTTTGTCAAAACTCTGTTGATTCAGTGTTGTCGTGTGAGAACATGTGTTGTTCTTTCCCTTTACGAGTACTGTTCCCATTTTCTGTATTGAAAACAGAACATTTCGGGTCCATTGAATGGATTTTAAGTTTTCATCCGGAAAAGGACATAATTGATAAACATGATTAATGCTTTGAGTTTAAAAGGGTCTTCATATATTTATCATGAAGTTTCATTAGATGCATCCCATCAAACAGTGTTTTACTAAACTTTATCACATATATTCGTCCCTCAACGACTCTTCAGCTTTTGTGAAGAAATCCTCCTTTTTTAAATTTCCGGTTGATTGAAGATCTGTGATTTCTACCAGAACCTCCATGAACACAGATAGGTATTTGATGAAGAGCTTCTCTGGTTTTCTCTCAAGGATAAAGCTAAACAAAGTGATGAAAGTCGACCTTCCCGCTCTTTTTATAATTCTATTTTCCTGCTGCACATTTGGACTAAAACTCATTATTTTCTGGAGAGCTGAATGTGACGTTGGCCTGATTCTGTTTTCTCCAAGTGTCTGACCTGACCAGTGCTGGCCTCGTTCCATTTCAGCGTTGTTTTTTTTCTGCACATTTGGACCAAAGATCTCTGGGATGTAATTTTTCTGCCTCTCAGCAGATCTGAACTCTGGGGTTTAATACGCAGCCGACCAAGTGTAGTTTGTTGCAGCCTAATTTCATTTCCTTGCTGAGTAGATTCAGAATAAACCGGCTGAACTTTTCGGCTAATTCTAATTTCCTGTCTGTATGGGTTTTAAACTCCGTCCTGGTTCCATTGCTGCCTCTTTGTCTTCAGATCCGCCTCTACGCCCGGCCGGATGCCATTTCGAGCGGCGCCGGGGACTACGCTCTCCACATCACCAAGAGGCTCCTGGGATTTTATGAGGACTACTTCAAAGTGCAGTACTCACTGCCCAAGCTAGGTAAGGCTGGCGGCGTGGCCCTCGGCCCCCGACGTCATATTCCACTTCACTGCAGAGAGCGGCTGCTCTTTGACTGCATTTAGATGAAGCAAAAGCAGAAACAAACTCTGCTTCTTTGAATTTTTTTGTCTTGATGGCTTTCAAATAAAGAGGCAAAAAACATGCAACCATCCACTTCAGAGAAGAGAACACAAGTTTGACTGATGGGTTTTTGCTCTTTACTAAGGGAAACATGTTTTTTTTCTCATCTTTGACGGTTTCTGTTTGTATGTAAATATAAAGTCCTCCTGATCACATCGTTCTGCCAAACGCGATTCACGCGTCAGTAGTGTCATGAGGTCATTCAGACTCTCCCACTCCCGTGATTTTGGCCTCCACCCGCTCATCGCATCATTGAACACATCACATGCCCAGACCAGAGTCCATGATTGGTTGACGCAACACCTCGCCATCGCCCAAGTTGAGATAATTTACCTCTGGACGCCCTGTGCACTCAGATGGCATTGCTACTGGACCGACGCTCAAATCACGCCGCATGATCACGAACCGTCTCTGTTTATTGACTTAACGTTGAAGCAGGACGAATCGCGTTGTGTGTGAACGCAGCTTTAGCCTCTACTTATGCTAATCCAAAGTGCAAAACACAAACTGAAACAAAATGTCAAAATGAAGCGTGACCTAAAACGATGAGCTGCAGTCAGATGATGCCGACCCTTATCAGAGGTTCAGACCTTTACGTCCCGCTGTGATCACCTTTTGGTTTATGTTCAGTCTTCTCAGAGGAGTTTTAGTGATCTTCATGCCGTTTTAGTCAAATTCCCCAAACCTGTGTCGTTTTCTGGGACATAGTTTCTGCAGAGAGGAGGAGTTTAAAAAAAAGTTTGTGGGTGAGACCCAGAACTGAAAACTCACCGTTTAATCAGTCCTCTGCTAGCTTACAGCCCCTCACACCCCCAACCTAACGTCATCGCTGCAACAAAAATGGCAGCAGCATCGTAGCTATCCAGCCGTGCAGTTTAGGTCCAGATCTGAAATGAGGGCTATAGAATATCTGTCAATCAAATTCTGAACGTGCGTTGTCTGACAGACTGCTTTTCCGAGGCATCTGATTGGTCAGTTTATAACTTGAACAACTGGAACTACAGAAAAAAAAGGCAGAGAAATTAGGATCAGCAACATGTTAAAAATATAGGTATCAAAGCAATAAAGGTAATTCTGACTAGTAGAATGGCTGAGTAATGGCTGTCATTCTGATGTCCAGAGGCCTCATCTACATAAACGTGCAGCTTTCACAGCGGAAGGTTTGAATCCTCTGCCTAAAGCCTCTTAATCTCAGCTTGATAGGAGCGCAGCAGCTGTCTCTGTTCTCACAAATGACTGTCAAATAAGAGTCACTTACACTCCAAGTACCGAAAACAGAAGCCTCAATGCGGAGTTAACATGTTTTTATGGAGTATGTTAATTTCACATGGAGGTGGCAAAAAAAGGCTCCCCCCCCCCCCCCCCCCAGGCGGAGTTTAGATCCGTTTGAGAATGAGAGTTCTATTAAAAATCCAGCTCTGATGTTCAACCCAAACATCAGTGACTAACGCTGCGGCTGCAGGGATCGGCTTCATCACGACATCCTGTGACCGCTCCACAAAATAAAAAAACCTGGATTTTCTTTTTCACAATAAGATGGGGGGCACAGAAAACCGCGGCGTGAGAAACAGGACAGCATCCCTGCTGCAGCTGCATGGAGGAGCAGATGGGAGGAGTCTCGAGAGATCCACGAGAATCCTGAAGAAAACGGCGGCTTCTGGAGGGAAGTGGTTGAATGACAGTGAGCCAAGTGCACCGTTGGTCTGTTTACATCCAAACAGTCTGATTCATCCACACAACTCTGTGTGCCGAACAACCTCCTGACGTCACGTTTCAGTTCAGTCTTTCTGGTGAACTTTGTGGACACTGATATGTCAGCCTCCAACTCCCTCTGCTATGACTAAAGCCGCTCCCTCCTATCACCCCAAACAAGCCAAAAGCCTTCATGGGTCAACCCCCTCATGGGTGGGTGTGACCACAGGAATACAATTAGACACATGTTCTCTTGGTGGCTCACAGATCTATCCAGTGTTTGAGACTTTTACCCACAATCCTCCAGGATCTGCAGCTAATTCAAACGCAATGACTAAAGATTGTCCCATACACTAAGGTTTCCTCAGTGGCTTTAGGTAGAAAAGCTTTCTTTTACATCAAATCCTGATCTCACTCTTAAAATAGCACAGAGTCGTTTTTCAAAGTAAAGACCTTCCACACTCTCTTTATCCATGAAGGCGGAGGCGCTGCGGCTCTTTGTGATGTAAATCCTGGGTGTGCGTGTCCGAATCTGCTTCAAATTGTTGTGACCAGCACCCCCAACAGCCATGATCCCATAAACACGTGGAGAAAGGTGAATACAGAAGCCCAAACACTGCCGTTCATGAGGGGGTCAGGTGTGCAGCACGAAGCCTGAGAAAGCCCTGAAGCTGCTGAGCAGAGCGGCGTTCGCTCCACCAGGAAGCAGATCTCCTGCGGCAGAAATGAGATGCGTTTGTGAATATTAAGGAGCGCATGATGGTTCAGGGATGAGCTGAGAGGCTGGAGGAGGGCTGGACTTTGACTCTCTGGAAAAGGAATAAACAGTTATATACCCTACATTTGAAAGCCTGACTGAATCCATCATTATATATCAACTATATTTTAATATATGACATGGGCTCTTTAAAGGAAAAATCTCAAACATTGCCAGGTTTAAAACTCTGAAGCTTGTTGGTGTAGATTCTCAATCTTCCAGGTCATGATAGAATGAAAAGTTCTACAAAATTCAACTGGACAACATTTCTGATGAGAAGAAGCTTCGCCTCTTTTCCAAACTGCTTCTTCAGTTCCATCTGACAGCCGTTGAGCTGGAGATCCAGAACCTCCTGGCTGGAGTTTCATTCCCTTCATGGCCAGCAAAGTCCCCCCAACGATGACACGCCGAGTTTCATCACCTGTCCTGGGTTACACCTCTGGACAACGAAGCCTATTGTCAGGCTAAGCGTGTTAGTAGATTTTAAACGGCGTTAGTGTGGCGAGCTGGCAAAAGTACTGTTCCCCTGTTTCTCACACATCTTTTACCCGAACATTATAAAAATAACTTTATTAAATAATTAAATTCAGGGAATTAATTAAGAATTAGACTTTTTATTTACCAAAAATTATGCGTTTCTAAGGAAATCGCAAAACAAATTTTGGCTGATTCTTCTGAAAATGACATAGACCTGTTTGTCACCCCCAGGCGACCCAAACATTAAATGGTTGCTATGGAGATGAAGTCATTTTTCTTTTCTTTTCCATACATTTGCCACGTGACCTGGCTGGGAGGGGCAGACGGGGAGAGTGAGGGGCGTGTGGCGCCTGCGGGCCGTCCAGACCCGTTTGCAGCTTTAATTTGTACGTCATCATCTCTTTATGTTGTTTGCATAAAGTGAAATAAGATTAAGAAGTCCTGTTCCTATTAAAACCAGCTTGTGTTTTTGAAGGAGTTGCTGCTGATTTCTTCTGCCAACGTGGAGTTTGATCAGAACAGAAGGACTCGTTGGCGCGTGTTGGCGTGGCTCCTTCACGGACGGCCTTTTCACTTTGCCGCTCTAAAACCTTCATCTTCTCGGCAGCGTTCAACCCGCCACTCTTTGGAGCCGTGCATGTTTACTCTCCTGTCGGCGCCGTCCAGGAGAATCATATCAGAGCGGTCAAATCCCATCCCATCCTCTTTCTTGCTGTGCTTGTGTCTTTGTAATTGTTTGTGTTTTACACTTTTGTCCTGACAGAAACAATTAGCGGTGCCAAAGCGGAGCATTTCCTCTGCTCTCCTCTCTAATGTGATCAGCGTGGCTGCGGATTGTCGGTGTCAGACTCTTTCTCCCTGTCCACATTCATCCGTCACATTAGGAATTCTCTTTCAGTCCGTTTCCTTCCACCAGCTCAGAATAGGGTTGACATTTAATCTGACCTTTACTATGATATTAGTGGCAGTAGCAGAATGTCCGACGCGGTGCTGGAAGTGATGTCACATCCGGTGGAATCAGCAAATGGTCATTTTTCAGTTTTTAGAGAAATTACCTGCAATTTCAGGTTAATAAGGGACATTTAAGAAAAGGGCTTAACTAAAAAGAATAATGACCTCATTGGACTTTTTGGGGGGAATATTTATACCAACAGTCAAAACGTTTTCCAGTTTTTTAAGTTTATTAGAATATTTTTTGTAAATATAAAAAAATGAGGATTACATTCACTGACCAAAAATATAAACGCAACACTTTTGTTATTGCTCCCATTTTTTATGGTATGAACTCAAAGTTGTGAAACATTTTCCACATCCCCAAAATAACCAGTTCTCTGAAATATTGTTCACAAATCTGTCTAAATCTGTGATGGTGAGCACTTCTCCTTTGCCAAGACAATCCATCCCACCTCACAGGTGTGCCTTATCAAGATGCTGATTAGACAGCATGATTATTGCACAGGTGTGCCTTAGACTGGCCACAAGAAAAGGCCACGCTAAAATCTTCATCTTTCAGTTCACACTGCCACAGATGTCGCAAGTTTTGAGGGAGCGTGCAACTGGCATGCTGATAGCAGGAATGTCCACCAGAGCTGTTGCTAGGGAACTGAATGTCCATTTCTCCACCATAAGCCGTCTCCAAAGGCATTTCCGAGAATTTGGCAGCACATCCAACCAAGGTTATAATAGTTTCGGATTTTTTATTAGTTTTAGTTTTTATTTCGTTTTGAATTTTTGTTTTTAAATTTATTTAGTTTTAATTAGTTTTTAGAGGCTGGTTTACTAGTTTTTACTAGTTTTTATTAGTTTTTATATTTTGAAATTGCTTCGTTTTAGTTTAGTTTTTATTAGTTTTAGTGTTAGTTTTAGTTTTTTCTTTTTTTTTGTAAATTAGGATATTTGTCAGGTGCATGATTCAAAATCACCAGAATAAGTATTATATGATAAAAACTAAATCAAAGATACATTTTGAAACACTTATTATTCAGAGGACACAAGGACAACCATCCTTAAATTAAAATACAACAGCCGATAACAGCATTACATTATCTGCTCTCGCTTCTTTTTCGGGGGAGGGCGGGTGACAGGCTAGCCTGTCTAGGTACTGTTGATTTGCGTTGTTGTGTGCGCTTTTTAAATGTACTTTTAGATTCGTAGGGTTTTTCCCTTTGAGGAGCGTTCCATTAATTGTGTCTCCTGCTTCGACTACAAGGCACTTACTTTAGTTTTCGACGCTGTTATATTCATAAAAGTTCCAAATAGGACTCTCCCGTTTTCTCCCAACTTTTAATGCAGCCATCACGCTCATGTAAATGTCTATGACAACGCTAGCCGGCAGTGTCTGACTGACATCATGTGACGTCACAGACAACGTGATGCCGTAAGGTTCAGATACACAGTAAAACTAGCAGCGTGAAGTAAATAGACTTTATTTCAACCCAAAAGACTTATGTAAAGACGAAAACGAAGTATTTTTTGGGGTTAATATTAGTTAGTTTCAGTTCGTTTTATACACACAACAAACGGTTTTAGTTAGTTTTCGTTTTTTTTAAAACTCTCTTTTTTATTTTTATTTCAGTTAACGAAAATGTTTTTTTCAGTTCTAGTTTTAGTTTTTTCGTTCGTTTTCGTTAACTATAATAACCTTGCATCCAACTGGCCTCACAACCACAGACCACGTGTAACCACACCAGCCCAAGACCTCCACATCCAGCATGTCCACCTCCAAGATCGTCTGAGACCAGCCACTCGGACAGCTGCTGAAACAATCGGTTTGCATAACCACAGAATTTCTGCACAAACTGTCAGAAACCGTCTCAGGGAAGCTCATCTGCATGCTCGTCGTCCTCATCGAGGTCTCGACCTCACTCCAGTTCGTCGTCGTAACCGACTTGAGTGGGCAAATGCTCACATGCGATGGCGTCTGGCACGTTGGAGAGGTGTTCTCTTCATGGATGAATCCTGGTTTACACTGTTCAGGGCAGATGGCAGACAGCGTGTGTGGCGTCGTGTGGGTGAGCGGTTTTCTGATGTCAATGTTGTGGATCGAGTAGCCCATGGTGGTGGTGGGGTCATGGTATGGGCAGGCGTATGTTATGGGCGACGAACACAGGTGCATTTCATTGATGACATTTTGAATGCACAGAGATACCGTGACGAGATCCTGGGGCCCATTGTTGTGCCGTACATCCAACAACATCACCTCATGTTGCAGCATGATAATGCACGGCCCCATGATGCAAGGATCTGGACACAATTCTTGGAAGCTGAAAACATTTTCTTGTGGCCAGTCTAAGGCACACCTGTGCAATAATCATGCTGTCTAATCAGCATCTCGATAAGGCACACCTGTGAGGTGGGATGGATTGTCTTGGCAAAGGAGAAGTGGTCAAGAGAAGGTCAAAAAATGTACGTGAATTTGTTTTATCAAGGCCTAAAGAACACAGAAGTTCCTCTCTGATTGTTCTTTCTCTGAAATCTTCAATCCTTCACCACTAGAACGTCTGGCGTTCTTCAGCATTCTCCGTTTCCCAAAAGAGATTGGATTTAAAGTGGAACCAAATGGATTTGGGCCAATGCCCTCGTTTTTGTTTGACCACCTTTTATTCCACTTTGACATTAATCAAAGTCTGCTGATTTTGAATGAAGCTGTGGTGGAGTGGCCACAAACCAGAACCAGAATTCCTGCTCTTGAGTCGTTCTTTCTGTGGTTTCCCATGGTTTTGCCCTCAAACTTTAGTCTCCAGCCACGGTGTGATGTTGGTTTTCTTCCCCTTTGGAGCCCGCAGAGGAATGTTGTTGTTTTGCCAAAGCTGTCCTCAGCTGAACTTTGTGAACTGACATCAGTTCAAAAGTGTGGAGAATGAAAACTCCTCAGAGGTTTAGTTCTGTTTGAACTTTTCCGGCTTTTCATCCACTTTGGGCATAAAGGATGCAGTCGTCCGTCAGGAGGCCGCGTCCTGGATCCACGCGAGCGTGGACGCTGTGATGCATGTGCGTTCATACTGATGTTGACATCAGTCTTTAGCACAGCTTGCCTTGCCCCCCCCACACACACACACACCGCCGGCATGTGTGTGTGTGGTCCCAGAGCCTCGGGGCTCCATCTGTTGTCATGCAGGGCATGGAGCTCCCCCGAGAGCGGCAGGCAGAAGTGATGAGTGCAGATACAAACGTAAAGGGACAGACGCTCGGCACCGACAGACGGAAAAGTCAAGAAACGCCCGTCCCCTCCTTACCTCTGCAGCTTCTGTTCACCTGAGACTGAATTCACTCAGATGCCAAATGAACCTGATGACACTTCATGAAGCTTTAACAAAACTAGCTTCCAAAAGAAACATTTTAAATAGTATCCACTTAGAAACTGAACATTGTGACCAGCAACATTTTTAATGCAGTTTTCACGACAGTGGAAGAAAATTCAAGATCTCATTTTTATTGGTTGTATTTATGGAGAAACTGGCTTCAGTTTTAACACTGACGCTTTAGTTCCAGTTAGAAGTTCCTCTCCAATCATCTTCGTTCCAATACTCACCTATGGTCATGAGCTCTGGGTCGTGAATGAAAGAACGAGGTCCCAAATACAAGCGGCTGAAATGAGTTTCCTCCGTAGGGGGGCTGAGCGCTCCCTCACAGACAGGGGGAGGAGCTGGGAGTAGAACCGCTTCTCCTCCACATCCAGAGGAGCCAGTTGAGGTGGCTCAGGCATCTGGTCCGGATGCCTCCTGGACGCCTCCCTGGAGAGGTGTTCCGGGCAGGTCCCACTGGACGGAGGCCCCGGGAAGACCCAGGACACGCTGGAAAGACTGCCTCTCTTGGCTGGCCTGGGACGCCTTGGGGCCCCCCCAGAGGAGCTGGAGGAAGTGGGCGGGGCATGGGAAGTGTGGGTATCTTTGCTTAGACTGCTGCCCCTGCGACCCGGTCCCGGATAAGCGGAGGAAGATGGGTGGAAGGATTCTGTAGTCCACTTGGTTTGTTGTTAAATACACATAATTTTATTTTTAAGAAGAAATAATTTCTTTTAAGGATCTGGGTTATGGGTTAACTATGATTATGCTGTTTTTAGCCAAAGCATTAAAAAAATCTGTCGTTCTTTGGGTTTAGTTTCTCCAGAGTAGCAAGAGTTCATTAGAAATTCACCACTGAGTTGTAATATGAAGCTCAGAGTTGATGATATTTGCCCTCCATCATGAGAAAAAAACTACAAGAACACCAAAAACACAATTGTCCTTGGAGAGGGTGTTAAACCGTTACCATAATTGTGTAAATGGTAAAGTCAGCCGTAAAATTGCATAAAGAAAAGCAGCCTTGCTCTTGGATGTAGAAAAGCGGCTGGGCTGAGATGCATCCGCTGATTCCCGCTGATCCTGGAAACGGTCGAAGATGTCAAAGAGCGTGTTATGTAGATGTCGCTGGCAACATCTGTGGTGCTAAAGGCTTTAATTACGGAGTGAATCTTTAATTGAGTTCTCTTCATGAATGCATCTTTGCATTCAGAGCTTTTTTCCCTATCAAGGTCTCCGTGCTACAGGCCTCGTGTGAAAACATTTTCGTCTGTAAACGAAAACTATCTCAGAAGTTTGTTCCGCTCAGATGGAGTTTTCCAAATCCCAAAAACCAACGCAAACAGGACAGTCTCACCAGGAGGAAGAATGTTTGAGTCCCTGACAGGGGAGGTTTTTCGCTGTGTCCAAATTCCCTCTACTCTCCTCCACTTCCCTGGATTTGAATGCAATTTGGACGCATGCTCATTACTTTTTAATGCTGAATATGAAGTCACCCACTAGCCCAATATAACCTAACATGAACATTTTAGGAAAACTTTTTATGAATCCTCTGTGTGCTGGTGATGAAAACTTGGGAGGATGAATAGAAAAACAATTTATATTCTTTTTTCTTTTCAAATGACAAACACAATGCATTGTGGTCTATCTAGCATCAATGACAACTCATCTTTTGATGAGCATTTGAGAAGAGCAGTTTCAGTATTTTGCACTTTGACTCGGTTCTGGAAACAGGTCTTTTGATCATCTCTGATTTGGACCGACTGGTCTGCTTCTGTGATTACTTAATAGTCTTAACGAGTCACTTTCTTTGCTACTTTAGGTTTCTTTGTTAAAAGTTCATCCTTCTGTTTTAGACTTCTTTTTCTTAAATGTGCAGATTTCTGCAGCAGAACTTTAAGTTGACTAAAGACCAAAGACAGAACCTGAGAGACGGTGGTTCTGAAGCCCCTAAAACCCAGAGAACACCTTTTGCAGTGGGGGAGGCGGTTCTCCCTTCGGTTTTTTCTCGGTTGTGAAGTGGAGATAAGTGGAGGAATGCTAACGGGCCTCTCCAGGCTTCCGTAGGAATTCATGTGACTGTTCCAGCGGAGCAGAAATCTTGCTGCAGCAGAGCGAGCTGAGGCTCAGGTGATCCGACTGTCGGGAGAATATCCGTGCTAGAACTCGCCGAGTGGACTAATGCGTTCTGTGGAGTTCTGGCTCCATCTGGGATCCGCAGAGACGCGCAGGCAGCAGCGCCTGAGGTGCAGCGCACACATTCAGACGCTCAAACACACACCTACAGCCCCCAGCTTCTCCATCCTTTCATCCTCCCTCCATCCTTCTTTTCTTCCGCTTTGTCCCTTGCTCTTTCTCTCAAGCCGTCGCCTCAGGGCGACACGCGACGGCAGATGGACCAAAGCGAGGCGCTCCATCGCAGAGCTGCAGGCCAGTCAGCTGCCCGCCTGCTGCTGCCTCAGCGATGCTGACAGCTGAAGCCTCTTCCAGTCAGCGTTCCCAGACAATTCAGCATTAATATTCAATAAAGTGGGCGAGATTCCCTTCTTCACAACAGTGACTTTGCAGAACTTTACTAAAGGCATCAAAACCACAGGAAGTTTCACAAGCAGAAGACAATCTTTTACCTAAAAAATTCCTTTCTGATCATTAAAAAAGTGTCAAATTTATTCAGCTCAGCTCCTCGTGAAGTAAAATACGACTTTAAGTGCAGAGGAAATTATAAACTTTTGAGAAGTCTACAGCTGCAAATGTCGTTTTGCAATTGTTTGGAGTACAAACTTTTTCTATTTAAGCTGCAAGTTTTAGCCAAAATTCATCAAAAACTTTAAGTATAAAAAGAAAAAAACTGGAGCTAAAAGCAGACTTTTCCACAGAAAATGATTTACTTCCATCTCCAACCAAATGAGGTCGATACAGTCGCTATTCTTTGGTGATATAGAAGCTGCTACGTTGAAGACAGACGTGGTCAGTATGCAGTGATTGGTCTGTTTCCATGGCAACCCCTCTGACCAATCAGGAGTGAGCTTATTAGAAAGCCACACTCCTACCCATTGGAAGTAGGCTACACGAATGTTGGATGTGGGGGCCCGGAGGCTCCACCCACTTTTATTGAGGCATCTGATTGGTCAGCTAGGGACTGTGAATAGAAAACAAAAACATAAACTCTAAAAAGGTTCCAGTCTGGAACGGTCTCATCTGTAAACAAGCAAAAGCTGTCAGCGGACTGGCTGGTTTTCCAGTGGAAGATGTTGAGATGGACTCTTGTTACTGAACAACTTTTCCAGGTGGTTTGATCTGCTCGGTAGGCAAAGATGAAACCATCCGACGGTTCCAGAGAAGCAACTCTGTAGAACAAAAACTCCCCAAGGATGAGGAACCCTGCCGAGAACATGAAGGTTGGATGATGGAACAGGGACATTTGAAGTAGGAAGTTTGACCCTCTGTTTAGTTTGATTCTCTTCACACACAGAAATCGCTTCATCAAATCACAGATGATAACTGAGCCCAAAGGTTCATGAGGTCTGGATTGGGCTGACTTTCTCCTGGTGCAGCGTCAGTCTGTGAAACATGCTTGGAGGTTCCTCTGCTCTCTCCTCCACCTGCAGCATCCAGCTGGTTTGTGAGGAGGCCGTTCACTCCTAACCAGTAGATGATTGGGCACACGCTGAGTCTCATTCAGCCGTTCTCCTCTCAGCTCCACGAACAGGTAAATCAGCAGCTTGCGAGAAGGTGGAAGTCATTTTAACCGTGCTCTGAATTAATGGCAGTAGTCACGTCAGCATTCTTCTGCTGCTTGGAGAAAACGCACATTTAGTCTTTTCCAGCTGCTGCTTCTGCAGCAATGCATGGACACTGAGTGAGGAAAGGAGGAGAAAAGAGGCATGCAGGGAGGCGCAGACCTGCTTTCATGCATAATTGGGTCTAATCTGCTACTTTTGGCGATTCTCGCTCTGTTAGGGAAATGCTAATTGGTATTTGGTTGGTGTGTGGATCCAGTTTCTTTGTGGATTACAGTTTTGTGAAAGTGAGTGTAACCCGATAACTCCTATAAACAAATCTTTGGAGCTGGGCTGGTCTGGTTCTGAGTGTCAGTTAAGGTCCAATCAATGGGTCATTGTTTACTATCATCATGTCTGCTTATTATTATTTGTACAGTTCAGATATAGGTTACTCTAAGACGCATCAGTTTGAGTTTTTCTTTTTGAAGGCTGCCTGTGGTAAAAATTGCCACATTTCTTTGTTCTTTTGTTTCTTGAGCTCAATACAACCCTGACACCAATTATGAATGAATTATTCCGCTCATTTCCTTTGGCTTCATGAATGAACATTATGGAAACTCAAGTGTCACACTGAACAAAAGAAGACAAACGATTGTGTACATTGCATCTGAAGCATTGACAGCATATGAGAACAGCAGAAGAGCTTAGAGGAAATCCACCAATAAGATAACACGACCAGTATAATTAGGTGCAAACCTTCATTAGCCATGTGGCAAATATTATTCCAAATTTTACTCCTCCAACAGTAAATTTGGTCGTGTTTGGGGCCTAGGGGATTTTAATTTTGGACACCGCCTGCATCCCTTTATCCCTGGAGTGTTTTTCTTCTCTTTTTTCTAAACGGGGGAACCTGATGTTTCCTTTGATCTTTTGTCCATTTTCCACAACCTTGAATAGACTTTTCTGTCTGTCAAACACCAGAGTTAAGATGATGGAAACAAATTCACTTTGATGCAGACTAGTTTCTTTTTTTTTCTTTCTTTAAATCCAGTAAACCCAATAAAGTATATTCATTTTATGAATTAAAACTATTTATCTACTTGGAAGCAGCTGTTAGTTTGCTAGTCTAGAAAAACTGCAAGGAAATAAAAAAAAAGGCCATGGGTTTTTTTTGGGGTGCTGGTGTGCCCCCTACAAGATTGCGCCCTGGGCGTCTGCCCACATAGCCCACAGGAAAAGCCGCCAATGAGCGACTCAGCCGTTATTGGTACAATAACCGTTTGGCCTACAACTACCGTTCGGGGTCCTTTTGACTAAGGATAACGTCACACTACGGTGGCCCCACTTGGACAAACTATGTAGCGTGGAGATCTGCTCAGGCTCTACATTTTTTCATTTCACGTTTCCTTTTGTAACATAAAGTTCTTTTCCCTCTTAAGTTGTGTCTGACATTATTCTTTGTAGTGTTTATAGAGAGATCCAGTGGACTTTGTTTCTGAGCATTTATCTCAGCTTTTCTGCCAACATCTGAGTGATGGAAGTTTGGAGCTGCTGATGCGGTTTTGATCAGAAACGATCCGATTTCTTCTCCTGAAGACGATCAGGACGTCAGATCCAAACCAAACTCCTCCTGTATCTGTGCGCCGACACAAACTGGACTTGAAATGTTTTCAGAGCGGCGTGTGTCCAAAGGCTTTCAGGAACTCGTTCCTCCCTCAGCACTGAGAAGTCATTTGAAGGCTGCAGTTCAGAGGACAGCAGGATGAAGGCTCTTCAGGACTCGGGTTCAAAGCAGTTTGGGAAACAGCCAGAGGTGAGGAACTCATTTCCAGAAATGAGCAGAGCAGGACCAAAGCCATCCAGGGTCCTCAGAGCGGGAGTTTAAAGAGATTATTTCCAGGAGAGCTGGAGGACCGGCGTCACAGACGAGGCTCTGTCGGACCGTGAGGAGAAACCAAGGTGAAGCGATTTCACGGGGCAGAGCAGGAGGCGTCCTCGGCCCGGGAGCCAGCTCCATGATCTGGGTTAACAAAGCCTCCATCGCTGCTCAGCTGAAGCGTAGGGGTGGGGGGTTCAACAATATTGAATATTATATATGAAGGAAGCTGCAGGCAGCTGCGCTCATGCAGGGTTCTCCTGATGAGGAGGGTCTTCAAATGAGACCTTTAAGCGGATTTCTGCTCAACTTCACAACAAATGAGCAATGAAAAATCCAGGCCTGTTCAGAGAAGCAGTTACAATTCAAAATGATCTTAGTAAGCAGAAGAAAGTCAAAGGAGAAGGCCGAAAGAATCACATCTGAATTTATGATTTAAAATAACATTTTTAACATTTAAAGTTAAATACTTATAAACAAACCTACATTTATATATATGCTGTGCTCATATCTTCATGGTTGAAGTCGCTGTTAGTAGTTTTTCCTTCTGGCTGACGAAAGTTTACATTTTCTAAGTCAGTATTACTTTAGCTGTTTGCATGTTTACTTTCACACAGGGAGGGGTCTCAAACCTGCGATGGATTGTAACCTGCAGGACGTTACACCAAAGCAGCAGCATTGTATCAGACACAAGTGAAGGCATTTTGTGTTCATCGGTTCACTCTGCAGTGGCGCTCATGTCAATTTCAAGTTTTACTTTGAAGCTACAAACATGCTGAGAAACACAGGAAACGACCCCGGAGTGTCAAAATAAACTTCCGCTACCCTTTCAAAATGAAAGACTTCTTTGAAGTGGAAGCTACATCCATTCTTTGCAACAACAGCAGGCCGTGTAACGATCAGCTGTCGCCTTTTTAGCGCTCGCCATCACAGACCTCATGACTTCTGACCCGCAGAGCAGCTCTGACCTCAAGTTCAGGGAGGAGAGCGGAAAACCAGACAAGCTCAGGGAATTTAGGAGAGAACAGCCTCCCAGCTGATCGCAGAATTCAGAGAAGTGTTTCTTCCTGAAGAAGGAAGACCTGGAGCAGATGTTTTGCCTGAGCTCCCGCCTCCTTCATGAAGACGCTCTTCCATTTCAATTAAACCGCGTCTGCAGACGGTTCCCAGCAGAGCGCTTGGGTTCATTTCATGAAACGTGCCGATTGTAAAGGAAGGATGCCATCTGTCGCTCACACCTGTGCCCCGTAAATTCAAATCAACTTAAACTGAAGGCGTTAACCTCGTCAGATATAACGGAGGTTCTGTCGGGTCTCTAATGGACCACAGGAGAGAACCCCACTTGATGGAGAATGGATCCCAGCTGTGGAAAAATCCAGCTCACCTCTGTGAAGACCGGCTGAATTCATGAGCTGGAAGCACGTTTTAAGACCAAAATCAAGCTGAACCAGCAGGCAACACCAGTTTTCTTGACCCACTTTGACTGGTCTTTGTAGATTCCCGGGACCTTCATCCTGTCCCTAAAGGTTCACCCAGTTCTCTGTGAAGCTGCTCTCTCTGAGCTTCTGTTGAAGGTTTCCCTTTTCATTCCCTGAGAAGCTCACAAACGTGGATCGTTCCAGTGCAGGAGGATGAAAATGTTCTCAGAAGACTTTCAGAAACGTCTGCAGACAGCAAAACATGGTCGAGCTTTACTCTGTCTCTGGAAACAGCAGCTCAGGCACTCGGAGCTTTAATCAGCTCCCTGTTTAACCTTCAGCTTGCGCTTTTAAAAAGTAGAAATTAAAGTGCCAAAAGAAGGGAACAGTGGTTCTTTTCTGGATCATCCTCCCACAGGCAGAGTTTTTCTTGGAGACCACAGAAGACAGATGAAATCTTCGCGGTGGTCTGGAAAGCCAGAGCAGTGATTAAATGTCTCTAATTGCTGCTTTTATAGACACTCTGAAGACGACGCAAAGCCGAAGCGGCGATTTTAGTGTCAGTCAAGCTGGTTATGTAACGCACCGATCTGAACGTCCATGTACGTCCTGAAGGTCCAAGCAAATGACAGGAAACGAGAACAAATCAGAGCAATGAGACAAAACCCAAACACACGGAGAAGGATCGATGGCTCTTAAATATGTGCAGTAAATAACGCAGACAGCAGCTCACCTGAGGAAACTCCATCGACTCCGGCATTGATCAGTGGTCCGGGTGGATGCCTCCACCTCAGCTGTAATGAGGCTTCATGGGGTTTAAGAGCAAACTTCTGAAACATGTTAGCAGGCATCTGCCCAGCAGGGAGGGGCAACACAAAACCTGAGCTGATAAGATGATGGTTGGAGAGGAAAACATCTCATTCTGGATGGAATCTACTGGTTTAAAGCAAAGCGCTCATTGTACCACATCATCTGAGTATTTCTATGTAAATTTCTACTTTTAAACTGACTAAAACCTCATCCGTCTACAAGCTCTGAACCAGAAGTGATGAACTCGGTCTGAGCTTCTTGTTTCTAACCGCGGTTTAGGACTGATGTTGGGAGATTGTTCTGCTAACAGACCGCTGCTAATGATGCTCAAAACAGGCTCCAGGACTTCTGGTTGTGTTTGTATGTTGGCTCCCCATTGAGACTGGACGTCCCTGAATCGCTCTGGGTGTGAATTTCTAACATTAGAAATGAGGAAGTTAAACAATCCTAGTGTAGTTTGTGTGGACATCCTCCAGGTACTTGTGTATCAATGCACACCCCAATGCATGCAGCCTTCGTCCACAGTCAGGAGAGAGCCAGGTACTCGCACCGTACCAGCGACTAGCGAGCCATAAGGGCGCCGTAAGACGGCATCATGTTTAACTTCCAGTAGCCTTACGAGTAGGTTTCACAAAGCACCAAAATGGTACATTCCATTTAGATGATGTCCCTTGAGGTGGACTGACGGGAACTGCAAGACACACCCGTGCTCCTGCCCCTGTCTGTGACCCCCCATGTACCCGGACAACCCAAAAACCTGCACCGCCCGTACGGGTGCATGTGACCAAGGCTTTGGAGAGAGAATTGAGGCTAAAATCTGCCTGTTTGTTTGAGTGTTGCATATTTTCATTTTCCAAACGCACAGCTTCTTACTTTAGCCTTTTAATAACTCACAGAGGGAAGAACAGTTCTAGTCCGGTCAGAAAAGGCTCATCTGTTCACTGTGGGAGTCATCTCTGTTTCCATTGCATTTTTAAAGACGGAAAATTACCCTCAAGGGAATTTAACCCTTTAACACTGGAGCTTTAGATCCACTGTTGTTCTTTGGATTTCTGTACCTGTTAGCTTTGTGCCGATATACAGAGAATAGCTTACACAATCAACATAAATCAGCTGGTTTTGACACAGAAGAAAAACGGTTTTGCGCCCATAACAACACAGAGCCGCTGTTGTCTGTGTCTGAATTTGATGGAATTACGTTTTATTTTTTACTTGTTCTGTCCAACAGCTGGGCAGACAGATGAGAGCTGAGGGCCTCTTGTGTTGGACAGATTTTACTTTAACAACAGGGGCTATGAATCTTCTGACAATCGAGGCCAATTTTTATTAATTTTAATCATGTTTGAAAATCTTTGGTGTTGGACCGGACGGAAAAGGAAAGGAGGGTGGAAGAAAGAGGGATGTTGGAGAGGGAGGCGGGGTAAAACCATGAAGCATAAAGTTTTCTGGATGGTTATAATCATTACGGTGAGGTTCAGATGTATTACAGGTCTATAAGGGCGGGGCCTGTCCACACACACACACTCATATATTATAAACACACCTGTTGGCTCCAAAAACGTTAACATGTCAACATGTACACAACACAGATAGTGTTCACACACAAATACTTATGCATTCAAACAAACTAGTGTGAAATATTTCATTCAATCAAGCAAAATATTAGTGCAAAGGTGAGCTAACACCTGTGCTCAGGTGAGTCTGTATGTTCCTCTAAAATGGACGATGGAATGTAGAAAGAAGGAGGGGTAGTGTCCTGCCATCCCCACACCAAGACCCCCAATGCAGCAGCAGCGGCAGCCAGGAACCCCCCAACACCCGCACCGCAGCAGATAGAAAACAAACACCCCCTCGGTGATCACATCCACCACCCAGGCCACAGGCCACCCAAACGTGGGCCAGGGCCGGCATGACTGCCACGGCCCTGGCCCACGTTTGGGCCCAGGAAGGAGCAAGGCAGGGGCCAGCCAGCCCCGCCCATGAGGAGGACACCCAGGGGAAGAGGGGGTCCACAAGAAGTGTTGTAAACACGGCCCAACCAGGCTCACCCACAGTTGGAAATTTGCCGATTATGTTAATTATTTTTGCCGGTGACGTCTCCGATGTTAAAGGCTTAACAAATGCACAGATGTTGGGTCACAAAGATGATGCTGATTGTTGGTTTGTTTTTACAAAACAAAACAAAGAAATCTGTTTATCCACTTTTTTGTGTTAAAAACATGACAGAAGTTCCTCTAAGGGGCGTGTCATTCTAAACCTCAAAGGTGGGAGGGGCTTGTGAGTGGAACTCTTGCTGATACAAACACCATCATGTTTGTTGCCATGACAGCGAAAGTCGTACCTGTGGTTGGGGTTTGTTTGTTCCTGTGCTGTTTTGTTGAATGGCGGGCTGCCAGTTTGTTGACTCAACACCAAGGTCAGCGCGCACACACACACAAACACACACATCTGCGCCTCACCTCGGCTGCATCACTCCCACTCCGTGCACGCAGCACACTCACACAGACGTGCACACACGCTGCATAGAAAGCAGGGTCTGCCCGCCTCTCAATGACTCGGTGACCCAGCAGCTGTTTCCATGGTAATGTGTATCCATCCCTGCATCCCCCTGTTATTCAGATTGACTTTATTGGCAGATAAAAGAGAAAGCAGCAGCGTGGATCCATTTACAATGTGAACAAAGCCCCCGCCCCCCCCACCACATCTGCGGACGTTTGAGCGCATGATCCTATGACATCCAGCTTCCAGCTCATCTTCAGCATTGATTATTTGTGTTCGGCGGACTCTGTTTGTGTTTATGCGAGGTCTTCAGAGGCCGGGTCGAGCGCCGCTGCTCGGAGGCTTTTTCTACTTTCTGAATATGAAGAGGAATGATGAAGATGAACTGTGATGAAGCTGGGCAGAAGTTGGACTGAAGGAGTGCAGTTAACAGAGTGTGTGGCAGAACAAATACTGTTCCTTGCATTTATTTGGCTACGCTAAATTTAAATAGAGCAAAAAAAATAATTCTGAAAAACTCTTGCCAAAGATTTTGTGGAACTTTCATTTTCATGTGTGAATGAAGGAAAACAAAGTTCCATGTGCTCAGGCTTTACAGTGACACATGTGTGCACCAACACAACACAAGTGACCTGCGCTAACACCAGAATAGACGCAGTCCACGGTTTACCGCTGCCGCCGTTGTTCTGTTTTTACAAGCACAGCTGCTGCATTAGGAGGAGGACAGAAGAAGTGACCCAATCGATGCAAACCAGCAGAGTCTGTGTTTACGTCGATCGTGTTTGTACGAAATATTTCTAGAAAAGAAATCGATCACAAATTCCAGTGTGAGACGGGATTCACGATTTTCTGTCGTAGCCTTGAGTTCATTTCTGACCCCCACCCCCACTCAGTTTTATTCTCTTTGCCCCCCCCCCCGCGCGCTCAAACGGTGGGGCAGGTCTAGGGGGAGATCCTGATGGTAACCCTGTAGCTGGGTGGGTGGGGGCACCTTGGGGTGGGTGTTGGAGCAGTTTTCTTTTACAGTGATGTAGTTTGACTGAAAAAAAAACTAATGAAACGATCCAACTCACACCTGCTAGAGACTCACAGCTGACCACCTTCTTGTCAGGGATTTCCCATAATTCCATGCGTTTCCATCGTGATGTAGCTGCGTGCTGACTGGTGGGCGGAGTCAGCCTCCTGCTGCAGAAAGTTGAAACCACATCTGATTCTGACATGAATGTTTGCGGGCTCAACCTAGAGGAGGCAATTCGACGACACGCAGACACACATGTGCAACACAACACGTAAACTTCGCAGCAGGTTAAGTGTGTTCACAAACAGCTGAGTGTCGTCATGGTAATTGCTGCTGGTATGGGCAATTAAGTCACAGCCATAAAGGAGGCTGCCATCTGTCATCACAGAGGAGTGGATGTCTAACATACAGCTTCCTAACTCAGCCTCACCGCCACACACTCCCTTTGTTCAAGTTCACATCATTGACTTAGTGACTCCGCCCCCTCGCATTCCAAACAGGAAGTACCTGCTGGTTCCAAGAAGCCAAAATCCCATAGAGAAATAAACATCTGTTACTCATCCTATTGGTCTGTATTCTTGTTCTGATGCCTTTGAAATTTGTTCCTAATAATACTCTTTTTTAAATTTTTTTATTTCATGATATTTTTTTAGGTTATTCAAGTTATAAACTGACCATTCAGATGCCTCAATAGAAGTAGGCGGAGCTTTCTGGCCCCCACACCAACATTCAAAATGCGCGCTGTGAAGTGGAAAGGGTCTGGCCTTTAGCAATCTCACTGCTTACTGTTGGCGGCCTCCATGTACCCTGAAAGGCGACTGGGTCTCTGGGTGACGTCACACTCAGGCCGTCCAGTTCTCAGATCTGCTTCTTTTCCAGGCGACTCGTGTCTTTGCTTTTCCTTCTTTAGTGTCTTTATGCCGGATGGTTCTGCTGAGGTTCATCTGGGCCCCGGAACGTCATCAGCTAATGACCCAGTCTTTCTCTTCAGACGGTCAACAGAGCATTGAAGCTTTTATTTTATTTTTTTAGACATCAGCGGTTTCTCTTTTCTTATTTTTAGTTTTGCTGTAATCAGTTCCCACAATACCTGTTCATCTGTGGAGTTATCTGTCTTTTTAATGGGTCAGTCCTCCATGGGTCAAATGAGCAAAGATGCAAGAAATCCAATAAATCTGCAAACACAAAGGCAAAACAATAGAAGAAAAAAAAGAGTCCTGCCTCCAACGCCAGCATTGTGCTGTTATTCTGAAAAGGTCTGGGCTTTGAAATCCTTGCTCTCTCACAAAAGTCCATGGATGGATTTACCTGCAGCATAATCGTTTCCTACACCTCTTTGCATTGCAGTAATGAGCAGTTTTTGTTTCTGCAGCGTTAACCGGACCTGAATGAAGGGTTCTGTCGACAGTTCGATTGTTCCGACAGCACAGAGCTCAGCTTTTGTGGTTTTGTACTAATCAGCTCATTATCAAACTGACGTACTATTTCTATTTGGACGTCTATCATGACGTTCATGAAGACTTTTTTAACAGTTGGGATCAAACACAGCAAAGGGAAGCATCATGTTTTCTGATTCATTTCTCCCCTTTTGTCCTCTGAAGGCGCAGAGGTTTGCAGCGCTGCTGTAATCTCTCTGAGGTCTTTGAAATGATGCAGACTTTCCACAGAAAATTCACCGATTGGAACTGATCGAATCTACAGCTTCAGTTCAGGTGTGAGATGGAGTTTCTCCCAGGACTCCACGGTGGAAAAGTTTACCTAAACTTAATGACATCAGGAGGAAAAGACAAAGCTGTCATTCTGAGGCTTTCTGCTCAGAACGCTGTTGGCTCGAATTCCCATCAATAAGTGAGATTTCATCGTCTGACAGAAATGGTTTTATTAGCAGCCTCCGTCGCAGATCCATCTGCTCCTTTCATTACGGGTTTTGCTTTCAGACCCGACAGAAAAAAGCCCTCTCCTCCCTGCGTGCACTAATCAGATCTCAGCAGATTTCTGCTCGCAGGAAAACTCATTGTTGTGTCTCTGAAGGAAGCCGCTGTGCGCACAAACCTATTTCTAATCAAAAATCGATCTTATCTGGGTGTAGAATGACACACTGTGTGAAAGCACAGCTTTCCGCCGCAGCGTGAACATATGGCAGGCGGCGCCAGATCTGTTCTCACCACAGAGAAAGCAGCATACGAATGCTCCTCTGCATTTCTGCTGCTATTATCCTAAATATGTGGGGGGGGGTAAATTGGTTTATTGCTTCCCTCTCAATAAAAGGTCTTCATGTTTCTTTAACCTCCGTGGAGTCGGAACAGAAACAGACAGGATCCCACATTTACCAACAGAAACGAAGGCGTCGTCCCGTTTTAGAACACGGTCCATCGTTTTAAAAGTGTCCTAAGGTCCAACAGTCTTTACTAAAACCAGGCGAACATTTAATCTGTAAAAAGCAGATTCATTCGCAAAAATGCAACAAAAAAGTTTTCAAGACAAAGAACAAGAAGAGAGTAGAATGGCGATTCCTTTAAAGAAGTCGCATCGAGCCTTACATGCCTTTAAGATTCCCTCATAAGCTGATGCTGCTAGAGTGCTGGAGAAGAAGCAGAAAGAAGATTTTACAAATAATAAAAACTCATGACCTCCATATGAGCAAGAGATAAAATAGATTTCGTCTCCAAGACTTAACATCCAGAAAACAGGCCTACAATTAAAATAGGTACATTTAGACAAACACAAGCTGGGGCTACAACACCTCCTTTTTTTAACGTGTTCAGCAACACATCCAAGTTTGGCTGTAAGCTATAGTAGTTCTAGATATAGAGGGCTGAAGGCACCACCTTTGGGCATATTGATATCAAACTTGAGCCCATTTATTACATATATTGATACGATAGTTAAAATGTTGAGAGGTTTGGTTGATCTCCTTAGGATTGGTAGCATCACAAAGTTAACAATCACACCCTTCTAAACTCTTTTATTTTTGTTTTTCAAAATTATAAATTGTGCGAAATGAGTGGGACCACTTGATTTGTGGTGTTTTATAAGGATAACTACCAATATTTGTGAAGATTGGTTGAAGTGTGTTGAATAGGGAGCCAAAAGAGTGTTAATAGAAATAGAATAACAAAAAATCTAGTATGACAGCAGTGGGCGGTCCAATTATAAAAGACTTATTACTCTCTGGCATTGAAGGAATCAGAGGACAAATATTTTTTTCCTACACCTTGTGGTATGGAAGATGCGTTTTGTGCTACATCCAACCACATGGTGATGCAATCGATCCAGCTTTGATGTAAGGTTTAGGTCATAAAATTGTATCACGTCATCTTCAGCAGTTTTAGAGATGTAGAACTTGAAAGTTTCCCTTTACTATGGTAGGAAAGTTCTATGAAAAAAATCCTAAAAATGTAAAAAAAAAAAAAAAAAAACTAATAAAGCAAAATAAAACAGGAAAAATGCATTTTCTTCTAAAAATACATTGTGTTCATGCCGAAGCCAGTTTGTGAAGTACATTTAAGCACCAGAAGGAACTCTGCATCCAATAACTGATTACAGTTTGAAATGACTTCCTTTATTCTAAATTAGCCTAAGAAGATAATCCAAAAGTTTATAATGAAAAACCAAAAAAAAAAAAACCTATAGTGTTGGAGTGATCAAAAATGCTTTGATAAATGATAAATGACATTCATTTTATATAATTATTAGAAAAGATCAACTAAATGAAGAGAAAATGGTACAAAAAATGTATAAAAATAAAATGAACTGAATCAAAGGTTATTACAGACAGAAGCCGATAGATAATGTGTCTGAATTATGAATCACGTCAACCAATCAGGGACTCGGCTTTGGGCACGTGACGTTTTCAGTGACTCGATCAAAGGGTAGAAAAATTAATCCAATATGGCTGCTCGATGCGAGGATTTTTATCCTGAACCTCCATCTGTTTTCTTAACCGCTGGGGCCGCGGGGTTGCCGGTGGCTGTCCTGATACTGTTGGGTGAAGGCTGGATGCACCCGGGACAGGTCGCCAGCGGTCTAGCCCGCTACAACGCCACCTGTGGTCCGGCCGGACCCTGGGCGGCGGCGTTCGCTGGCTCCAGCTCCATGGGCTTATGATGTTTCTCTCATTTTCATCGAGACAAATAGGAAAAAGAGTTCTATTTTTATGTTTCCCCTCTGGGGTTGATGCTCAAACTGGGCCACACGTTTAAAACGTCCGTCATCCAGGCGCAACTCCCACCGGGTTCACCGGGAGAGGATCTAGTGAACCCAGACACGGCGCCGACGTGCTTACCGGCACCTCTGTAGAGCTCTCCAAACCATGAACACCCAAGCTACTCGCTCAACATCATCAATGTTTTTGATGATGTGGCAACAAATTAAGTCCAGAAAGAGGTTGGCACTTGAGGAAAGTCTAAAATGTCGTTTCTGCGCTAAAACAGGAGAGGATAATGAGCCGAGATGGGCGGGCCTTATGTCCCGAGGCAGCCTGACCTTTGTCCCAGTGTTCAGAGACACGGCCTGGAGCCACATACCTCCGGACGGCGCTTCAGCTCCACGCCGACATCCTCATAATGAGCTGATCGCTCGCCCGGAGGCTGCTCCGACGAAGCAGGATTAACGCTTTAAGTGGATTAAGTTGCACTTGTTCTTTTGATTGTTCAGTGCTGATGACATCTTCTGTGTCACCCGGGCGGAGAATGTGGGTCACCGCAGGCCTCCGGATTAGTCCTTCCTTCCCATTACCCCTCCAGAACCTGCTCTGAAACCAGCCGTGATGTAAATGAAAGAGAGCAGAAAAGAGCAGATTTAGAGCAGTTAAATAAAAATCACACCAGAAGTTTAATTACTAAATTAACTTTCTGTTCTGTCTGCAGCTGGATAATTAATCTACTCCATTAGCTTTTCTGCCTCTCTGCTGCAGTTTTGTTTGAAGTGGTTAATTTCTGTCTGCTGAGGCTGTTTGCATTGAATTCATTAGAATATAAAGAGCCGTAAATCATTTGCCCGTTCTGTCTGAGATATGCTGACAGGAAGTCAAATATTTACAGCAGCAGCTGCTTCCTGTTTGGGGTTACGTCTCTTTCAATACATGCAGTATTGTTCTCGTCGACACAGAGCATTTGATGCGCGTTTAAGGACACGCTTTTAGCATAAGGTGTTCACGCTGGACTGTTGCTACCTGATACCAGCGCATGTACGCACAGTTGGAAGAGGCTTGGTGCAAAATGCCAAAGCGGTGGAAATCTGGCTTTTTCTTTCATGGCTTTATTCTGATGTATGAGAGACTTGCTGTCCCAGCTGGGCACTATCTGCGATTTCTAATTTCTCCTCCGGGCTGTGTCGGCTTCAGCCCTCCTCCGTAAATTAAAAAGGATGCTACCAAATCCGAGTCCCTGATTGGTTAAAGTTCAACCATCTTTACTTTCAATGCTCGTGGCTGTGTGTTCCTACGTAGAGCCCCAAAACAGACTTGAAATCTTCTGTAGCAACGTGTGAATTCAGGAGCTTTCACCCAGACGCTTAAAACCTTCATATACAATCAGTTTATATAGACTTATTGCTGGAAGTTTCTGCTTGACCTGGCATTTCCAATGCTCGCTTTGAACGTAGCAGCAGGGTTAGGGTACCAGTCCCCCCCCTGGGTCTTCCATTTGACCTTTTAAAGTCTCCCATTGCAATGGGGAGCATTTTGATGCTGCGTTCACAGTGAACATGATTCTCGCCTCAAATAGACTGCTGAAGCTGTAGCAGCGGAAAGCATTGACTGTATTTCTGTATGTCTCATATACGGTCAATGCGTGGAAGACACAGATGATGTTGGGAGGTTTCGGTAATAAACCACCACTTATGACGCTCAAGCAGGACGTCTGGTCGCGTCTGTTCATTGGTTTAACGCTGAAACTGGATGCCCCTGTCCCACAGATTGTATTCGGTCTGAACGCAGCTTTATAGTCTCTGCTGGGAACCAGTCCCACTCTTTCATCAGGCCACTAACTACTTAAAAAGTACAAATCAGGCATGGTGTTCCACAGGGTTCTACATCAGGACCATTACTTTACCCCCCCAAACAAACTCCCTTTAGGCTTTTAAAATAAGTGAGTAAACACAGTGTTAAAAATGCTGAGTAGATATTTCTGCACAGACGTTAGCATCTCTCAGTAGGTCCTGATCTGCCCTGATGAGAGCAGGAAGTGAGCCTGTTAAAGGGCAGCCTTCAGGAGGACTTCCACATCGTCAGCTGCACTGTCAGATCGAAAAAATCCCGAAGATCTGCTGTGACGCCGGGGTCATGACCCGTGCAGATGTGGAGCATGCTCAGTTCGGTGCAGTAGAAGGTTGACTGCAGGTCAAAGGATGCTGAAGCTCAGCAGGACTGATGCCGGGGCAGCTGAGGGGAGCAGATGGGGGCGTGGAAGAACGGTCCGGATGACGGGATGTGAGGAGAAATGAGCCGCAGGAAGCAGAGGAGAAAAAACAAACAGAGGAAGAACAAAAATGCAGCATGAATCCCCATTTTCCGGCTAATGAGGCTTCCTCCGCAGAGTCTGGCGTTTTCTTCTGCCTCTGTTCTCAGACTCGCCGCTGTCAGGTGGAGACGCGACTCTAACAGCCTTCAAACAACCAGCGGCCGCCTCTGCTGCGGCGCATGCAAACATCCCGCGCCTCAATGAACCCCCCCCCCGGTGTGACCATGGCAACCACTTTGGAGGAGAATAACGGAGGAGTTATTGTTCTCTTATGCCACGGCATTGAAATGTGTGACAGCTGTCCAGAGGAGATAATGGGAGGGGAGCGTCAGCTGAGTCATCTGCCACAGACAGCGTTAAAGATAATGGTTCGCTCAAATTGCTGCTTAGTGTCCCAAACTTCAATCTGCAACTCACACTGGCAGTTGTTTTATTGTTCCGCTGCCATTAAAAGAGACCTGTGAAAACTGTTTAACCCGCTCGCCAAACTCTCCTCACATCAAACACGCAGAAACCTAGACTGGAAATGACTTTTACTTCAGGGTTATGGCTGCCCGAAGTGGAAAACTTTTACAAAAGCCACTGATGCTCAAGTCAGAATATGAGCGTAAAGAATGGATAAGAGGACTGACTTCCATCAGAGAACCTTACCATGCCAGAGTAGGTTTGACCTCGTAGTGGGACTGGTTTTCCTGCTGTGAACACGATGGTTCAATGTTTCATAGGACTCTGGCACCGTTCTGGTCTGTTTGATCGCTAAACGCGAGCTCAAACTATGTCTGCATCTACTCAGTTTCTCTGAACGACTTGACATGAATTAGTTGACACTGGAGGCGGGTACGGCAAAGTTTCTTAAGTTGACTTGGGGGGGGGGGGGGTTTCGAACCCCCGACCCTTTGATCTTTGGCCAACCTGCTCAGCCGCCCAATCATATGTTGATTGTGCAAATGCTCCAAGAGTTCCAGTAGTACTGCAGAGAGTGTTTATCAGGTCATGGATGGTCAGCAGCTGTCTGTAGACCTTTGTAGAATGTGGCTTCCTTGTTGACGTGCTAATGTTAGCAACTGAAACATGGCTGCCGTTAGCTGCTGTCGTAAATCTGTAGGCGTTCTTTAATTAGTTTAGCAAGTCAATCGAATCTAACAGAAGAACATCCAGACTGGGATCTACTACAGAGTTAGACTTCTCTAACCATCTGTTTGAAGAATAGACTGCCTTCATCAATCAGTCTGGGTTTCTGTCAGTACTTGAACCTGTTTGTTATGTATATTTGTGACAAAAAAGACTAAAAGTGAGAATTTAAGGTTGTTCTATCTATTTCAATAGCAAGTGTGTAGTAAATTGAAGCATCTGCGGCGTTAAAAACCATCAGCGGATCTACTGAACACGACAAATAACTGCTAAAGGACTGTTTTACAGGTGCCTTGTTCTAGAGGTCGACTGTGTTTTACTGGAAAAGGTTTCTCCGCCTCTGATTGGCTGGCAGAGAGCTGGCTGCTCAGATGGCCGTGGCGGTCTGATGGCGGCCGTCATTGTAGTCTCCAGGTTTGTGTGGCGAGATCTTTAGCTTGTGTTCGTGCTGCTGCTCACTGCTCAGTGGGGCGGGACGCCTCTGCACAGCCTTCATTTTTAATCGGAGCAGGGCTCAGCTGTTCGGACAGTCCCTGTTTGTGCCTGCGGCTGCAGGGCAGCAGCGCTGGAAGAGCCCGAACCACGCTCGGTTACTCCTGAGGCGCAATCTGCTGGAAAAACTGGGGGTGGGGGGCTTTTGGTCGAAAACGTCCTGCTCCTCCCAAGACGAAGCCCAGTTTGGTTCTGTGGTAGATGGAAAAGAATGAACGGCGTGTAAAATTGATCTGTCTGAACGTCAAGAACGCGGTGGAGAAGGGAGCAGATTAGAAATTCCCTTAAGATACTTCATTACCTGCTGCTGGAACCACTTTAAAATATGTCTGAGGTTTCATTAAACTCAGAAGAACAAAGTTCTGCTGACATTTTCACAAAAGAAAAACTTCTGTAGAATCACAGGAAATATACTAAGATTTAAGAAAGCATATCAATCGTAGACACTGATGTACAAGATCACTGCAGGTCCTTCTGTCTGACTAGAAAACTCATCAGAGTGAAAGTTCTCCATCCTCCCTGAACATTTGTTCTGCATCATTTATTCCTCGTTCATGAACGGCAAAACGTGCTGCAAAACCGACTGTGATACCTCTGTTAATGAAAGCACCAGGAAATTAAAAACGTCGTTTATTACTGCGCGCTGAAAGGCGTCCTTACAAGGAAACATCGTAGTTATCCAGGATTTTTTTTATTTGCAGTGCATGAATTAAAGTCTAGCGGTAGTTCATCTCTGGACCAATGACGTCTTGCGTAATTGGGATGAAGTCGGACCGTAGATGGATAAACCCTGAATGCTGAAGGTGGTTAGAGGCCAGACCATCAAAGGCATCTATTTGGGTGGAGAATTGGGTGGAGGAGGGTCTGGAATGCAGAGACGGACAACCCTCCATGAGGTATTTTTGTGGGTGTTGTCTCATTTTGTGTGTTTATTCAGTTGTTTTTCTTTATGTTGTAGCTGTGGGCTCCTCAGCTCAAGACAAAGCATCAGAATCTGTCAAAATGACGATAATGTCATAAACATTCGTAGTTCATAGAGGTACAGGTTATTCTGCTGTTGACAGCTCTGTGGTCAAAGCAGTAAAAACAGGACTGTGATTGGCTGAGAGGCTGTTTAGCTATTGGTTTACAATACAGGTGTGCAGAGTGACACAAAAGCCCAGCGTACCTGTAAATGCTGCTGGTTCGCCTTATTGAAATGACGCCAAATCTTCGTTGTGGGTGTGACCTCTGACCTTTAGCAGTGTCTTAAATTGCACAGCCTAAAATTAAAATTTAGCAAAGATTTACTGATATAATGATCAATCGATTCATTGATTTGCTGAATTGATTTTCTTCAGAAGACGTTTTTTGGCTTCTATCAGGAATTTCTTTGTTTTAAAAAATTTAAAAAAATTTCTTTGGTTACAGTTTTTCATAAGAGAGAAATCTTTTTTTTTTTTAAAGAAAATGTCTTTTATTACTAAATAACTTTGAGAAGATTGAAGTTGGATGATGCAGCAGTGAAGTCAGTTTGACGTCGTGGCTGGAAGGAACATGAACTGAACCAGATCACTGCCAGTGGGTGAACCCATCCATTAAAATTCTCAGAATTGGTTGTAAATTAAACCAAATGGTACGGTCCGTTTCCCTGCTCCCCCTGAAGAGCATCAATTAGCCGATGTGTTTTTGAGTGGAAGAAGCTGTTGGGGCAGCGTGACGCTTCCTCCTGAAGCTTTGGGAGCTCATTCATGGTCGACGGTTGACTGCTTGACCTTCTCTGCTGTGTCTCAGAGACGCCACTCAAACTCCTGTCTCTGTCGCTGCGGTTCAGCTTGTTTGACCTGCTGCCTCGTTAGCTCGGCTCTGTGCCGACCCGTGTGCGGTTCTGTGTGACTGCTTGAATCCTAGGGAGGAGAAATGCTGAGTCATCCAAAGCATTGGGAGGCCCTGAGGAGTCTGGGTCGGATTGTGGTTCAGCAGAACAGAACCTACAGTCAGTTACAGACAGAACTAGCTCAGGTTATGATCGGGTTCCTCAGAGTTTCAACATCCACGGTTGAAGGTGAAATGGTTCAGTCCTGGGTTTTCCTGCCTCAGACTGAAAGCAGGATGTAGATCAGGGGTGTAAACTCCAGGCCTGCTGGTGTTTCCTGCCTCATCTGCTGTTGATTACCTGGATCAGGTGTGTTTAGCCAATAAGGAGCTTCAACGGCAGGTTGGTTGGATAACGTGCCGGACACCGGCCCTTGAGGCCTGGAGTTGGACACCTGGGTTGCAGATGAAGCTCAGACGACGGATCAGCGGCTTTCAGATCCACGTTATGTCCAAATATGGCGTCACTAATGTGACTAGCGTAACTGCTGTGATGAGAAAATGGGCGGGACTATAATCACGACAGATGTAGGGACATGCTCAATAAGGGGGAGAAAGTTTTCCTCACAGATTCTATCCCCGACTTTACTCACTTCTCTGTAACCTTTTAACACCTGAGCTTTAGCTCCAGCCATGTCTACGTTACTTCCAGTACCTTAACTCTTCAAACCTTTACTACAATTGATAAGAAAATAAATAAGCAACTCCTGAGGAGGACAACGATTACAGTAGTGAAATGGTTGATGATCTACGTGAGGTATAAGATCGTTTGTTATTTATGGCTGGGAATCACTGGTTAACCTCACGATACGATTCGATTCACGATACATTACTAACGAAAACGATACTATCAGGATATGGCGATAATGTGATAATCGATATACAGTGATCCCTTGATTATCGCGGGGGTTACGTTCCAAATAGAACCCGTGATAAGCAAAACCCGTGAAGTAGAAACCTTTATTTTTTTTACAATTATTATACAATAAAATACACTATTATACATTGAAAAGAAAGAACAAACCATTTAACAGGCTAAATCAATTGTTTTTTTAACAAATAAAAGTACTTTAGAAACGTTTTTTCAACAAATAACTTCTGTAGTGTGCTGTCAAATAATAATTTCAATCATCGATAAGAACAGAAGGCTTTAAATTGCGGAGATTAGCCCCGCCCACCGCGACCCGAGTGGATTAAACGGAAGAAAATTTAAAATGATTATGAAAAAAATAAAAAAGTACAGTGGGACAGATAGTGACTCCGGTCTTCTTTTTCACTGCTCTTCATACTTAGCCGCTGCATCCTCTGCAGCGTTTTTTCCTTCTGAAGCCCGCGGTGCAGCTGCAGCTGTGTTTGTTCGGGAGAGGAACATAGTGATAGGCAGTTGTTGTCGCTAAGTTATTTAAGACATAAACTGCTTTCCAAATAAATGACCAGGAATAAAATCCATGAACCCATAAACATCTCTGTGAACAAACGTTTGGGGGAAAGCTGCATGTGATGTATGTTTATGTGTTCAGGTTTGTCTGGAGAACCACAGGCTTTTTAGCGTTTTGAGGGAGGGGGGGTCTAAAGGCAGTGATGCCCCTCTTTCTGCTGTTCCATCTCAGCCATAGCTCTGGTCCGGGCGTCCAGTGCAGGGATCATTGTTTCAGTATTTCCTAGAGGGAATGTCTAAGCCTTCAATATAAACCCAAATCCTCGTTTCTCCACTGCAGGGCGTCACATTTAGCTTATCCCGCTTGGTTGTCCCTGCTCTCCAGAAGACGTGGTAGCTTCACCTGGACAAAGGTATCCACGCCGCGCTGTGTCGGCTTCAGCCCAGCAACAACCACAGCCAATAATAACTCCGCGATGCAGTTTCAAAGCTGCCGGGCGCTGCTCTTAACTTGCTGCTCGCTATTTTCTCTCGTTTCTTCCCTCCACCATCTTTTTTGACTTGTGTCCCGCCCGCCGGCCAGCCAATCTCGGCTACGCAGCGTGGTCCATCGACCCTCCAAAGAATCGCCTTACCAAAGGATGAGATTAACGCCACAGAGTCTTCAAACGAATAAAGGTCGAGCACTTGATGAAGACGCATCGTTGATCAATCACTGGACTAAATATCGCAATACCTCACCATATTGATATTTTGGCACACCTCTAGTGTTATTTAGGTATCGCCAGCACATCTCTGCTGGTCAAGGGGCAGGACCTTCCAGTCTACAGATTTGTAACCGGACGACTTATATTTTATGCGCCAAATCTGACATCACAGATAAGCTGAAGTAAAAACCAAATAAATACAAATGTTTAACAAAGATTATTTATGGATCTAATGGATAATAATTTAAAAAAGACATTCATTTGTCAATTGTTCAATTGCAATGCACAGGTCTATATTCACAATCTACAGTAGTGGGCATTAAGGCACACTGTTTTTTTGCAGAGACTTCTGGGAAATTTCTAGGGCACTGGACTTTGGAATTGTAAATTCGACACCCTGAAAGGCTTATAAAGTGCACTAACCCAAGAAGGAAATTCATACAGTCAGAAAGATTGATCATCAGGACTCGCCTCTTTTGCCCTCAACTCCCTTTATTTCTGTTGTGGTGATTCACCATCAGTTTTCTGAGGCCGCTACACAAAAAAGCAATAAAAAATATGTTTAAATAAATAAGAATTAAACGTTTTTTTTAGTAGTTATATGCACATTTTTTAGGAACTGGTTAAATTCCTCCTCTCATGCCGACCTGAACAGGATGCCCCCCCCCCACCTTCGTCCTCGAGTGGTTCGCAGCCCAGTGACCCCTGGAAGACAGATCAGGTTTAGAAGATGAATGGATGAAACTGGAAGCTCATGATCTTCCTCCATCTGCCTCCTCCTCCTCCTCCTGTTGAACTCCTCGGAGCTGCGCGGCATTGACGTCTGTTATTGGATACGAAGACGGAGCTTGCAGCTGCAGCAGCTGCAGCTGCAAGCTCCGGTCTTCATTACATCCAACAATCTGTCTGCAGGCTCCGATGCTCGTCTGTGACGTCCGTGGGGCGGTCTCGCCCCAATTCTGCATGAAGTTGATGAGGACGGAAAAGCGGAATATCTCTAAACTGCTTTCCTAAAATAGATTCCATTAAGGGAACGCCATACGATGGGAGCCCTGCTGCGCCATGCGTGTTTCTTTCATTTGACCGCTGGGCGCCGTCTCCCCATTACTTAGGTGCCCTCTTTTCCTGACTGGAAATCTTTTTTAGGTCATTTAGGAACAAAAACGAGACTTTTTCATGCGAGCAGGAAATCAGGATTGGGATTGATGATATGAGGAAGGCGATTTCCGCTCGCCGCTGCGGCGTCTGCCGTCCGACCGCAGCTCCTCTGAAGAAAAGCGGCGTGATGAACGAGCGGCGTGAGCGGAATCTGATCAGGGTTTGTTTCAAGTGTCTCTGCGTGAATATCTTCTGGGCGGCTCGCTCATTTCACTTTCATTTAAATGTCAAGTGATCATGCTACCATTTACATCTTCCACCTTCAAGCCCCCACCCCTGGAGTTAAACACCCAACCCCTCCTCCTCCGGCCAATCAGTTCTGCTGTCTGAGCCGCGGCCAGGCGGGTAATGAGCTGTCATCCAATCACGTTCAGCCAGGACAGCTTGCTGTCACGCTGCATCTGCACGAAGTTCGCCTCTTTGCAGACCGCTAAACCTGCCGGGGAGGGGGGGTACTGTTTCCTACAGTAACCAGCATCGTCTGAGTTCACGTCTGAGTTCACGCCGTCATCCTTCCTACTATTTATGGCCTCACTGCTCCAGCTCAGTGGCCTCAGGTGGGAGTGTCAGCCCTGTGACTGGAAAGGCGTGAGTTCAAATCCAGGCCGAGTAAACCCAAAGCCTCCCCGCTCGACCCTCAGAACAATGGGACTTTAACTTAACACGTGACCGAGGATCTCAGATCTATGGGGTCAAATCAGGTAAGTTTAACCCCTTTAACACCGGAGCTTTTTGGTTTACCTCTTTCAACCAATGACTGTAACTCCAGCGGATTCTGCTACGGAGAAAAGAGGCTTTGTGCGTTTGTGGAACACTATGACAGTCATGTTTAGGGTTAACAGTGGAAATACGGCTTTTCTCTGTGACAGAATCAGCTGATTAGGCAAAGTTACTGCAGGTCAAATAGGGAGTTTTTAGGTGTTGCATCTGCAGTGTTGATTCTGAATTTAAATTAAGAAAAAAATAATACATTGAAAACAGTTTTAGTCTGGGAAAAACAGTGGGCCCTCGTTTTCACGGGTAAATCGTGTGACATCCAGGATGCAGAACAGAAAGCTCAGACTTTCATCATGTAGATCAGACCAGAACCTGGTTCGCTCTTTAGGTTAGATTCCCTCCCAAGCAAGTATTTTATAAAGAAATGTTTTTAATCTGTGAGCTTCAAAAAAATCAAAGGATTTATTTCCAGAAGTGCTGTTTATTTTATGGAAATGATTTCTTTGAACTGAAGGTTTTTGTAATGAAGAAAAACAGCTCATCCTGACGCTACGTCAAGTTGCAATTCTCCGGCTTTCGTTTGCTGTCAGCTTGCTTGAAACTAGATCGTTCTTGTTCGCCCGGTTAAATCATGTTTACGCGCCGCCAAACGTCTGGGAAGAAGAAAAGCCTCAGCGGGACAAACACGCTTCATCCAATAGTGTTTGTGCCAAAAGAAAGCAGGTTCATGGTGAGGATGAAAAACAGATTCAACCAAAACATTTCAGGTCAAACGTTCCTGCAGACGCAGGAACCCCGGGACAAACACTGACTTTAGTGACAGCAGAAAGGCTGCTGTGCATGGAGACGGCTTAAAAGTATTAGCATCCTTCATCTAAAGAAATGCTCAGGAAATGTCAGCGGAGTTGAATCTCATCAACATATAGCTGTAATTTCACATTTTTCTTTGTTCAGAGTAACTCCTCTGTCAGGTTTGAATGTCATCTTTGCCTCTTGATTTGCTGCTTATTTCATCCTGAACGGAGAAACGCAGACAGGAAGCTCAGCCTCAGCGCTGCATCTGTCTGGCACAGGACTTTTATTTTGAAACTTCTGAAAGGTTTTTTACGATCAATGAAGACCAGATTTTAAACTGAAAAGTAAACACTCGAACATGAAGGAAAGAAATATAAAAAAGAAAAATGTAAACAAACTGAACGCCACATCAGTGGAGGGACGACACATGCATATTTATGACATCACATCCTCTATCAGCAGATGTCAATCATGTCCGGTAGCCAATAGGCTCGAAGCCCCACCCTCACGTCAAATTAGGATCAAGTCCGAAAACAAAGGCCGCCTTTCCACTGCATGGTTAAAGTGACCCTATTCCATTTGCGTTCTTCACGGCACAGATCAGATATGATCAGTGAACATGTAAGCAGGACAAAAGCGCATGGATTCCGTTTTTCTCAGATCGGATACAGGCTTCATATGTGGAAATAAATCGGATGCGAATCGATACGCGCATTTGTGTGTTATGTAAGTGACAAATCGGATATTCTCCTAGTAAACGTGAGTCGCACGTCAGTGACGGTAACCAGGACACCACCAACTGAGATCACATGACTTATTACGTGCTTGTGCTGATGTTGCTGTTGGAGGACATCTGGAGCCCCATCAGCTGTTACCATTCAGTCTTAGGTTCGTTATTTCCGGTCCGGTCCCGGTCGGAATGCAAAGGGTAACTACTGAAGCAGGACACCGTTGTTTCCGGGAACAGGCTGGTAGCCGTTATTTCTTTGCTTGGATCAAACTGTTAGTCCAGCACAACGTCTGCAAACACTTCCTCATTCAAAACTCAGCGAGAGCACATAAGCCGGCCGAAAGCAGCCCTCCTTTTTCCTCTCCCTCGCATCCCCTCCCGGGCCCCTGCCTCATCCTGAGCGAAGGCAACGCCTTCCGCTGCTGGGCGTTGCTCCATGATATCTGCAGTCACCAAAAGTCCGGCGAGGTCCTCGGAATGCCGCCACGTAGTCCTCAGACGCCACGCTGATGCTTTCAGCATTGTATAGTGTGTAAAATCAGATAATGGTCACTTTTTAAAAGATGATAAAGTGGTCACAAAAACTGCATATAGTCAGAAAATCGGATTTGGGCATCAAGACCTGCAGTGGAAAGGCGGCCAAAAAGTCTAAATCTAAACCGTAAACTGAAGAGGGAGAAAAATGACCAAATCAAAGTTGAATATGAAACAGCAGCCGTTACTGATGAACGTTGGTTTCATTTGGTAACATGGTTTACTCTTCAAATTTACAATTATTTTTATTTTCACATTTTCAATTATTTCCTTCACATCGTGTTCCTTAAGTTTAAAAGCTTTTTCTTTCAGTTTTTTTTTAGGTTTAATCGGATTTATTACCGTAACAACTTTTATACTTTAACTGTTTTATTTTGTCACTATTTTTTATCTTTAAAGACCCACTAACCCAATAAAGTGGTGATTTTAACATCTTCTTGTGGTGTTTTTCTGATGGACACGGATAAAGAAAATTGAGCTTAAAAACTGCATTTTATTACTGCAGAACTTTTTATTCAAATTGTTGTGAATGAGGAGCAGATAAAAATATAGCTTGAAAAAAATAGTGTAATCTTTAACTGTTAGATTTTCTTAAGAAAATGCTGAAGTCATGTTTTAAATGTAAACTTTACTTTTTGTTGGCCCATGAGAATTAATCTGTCAAAGCTACCACAGGTTTAAAACATCTTTACAGCTGTAATGAAACAAATAAACATTTTTGGCTTTGAAATAACTGATTTCAAAGGAAATAGAAGTGATTTTTACTGTTTTTATCTTTTCTTGGATGAACTATGTGGCCTCTAAAGGGTTAAAGGCTTCCGATTTTTGGAAAGTCCTAGAGTAAAACTGAGGCTTTCAGAGCAGAAAAAAAGACTTTTACTGTAGTTTGGTGAAGATGAGATTTCTGCACTGAAAGGATTGAAAGGGCTTGAGGAGCGGGGGGGCATTCAGGGGCTGAATAGGTTTTCGGGGCATGGATGCTGGTTGCTGAAAGGAGTCCAGCCTTGAGAAAGTGTTTGTGGGCTTTTCCCTGAACCAGTGTCTCTGCTCTCCTTTGAATTCATGCTGTCTCGCGGAAAAGGTCCCGGCAGGAACATGAAGAGCCCCTCGGGGTCGCCTGGGGCGACGCCGCTGCACGGAGGCGCCGTTGTGGGGTCAAAGGAAGGAGGGTTTTCATAGATGAATCCTCTGAATGAAGATCAATCACAGAATAAGATCTTCATTTAATTACAAAAGTATTTTTTTCCAAGTTTCCCCGTAAATGAAGCTCCTAAACGCTGGAGTTTCTCCTGGCTGCTTTCTCCTTCTTCTCTTTTGTTCTGGAAAGCTCCTTCAGGATGAAGGAATCTGCTGGCAGGTTGTCATGGCGACTCGTGTTCCCTTTGACCTCCAAAAGGAGGTCTTCTGCTGCTCCCGGATGAAGAGGACGATCGGGCGGCTGAACTCTGTCAGGCCGACGCGGTCACCGGCGTGTCTTTTCTCTCCAGACTTGCTCACGCCCGGTTGTTCCACGCCGCCATGGAGAACTGGGGCCTGAGCGCTCTTCGGTGGAGCAGAAGATCCTGCTGGACGCCGAGGTGTCGTCTTCCTCGTATCAGATGGAGCTCACCATGGTGGTCGTCCACGAGATCTGTCACCAGGTAGGTCGACAAGGCCACACAGACAGGAAGTCCGCCCGAAAGGGTCAAAATAAAACTCCCTACAGGCCCTGGAGGGCAACAAGTTTGGTTCTGATGCATCATGCTTCATGATAATTGATTCAGTCTTGAATGATCGACTCCCCCCTCCCCTCTTGTAATGTGGGTACTGACAGCAAAGACAAAAACAGAATCTTTACATTGATGATCTTTAAATGTTTTTAAACAATATTTGAGCAGACCTCACACCCTGAGGGGCCTTCGCTAAACAAATGTCCTTGATCAACGTTGGGTTTGGGGGGGGTTATTATTTTTTTATAGTGGAATGGATAAACAAAACTGATTTGAGGTCCCCATACTAACCCTAACCCAAGACGTTCTTGAAAGGCAAATAGAGCCACACTTCCTTTAACAAATGCAAATGATCTGCTGCAAACAGACAGAACCATCACAGAAGAAGAAGAAGTGTCAGCGTTTGTGTGAGTTTGTCAGCGCCGACGTGTTACAAAGCTTCTCTGCCAGCAACAGAAAGACGGATCCTGTTTTTTACAGCCCGCTTCAAACAAGTGACAAGCTGGCAAAGGGGATCAAACGCAGCAGAACTTGAAGGTTCTGGCCAGAAAACAGAGAGAGTAAGTGTGAGGAAGCTTGAAAAATAAAGACAGACGTAGAACAAGACGGAGGAGGAGTAGGAGGCGAAGGAACCGTAGAAACAAAGAGGGAAAGGAGGGCACTGAAGAAGAGAGAGAACGGAAACGACATCTGTGAAAGAAGAGCAGAAATATCAGCAAAGAGAGAAAGAGAGCAGCAGAAACCTCCTGATCCTGGCGGTTCCAGCCGTGATGCTGGTCTGGAGGAGCTTCACACTCTGCAGACCCCTTTGAGACGGCCCGTGAAAACCAAAGACCTTCACTGTGGATTAGAGAGGGAAACTCCTGGCTCCACTGCCAAACAAAGATGGATCTGATGCTGGAGGAGAAGGCTCTCATAGGATGGAAGGCAGAGAAGTGGGAGTTTTGTGTTCGTGTCGTTAATACTCCCCTGCCGCGTCGCTTCCTGGTTTCAAAATGTTCAGATCATCCTTTTCTACCCTCTCTCTGGATCAGGGACGAAGCGTAGGTGGGGGCTCGTCCGGGATTTATTGGGTTATTTAATCGTCCGGGATCGGCTGATTGTTTTGGTGACACCCATTAAATGTAAATAAAAACTGGACTGAGTGGCCCCTCCCCCTGGCAAACAAAAAACATAGAGAACAACAACATTGCTATTTATTCTATTATCAGCTGTTCTGATCTGAAACTTTATTTATATCTTCTTTATAATCCTTTTTCTCATGAATTTTTTCTGTAGTTCAAGTTATGTAAGTTATAAACTGACCAATCAGATGCCTCAATAAAAGTAGGCGGAGCCTGCAGGACCCCACATCTCGACATTCAAATCGTTTATCAGATTTAATGTAGCCCGCTTTGAAGCTAGAATAGGACACGGTAAAAAAAAAAAAAGAATTGTTGAGCTTCAAAACTTTGTTTGACCACATCTGTTTCTGTGCAGCAGAGAAAGCTGCGTCTAAATTCTCTGATGTAAACCTGCAATGATGAGGTTAAAGTCATCAGACTCCCGAGTTTTTACCCCTTTTCATCATCAGAGACGATGCAGACAACAAAAGCTGCAAGCATTAAATGTGGAAGGAAAACTGCGGTTGTCTGCCCAGAGGAGACGGAGGGAAAACCCAAGAGGTTCAAACTCTAGAGAATGACAGACGGGTGTCCATGAGGGTTTTATCCACACTTAGTCCATACTTTTGTAAACTACAGCCTTTATTTCACCAAGGAAAAGCAGCATTACTGCAGATGAGTTTGTCAAATTCTGGCATTTCCACTAACCATCGTCGTGTGTGAAAGGTCAGAATCTGCATAAAACCATGGAGGCTTTCTGTGTCTGTTGGGTTTAAGTCTCCAGAAAACCTTGTTTGTAGATGTTCTCAAGCTCCAAGCTGGAACATCGTGTTCTTCCCTCACTGATCTGACGACAGTGGAGTGTTTGGGGAGGTCAGTGAACGCCTATCTAACCTGCTGTTTATCGCCTCTGCAGCAGGAGTCTAAGACGTCTGGAAGGCCGGATGACTGCTTTTCTGGACGCAAGGCGGGTGCTTTGTTTTTCTGTTCTTGTGTTTTTTAAAAGAATCTTTGGTTTCATTAAATTCTCGTCAGGATGTGGCCTCGCAGCGACTTTTTCTTTCTGCTGAGTCGGGATGAGGCCGGCCTCAGGCTACTGCTGGCGTGGAACAAAACACAGACCCAATAACAGCATTAAGCTTTAGCGCGCGTGTGGCGCTCAACAGAGCATCCATCTTATCTGACGTTTCATCAAAAAAATGCAGTTATGCGCGTTTCTGTTAGCTTCAGACTTCATTCCGCCTTCCTCCTGCTCTTCCTTCAACTGCTTTGTTAGCTTTGCAGGCAGAGAGAGTGGGAAGAAGGCAAATGATGTTTTGTCTGCAGCTTTGCTCTCCATTCCTTCCTGAAGCCATTTATCACAAACACAGCGAAGTCGGTCCGTGCTTTGGAGGCTTTGATAATGACCTACTTCCGCTGCAGTCTCACTTCTGCTCCGAGGCGTTGGAATCTCTCCAGGTTGTCGTCCAATTCAATCAGAGACTTTTCCTTAGTAACAATCTTAAAAAGTGAAAAAGCAGAGACGTCATCAGCTTGACCTCAGGTTCAGGCAGAAGTGTCGTATTTTTCACGCTATATGGCGCACTGTCAACGGATGTCAAACTGATACACATAAATGCACTCCGGACTATAAGGTGCATTAAGTGACGAAAGAGTCAGAGAAAAGTCTGTCAATCAGACTTTATGAACTGTTCACAGTAACGCTACACGTTAGCCAAGTTAGAAGTGTTTGTCGTGTTAGCATATCTACGATACCCGGAACCCCCCACCTTGTTTGCCTCGCGTGAGAAATAGACCGATACAGTTCAAACAAACATAACTATGACTACGCTAACTTCCAAACTTGGACCTAAAAATGTAAAAAAAAAACAGTTCAGCACCACTACATCAGCTACGTTAGCTACGTTAGCTGCATTCCTAATGACTTCATCCCAACTTTGTTTGCCTCATGTAAAAAAACAGACGAATACAGTAAACCCTTGTTTTTCGCGGGGGTTACGTTCCAAAAAGAACCCGTGATAGGCAAAATCCGTAAGTAGAAAACCTTTTTTTTTCATAATTAATATACAATTAAATACACATTGTTATATTGAAAAGAAAGAACAAACCATTTACAGGTCAAGCATTGTTTACAAATAAAAGTACCTTTAGAATGTTTAACAAATAATTCTGTACTAATAAACAAAATAATTTTAATCATCACCGTGAACAGAAGGCGTTTTAAATCATGAGATAATCACCACCGCGACTGGATAATTGGATTAAACGGAGAAAATGTAAAATGATTATGAAAAAAATACAAAGTACAGTCGGACAAATAGTGACTCAGGTGTATTTCACTGTCTACAGACTGAGCCGCTGCATCCTGACTCCGCTCTGCAGTGTTTTCTTCTTGAAGCTCGCGGTGCAGCTGTGTTTGTTCAGGAGAAGAACATGGTGATTGGCTGTTGTCAGCTTCTTTTTTCATGGGTTTTAGAGAAACTCGGAAATTGCAAGATGATTTGCACGCACGCAGTTAAAATTTGGGAGAGCTGTTTTACGTGGCATATTAAACTGCAACGTTATTGACGCACAGGTAGAGAAGAAGCGGAGTGACTTTTTTTAGCCAATCAGAATGCAGAACACGATGCACCCATGCAACCGCGCAATAGGGAAATCGCGAAAAGTAAACCGTGTTATAGCAAGTGATCACTGTACAGCTAAAACAAACGGTACTGTGATCATGTTAACACATTGTCACTCCCGATACTGTGGTGCAGAATGTCAAAGCTCCAGGTTTTTTCCTATATTCCCACATTTGAAAGACTTGGTATCGTAGATTTCCAGCCGGACACAAACGGCAATTATTGATTTCACCTTCATGATCAACTTTCAAACAGTCGGCACTTCCGTGTTTTAAAAACGCCATCTATACGTCACTACCAAATCCAGTTCCCTGATTGGTCAAAGTCAAACAAGGTTCATCGTGTGTTTTGTATGAACATGATTTAAAAACTGGCATAGTGAGATGTGAATGTGATGTGAGTTTGTGAGTTTGGAACACAGAAGCTGAAACGCGTAGAAATGCGCTTACATAGACTTTCCCGGTGTGAACGTAGCACGAATAAAAAAGTAAGACACCGCTACACGTCATCTGTTTTTGCGTATTTACAATAATAATACTAGCATTTTTTATTTGAAAAGGCAAACAAAGATGCTTAAATATAAATAACACCTAAACAAACATTTTGACAGTTTGTCTCAAAATCGCTTCGTTGTCATTAAGCGCAACCAGAATGAATTCCTATATAAATTGCTCCAGATGATAAAGTGCGCCTCATATAAATGAATTTATAAAATGAAGACGAATGATGAAAACTTCAGCCTTAGTCACATGCATCCGTACAGGCGGTTGACCTGTACAGGTGCTGTGGTTTTTGGGTTGTCTGGGTCGTAGAGAGGATTCTCTACGGGTCCCTGAAGTCGGACGGCACATCAAGGGACGTCATGAAAGTAGAACCTATCATTGTCTTGCATGTGTGGTAGGTGTGTCGCGTCTTTGCGTAAGGCTAATGGAAGTTACGCGCTCCTACGACGTACAGGTGATGCTGTCGTACGGATTCATCATCCAAACATGACGGAAACTGTGAAGAGCAGAGAACCAAGAGTTCAAGAACTCATCAAGGATTGTAGGTCTCCCAAACGCAGCAGCAGATCCACCTTGGATTCTCTTTCACGACCTCAGATGGTTGTCAAACTCTGGAGAAGTCCTCTGTCAGGGATCTCTGCTGGTTGGTCTCCAGACCTCAGGTGGATGTTTGTTCAGAGCAGATTCTGGCCTCAGGATCCATCAGGAACCTCTGCAGCAGCAGGAGGACTGACGGGTAGAACTAAGTCAGAGCTCGCCATCAGGCGCTGGTGCTGAGCGTCTCATAGATCCCCACTGAGTGGTTAAAGTGATTAGCTCACACAAATACACACAGACTCCCACACTGCCAGAAGATGCTGTGTGTTTACTCCAATCAGCTGCTGTTAATTAAAAGGAAACAAACTCTGGGATGAGATTCAGGAAAACAGACTCTTCATCTGCTGATGTCTCACACATTCATCCTCCATATGCAGAGGAATTAGCGCTGCGTGTAATCTGGCCGTCGAGAAGCCCCCTCACACGTGTGTGTTAGCATCCTGACGGGCGCTCCGCCTTCACTCACCGGAGCTTCAGCTGCTTCCAGCCGGACCGAGAAGACCAGCCGTGACTGACGGACTCTTCCTCCAGTCCAGAGACGGGAGATCGATGCTGGCACGTAGTGGAGGACGGCGGCATCAATCATCCGCTCCACAGCCTTCAGGAAACCATCAGTGGGAGTCTTCATCCTCTGCTCCGTCCTGTCAGAGAAGACCGCTCCGCCTCCTCTCTGCTTCACCTGCTTCCTCCTGCTGGAACCAGAGAGCCCAGAGTCCACTATTGTCTTTCTTAGCTGTAATTTTTATTTCAGAAATCCCTCATGTCTTTATTATTCTCTTCCTCTCCTGTAAACACAGATCTTCTGCATTTTCATCAAGTTTTTCAATTTTAAGGATCTGAGGCCAACGAGAAAAGGAGAACGGACTCACAGAAATCTGCAGGTTCATTCTGTTCAGACCACAGTCTGAGGCCACAAATGTTCTCCATGGAAACAGCAGTGGACGTCTTGTCAACACGACGTCTACACAACATCAGATCCATCCAGACGTCCAGTTCTGATCCAGATTCCAGCTCAGTCCAGGAACACAAAGACGTTCATGGACCTGTTGGTCTGCAGGCAGACGCATCAGAAATGGGCGGAGCAGGAAGGCTGTGGCCCCGCTCTACTCTCAAAGTGCTATGCGGCCACCAACTGAGCTTTTTCCAACAGTCTCTGATTCATCACGATTTGAATAAAGAAATACTCAGAAAGTGATTATTTAATTTATGAAACATTATTTCACAAGTGTCCTCCATCATCAGAAAAATGCACCAAGAACATGTTAAAAAACAAAAAACCCATTTTCATTGGAGTGGGGCTTTAAAACCTCATCATGATCTTGACATTTTCTTCTTTAATTTTTGATCCAAACTCTGTTCCTCTGACTTTAGCCAATGAGAACGGACCTCCGAACAGGAACTGTTGTGTTAATCATGTCTGACCTGAGGAAAAGGTCCAGTCTGCCTGGTTGACGCCAAAGGAGGGCTTTGTGTTTAAACCTTGTTCTGCCGCGGCTGCTAAGTGGGCCTTTACTTCTGCTGTAAGTGGCCTTAAATTTAGCTGATAGAAACAAATTGAGGCTTTGCATAGTAGGTCACTGTAATCTGTGGCTGTTCCCAAACTAGACTGTGCATCACAAATGTGTAGAAATTCTTCTTTTTATGTTTAAGAGGCCTCTTTTGTTTCGTTGTTTTAGTGTTTTTTAGATATATTGTATGTGCAGAAAGAGAAAACCAGGCCTTGAATGAAGTGTAGTTTGTGTTGTTCTTTGCAGAACCCCTAATGCAGGCCCACCCTGATTCAGATTTAATAGAGTGTCCAGGACCCAGCCGGCTAACAACATCGGGTAAACGAAGCAAAAGAAAACAATCGGACCCACAAATACTGCAGAAACGGACAAATCATAAACTCTAAAGTTGTTTTTTAAGTGGAAAGCTAAAGGAATAAACATATGAACTCAAATCTTTATAACTTTATTAAATAACCACATTTGTGACAGCAAAAGCTGCCCCCCCCCATAAACTGATCAGCAGATGGTCTAAATTGCTGCTTCCAGTTTTTAGGGTCTCTGGTCCCTGGGTGCATCTTTTGGATGACAGGCTGATCATCTACAGCTGAGTCGACACAGAAAAGTAAAGACAAGGTGTAATAACCTGTAAACGTTTGCTGCAGACAGAAACAAACTTACCAAAATAAAAGACCTGTTTGAAATGAAATCAAAGAACCAGATTTCACTGCTGTAAAGACAGGAAGTCATTCTGTGTGTGAGGGTGTGATGACATCCTGCTTCAGACATGAACCCAGATGTTGTTCGGACCGAACCATCAGATCTGTACGGATGGAAATGTGCAGAATCTCCGCTCCTTGTTTACTTGAAAACCAGCACAGACCTTCCGTCTGAGCAGAAACGGCGGCGGAAATCTTTTCCTCTCTGCCTTGAATCTCCCTCGCCGCTTCAGAGCAGAAGGACAGAGAGGTTTGATCAATAGCTGTGCGTGAGAGGACTGCCGTTATATTTAGCTGTGTGTGGGCGCGTGTGGTTAATTAACAGACCATAAACAAGCAGCCCGTGTGTGTTTGCACACGTGTGTGCTGGGCGGCCAACCCCCCCACTGTGATCTGGTGGTGTGTCGGCTGCAGAGCGCAGGCGCGTTGAACGACGCTAACGCTTTGAGAGGAAATGTTGAACGGGGGCGGAGGTGACGGGTCAACCGCGGCTCTGAAATGTTACAAAGACGCTGCTAAACACAATGGATTCAATGTTAGTTTTATGTTTAGAAAAAACGTTTTTATTACGGCTGCACGATATGCCTGTAATATCAGTGATCAATATTTCAATGACCATATAACTTGCATTGCATAAACAAACAGCAAAACATCTAAATGCATCATTTCCATTTCACAGTTTACATAAAAGTCAACAAAACACTCCAAATGACCCTCAAACATCAAAGGGCGCCATCTGATTGGTTAACAACGTAAAGGGGTCCATTCGATTAGTCAAATACATAAAAAGATTTATTACATTCATTAAATACTTCAAGCTGCCATAAGATTGTTTTTGCACATTTATGGTAACCATTTATCGTTGTTTTTGTGACTTTTGCTAAATGCATATTGCACAGCTTGATATCACGATAACGGTAAATTTGCGATTTATTGTGCCGGCCTAACTTTTTTCATTGTCCTATGAATTCATCTTGTTGCATTTTCACCAAAAGGAGAAAGAAATAAAACATGACACCATGTGTGGACTAACCCTCTAACCCAGGGGTGTCAAACATACGGCCCGCAGGCCTTATCTGGCCCGCCAGGTGTTGTCTGGCCCACACATGAAGAGTAAAATCATAAGGATGATTAAAAAGAAAGCAAGTTTCTAGTCCATTCCTGTGGCGAAGTTATGATTTTCTAAAGAAATAACTGAAAATGTGCACCAACCACTAGGGGATCAAAGGCGCAGCAAACAGGCGCAACAGCATATCTCTGCATCGCGTTAAAAACTAAACATAACAGTCATGCCTGGGTAGGATGCACTCTTGGTTCTCATGAGCTGTATCACTGTTATCTTGCTATAAGGATGATCAGTAGAGACACCCAAATAATTCTCAAAAATGTTGTCAAACGAAGTGGAGTGAAGAGCCTCTCTAAGGAAAAAATGGACAGTTTTTTTTACATGAAGCTGATCGTAAAACCTAAATGCTTTGTATGTCATCAACATCGCAGCGCTCAAAGAATATGACATTCAGCACCACTAAGAGACTCACCATAAAGAAAAGTTTCTGGATTGCTCAGTGTCAGATGTAAAATATTCAGTCTGTATTAATTTGAATAGACCAACTTTCTTTAATTGAAATTAATTTTATTTGAGATCCATTGGCCCCAAGTGATCAGGCTACTATGTTATTGAGGCATTTTTCCAACTGAGTAAAAAAACTAAAATAAAGCTGTTATTTTGCCTTTACATTACTGGTCCGGCCCACTTGAGATCAGACGGGTTAAATGTGGCCCCCAAACCAAAATGAGTTTGACACCCCTGTTTTAACCTTTACACGCCAAAGAGCATGAAATGCTGTCAAATGGCAAGCATTAGTTTCAAACTATATCCTCATAGACTCATCTGTCTATCGAGAAAAAGTTCTATCACGAGATATCAGAGTTTTATCGGCCAGCCCGAAACACAATCCTATCTTTAGTTTGGTTCCAGGTGGAGACGGTCTCAATCCCTGGATTTTGTCATCTATAATCCAATTTATTTTAATTTCATTTCATCTGTTTGTTTGTTTTTCAGTAACTTTAGAAGTTTTATGTTTAAAGTTGCATGTTTCTCTTGTGGATTTAGTGATGCTAAGTAAACCTAGATCCTAATAACCTCACATGGACTTTTTTCCTTCTTCATCACAATGTAAAGGTGTCAGAGACTAATGATAAGGCAGATTAAACCCAATGAACCTCAGAGTTGTCACAGTCTTCTGCCTCTGAGCGTTTTCTCTGATTGATTTTTTTCTTTCTTCTCTGTTTTTTTAATTGACAGAACCCACACAGACTGGTAGAAATACTCCGAGCTGTTCGCTTAATCAAAGCTGCGGCTGAGTTTTCCAGCAGGCTTTGTAAAGCATGTTTAATAACGCCCACGCGGGAATTACTGGGAGTTCAGGGAAGCAGGGTTGGAGAGAGGAACCACTGTCTTCACAGCTTCGTTCCTCCAGAACTCACCTGATGCTTTCACTGCAACCAGGGACGTTTGGACCTGCTGGAGTGAAGCGACACAATCAGACCAGTAACCGTTCAGACCAGAGTGGCGTCAGACTTTACGGGGAACGACTTGTTTTTTCAGCCGTTCTGTCTTTAACCCAAACGACTGAAACGTGTTGGTTTGAATGAGAGTTTTCTCTCTGAGCCAGACTCAAACAGCACACGCTCACATTTCTGAGGTCTGGCAGCAAAAGGCTAGATGAAAAATGGAGGTTGTAAAAAATCTGATTTTATCTCTTAGCAGAAGGTACATTAGCCAAAACAAAATACCACAAAAATACTTGAGGCAAAAGCAATAAAGCCACTAACGGCCCATGCAGCCCTGCCAAAGGGCAGTTTGGTAAAAACAAACTGCTTCCTATTATCACTTTGATACAAAGACATAAGGAAAAATGTTCAGAGGATTCCTCCAACAGAGCTCAGCTCAGGCATCTGATCAACATGAACCCACTCCAAATGGCAACGAGGCTTTTGACTCAAACTGATGAAATGAACCTTATTCAGTTTCCTGTAATGAAACTGTGACAGACCGCAGGGAGGCTGAATGGTCTCCAAAACAGACTCCTACACGGACAATCAAGGCGGTTTGTTCCTGATCCACGTCTACCGGTGGAGATGTCCCACAAGATCCAGACTCTCCGGGGAAACTCCAAAGCCTAAGCTGCCACTTAACCAACGTTATGCAAACCCTCAAGTACCCATCAGTGGAGTTATTTATAGGAGTATGTTCAACCTAAGCTTAGGTCGGCAGGATCGTCCACTCCAGTGTTAAGTCAGTGTACAGAAACAATCAGTGGTGTGGTGGCGTATCGTTTTGAACAGTTACTAGAGTTCAAATAGCTGAACTTTGACCAACCAATCAGGAACTCAGCTCATGTCTGTGACGTGTTAATGACGTGGAGTCCCAAACCAACACGGAGGAGAATCTGATCATTGCCTGATCAGATCCTCCTGAACTCTGTGATATTTTTCTTATTTCTACTGAGACAGAAATCCTTTAATTTTATTCTTTATTTTTCATTTTATTGTCATACTGGATCATAGTGAGATGGAAGAACGCTGAAAGCAGCCGTCATTCAGATGCAGCTCCTGCAGATGGTGAAGATAATTGTACTTGGGAGAGTCTCTGAATGATGTCATGAACCCAGACACGGAGACCAGATCACCGATTTCCCGACATCACCCGCGTCTTCAATGATGTAGCGCTGACGGTAGCTCCTCCCACCCACGGTGGGAGCGTCAAGTTTATGAAAACCCTTTTAGACAAGTGTCAAACAGCAAATTTGTGGCACGTCAAAACAGAGGCGGTGGACGTGCAAATCATGTTCAGGGCGGCTGTGGTCCAGAGGTGGAGTGGGTCAACTCTGGTCAGAAGCCCTGACTCCAGCTTTTGTCTGCCATTTTCGAAACCTTGTTGGGGTGGGCGGAGCAAACTGGAGTCTGACTTACTTTGGGTTTGGTTCTTGGGGTTCTGAATCCTGTGGGTGGTGTCAGAGATGATGGGTGTTGTGAGTCCATGTCTGTAGACGGACCACATTCATGTCCTCAGCTGGCTGACGGTCACAGGTCCGACTCCGTCTCAATAACAGAGACTTCTTTCATGTTGCTGCATTCAGACCTGCAAAGACCTCCATGCAGACAGAATCTGGAGTCAGAGGCTCGACCGACATAAAAGGATGAATATTTATCAGCGGTGGCCAGACGAGGGAGGAGAGGAAGGAGGCTACACATCAAAGGAGAAGATGGGCTTTGTTCTCAGACAGAAATAAAGACAGAGGAAGGAGTGAAGGTGGTGGCTTTGAGACAAATTAAGAAAACATAAGGGATTGTGTGTTTTCTCTCGTTAAGAGGCTGTACTTAATTAGCTGGAATTGTCTATGAAGGTAGCAGAGGTTTGGATGCGTCGACGGTTCCTTTGTTTGATGTCCAGCATTTGCTCTTTGTACATAAATGCAGCGCAGAGCAAAACCCATCAGATTATTGACACCTAAACGTCATCGGATGTGAAGATCTGAGGCGTTTCCTGCTGGCCGTCCCACATAGCTTCTGTAGATCTGATTTCCACTTCCTGTTGGGGATTGAGAGGTTGATGTGGTGGAACCAGGAGCTAAACACGAGCCCCAGCAGGAGAAAAACCAAACCGGGCTCCGTTCAAACCCCACCAGGGAGTTGGTTCCACTAAATAGGGATCCCAGTAGCTCTTCTTCTGAGCCTCAATCTGTTTTCTATTATATGTCTCTAGATCAGGCCCCACCCCACACACCACCACCATTTTGTCCAGCTGAAGTCTTTTCTTTTAACACCAGTTCACCTGAAAGAGGAAGCACAACGTGGCTTTGACTGGAGAAGAGGCAATGTCTCAAAAGTGGACAAATATTTTAAGGGTGAAGGGTAAATCCGGCCGTCACGCCTTTGTCTCACCTACTCCACCCTTACCTTTCCTTGCATGTTGTTCAAATGTTCTTCTGACCCGTCGCCCCCAGCAGGCCGGTTGAAAAGATGCAGATGAACATTTTCTCTCTACAGGTTGACTGAGCCAGCTCAGGTCTTGATATTTCATACACCTGCAGGTCTCAAGACAGGTCTGATCGCTCGTCTCGCAGACAGACAGAATCCACCTGTAGCAACTGCTGGATCTGAGCTTTGAACACTAAGTGAACTTTGGCGTTTTTTCGCGTCGGTGTGCACACTCTCATTGGTGCTCTTTGTTTAGTCACGAGGCGTTAAACGAAATTCGTCCCGGTGTGTACGGGCCTTTACTCTGTTGAAATCCGATGTTGTCTCTAGATCAGGATTGGATATTGATTTTTAAAATATTTTTATCATTGCTGTATATTTCAACCTCATGAAAGGATCCCGACATTTTACTGAAGTAAAGCGTAGCGGTTTGAGCAGCTCGGTAAACTTAGTTAGATGTAGAGATTCGGACTTCAGGGAACAAAAACTCTTTTAACTAGAAGGAGCCGCATGTCCAGAAGAACATGCAGGGTTGAATGAAAATGAAACTTAAAAGGTACTAAATGGCAAAAAATGAATATATATAGAGATGATCAAAGCTGACCATAAATAAAGTGAAAACAGCTCAATGACAAAAAAGATGTTTAGCAAAAAATGCCAGAGCCGGGTATCGAACCAGCGAGCTTCTGCACCAAGGATTCCCCATTTATTTCTATGGAGGCAGAAATCCTGGAAAATCTTGAAAAGTCCAAGGATTTGAAGGAGCAAAAGTCACAGCTGGAAAAAGCTGAAAGAGCTGAACATTTGAATAGATGAATGGTTGAAATAGATGAAACATTGAAGAAAGAGTTAAGCACCAAAACATGGAGGAAGATACTAAAGAAAGAGAAACAGGAAAACGATGATATAGCATTCAACCAATTCATGTTTAAAACTCACAGTAAGTGTCTCCTGCTCTTTTTCTGATCTACAAAGGCATTTCCACATGAGAACGCCGCTCTCCTGCTGCCGACAGACGGCTGCAGCGCTCCGGGGAAAGGTGATTGGAAAAAAAATCAACCATCATCACCATGAAGTAATGAATGGTTACACTGATAGTAATGAAAACTCATCATGCTGCAACAACATTTATGGGAGAAAGTCCTTGTTCTTATTTTTTAATGGAGGAACGCGCACATCTGATCAAAGATGTTCTGAAGACACAGAACTTTCTCACATGGCTAATTATTATCTTACTGTCTTACCGGAACAAAGATTTTTAGAGAAAATCACTTCTATCTAAGAACTTTTCATGTAAACACGGATCATAAAGACTTTGTAAATGAACTACAGCGTTCTCCTCTCAGCCAGAGAACACAGATTTATTGATGTGAAGATGATGGAACCGGGTCTTAGTTTATGAAGAGGGAAGGCTGTGACTCTGATGGAGCAGCAACAGAAAGGATTCGCTCCAGAAAAATGCAGCAACTCCAGCTTTCATAGACGATCAACCGCAGAACGCATGGCTAAACGCACTTTTTCATACCGATAAAGTTGAACAGGCATCATCCTCAGAGTGAACCGCCTCAAACATGACGCTGGAATGCAAAGAACTGGATTTGTATTCTTCTCACCTGAGTGAGAATCAAACCTGGAATCCGGACTCTTGATTTTTCTCACACGGGTTATTTTTGTAAATGCTCGGATCAAAGGATGTGCCCACGCTCCGCTGTAAAATCACTTTTCAGCACTTTGATTTTCCTCCTGTTTGACAAAGTACTGCTGAACGGCTCCTCCATTAAACATGACCGTTCCCCTTGGTTCCTGCTGAAAGGAATTGGACTTTTGATACTTTCAGGAACTTCTCATTAATGAATAACACACAGTTTTGGAGCGAGGACGTCGTCACATTCTTGGTGACAGGCGCCGTGGAAACTGCTAATCCTTCATACTTTCCTTCCTGGTAATTCCAAATGACAACTTTGGTTTTTCTGCGGCTCGTCTTAATTAGTTCAGTCGACTCTCCTGCCGTTTCAGCCTCATTAAAACACAAAAAACCGCCCCCAGTGGGTCGACGCTTTCTGCTGGGGATGCGGAATAAGGTTGCCATGGCTCCGCTGTTACCATGGTTGCACATGTGCCATATATGGGGGGGGGGGTTACTGTGAGGGAGAGGAGAGAAAGGACTGCTGAGGCTGACAATGCAGGAAGGAGACGTCCAACACCAAACAGGAGAGAGAATTTCAGCAGAGAAAAGGTTCTGACGAAAGATGCAACAGAGGATCTCCAGCCTGAAGTCTCTTTTCTATCCTCAATCTTCCAGCACTTTTATTTACCTTAAAGTAAAAAACCTTAATCTTTGGAGTTCAAGTTAAATGAATGAATTTAAAGCTCTTTGCAGATGATGTTGTCCTGTTGGTTTCAAAGAGCCAGGACCTCCAGCACGCACTGGAGCGGTTTGTGGCTGGGATGGGGGTCAGCACCTGGAAGTCTGGGGCCATGGGGCTTGACCGGAGGAAGGTAGTTTGTCCTCTCTGGGTGGGCGGAGTGCCTCTTCAGAGGAGCTGGAGGAAGTGGCCGGGGAGAGGGAATTCTGGGCATCTGCGCTAAGACTTCTCCCCAATCCTGGATGAGCGACAGAAGATGGACGGATGGAATTTATAGCTTTTCAGTCCAAGATTTTCTGGTTTTAAATTGGAGAATTTCATGACACTTCATACGTGACCTGACATCACTGTTGGAGGGAGCAATTTCGCATAGACCACCCACCCCCCGCTGGTCATGGGGCTGCTACACACCTCTCACTCAGCTTTACTGTTGGTTTTATCACCATAGCAACCATTTTATTTTTTGGTCACGTGGGAGTGATGAACTTTTCTCTGAAGCTAACATTGTTCGAAATCTACAAAATGTTAAACAACTTTTTTTTCTAAGTAGCGTCCCAAAGACGCTAGAGGAAGTTAAGAGGCGATACATAGAAATTCCTAGGAGTTTACATTTGTAGAAGGCAGTAAAGGAGATTTTTGTTTTTTTTTCAAGATGGCGGCCTATTCCCAAGGTCAAAGGTCAATAAAACTTAGGTTGTGGTCGTAGACCTGAGCTGGTGGTGCATGTGTGAACCTTTATAGGAATTGCTGGGACAAAGGTTTTCTTTCCCCAATATTGTGGGAAAAAACTGACCTCCAAACTGGAGGGGCTGTGGCCATCCCATAATAAATTTGAAATTTTCTTTGGATGTCTGCATCACACCACAGGAGATTTGGATGCTTTTCCTGCTGTGATGCCATAAATCCATGTTCACTGTGATCCAGATGTGTACAAACGTCTGGGAGTTTTTCAGTTTGGGGCGGGGGGTCAAATGTTTGCTCAAAGGTGCAGAAAGAAAGGAGAATTGTGGTCCTTCAGTTCAGGATTTGCCTTTCGTGGAGCTGTTGTCCCTCTGATGCCTCTGCAGGGGTAACAGAGGCTGAAGATCCTGCTGGGACAGATGCCGGCTGAGCCGTTCCAGGCTTCCTCCGGCCCCCCGCCGCTTTTACCCCCCAGCATCGTTCCAACAGCAGAACCCACATCTGCTTGGAGAACCTCCATAGAACCTCACCTGGAGCCTGCTGCTGGACAGTGGTCACATTTTAGGGACGCTCCACTGACCTGAATGTGGGCCGCCAGCTGGACGGATGGCCAGCCTCCACGGGTGGCGGGTTTGAATCCCAGCCTGCAAACAAAGAGGAAGATCTTTGAGCTTCACTTTTACCCCAAACTTGTTTTTGTTTTACGAAAAAAAAGTGGAGAATAATCTAGAAACGCCTTGATATCCTGCAGCTTCCTGATGATGTTTGTTACAGTTCAGCTTTCAGGAGGAACCGTGGTGAAGAAGAGCGGAGCCTCTGAAACAGCCCGCCCTGGAAGTTTTCCGATTCTGCAGTTTTTTTCTCCCAAACAAATGACAAAACAAAATTTAAAAAATTCATGTCCTCTTGATATCTATTATTAGCAAAACAACAAAGCCTTTCCTTATTCCAGGCAGGATGGCAGTAGAATTTCAAGAATTCGGAGCAAAACGTTTGGAAATGTGAAACAATGAGGAAGGAGTTTGGATTCAGACGTGGAGGATCTGGCCTTGGAAGCTTCACAGGAACGCCTCGCAGATCCTCCTGACGGCTGAGGAAAGGTCACGCCGGATTAGAGAAATTACCAGACTCCTTGTAGCAGCTGTAATGTGGAGGAGGACAGATCTGCATTTGAGCATTTTCACTTCTCTGCGACAGGATTTGGATCAATGGCAGCTCAGGTAATTCTGAAGGACTAGACCACTACCGAGTCCTGATCTTATGAATGAATGAAAACCAGACGAGGTGAAGGAGGAGAAGCTCTGACTTATGCATGAACAGCTTGTTGTTGTTCGTCTCAGGTATGCAGTTGATGTTCCACCATGCCTTATTTATGCAAAAAGATCTCTAAATATTTTAGGACTCCCCCCAAAAATATCAGAAATGAGTTTAGAAGTGAGGGCGAGCTCCCGGCTGGCGTGAAGGTATCGATGCTGCAGCCTGAGCGTCGACCCACAGCAGAGGCATGCTGGGACGGACCGTCGCACCACGTCAGGCCCTAAAGCTGGTTTCACCACAGATCCACTTCTCCAGTTTGGTCCTTTGGGTGCAATGAATTATAGATTCCCCAACATCCAAACAGAGTCGTAGCCTCAGATGAGGCTCTGTTTGGATGTCAGGCCTGTTTAAGAAACGTTTGTCTCAATTATGGAAGTTTCTGCCTTTTTCTACGCAGATTTCTTCCAAAACCTCAGTTTAACGTAGCATTTGTTCCAGAAATGTGCCTGGCCTTTATCAGACAATGATGAGAACATTGTATTATGTCCTGATTAGCTCTGGTTGGGAACGTCTCTTTTCTCTTTGAAGCTCACCTGAATCTCAGAACAAAAATCCTCCTGGCTTTCATGCGGATCATTTTCCTGGAGACACGCCCACCTTTCTCAATAATCCGTGTCCATACAGTTCCTCTAATTCCTCGCTCGCTTTCTTTGCGCCTCCACCCGGACACGGTTAGCTCCTTTTCCTGCGGCGTCTTCTCAGTACCATCCGTCTGCTTGCCCCGTTCCCGGATACGTTTGGGATCCACCCCACCAGAACGTTCTTTGGCGGACGTCTCACTCATCGGAGCTCTCTCTCCCGCTAGCTTACAGCCCCCCACACCCCCAACCTAACATTAGCGATGCAACAATAATGGCAGTCAATATCAGATCTATCCATCCGTCCAGTTCTGATCCAGGTCAGGCCAGGAAAACAAAAACGTTCATGGATCTGTTTTTGCAGGTGGATGACCAGCTTTTTTTCTACGTCATAAATACTTTTATCTTTGTCAAACATTTTATCCTGATTTTTAACGACTTGAATACTCAGAAATAGAAATTAAAGCTTAATTATCTTAATGTCCTCCATCATCACGTTTTAAAAACACTATTTTCATTGGGGTCTGTCTTTAAGGCTGTAACATTCCTCACTACACACATGATCCACTTTTCACAGACAGACATGAACATTTTTCCACTTTTCTCTGTTGAAAGTTCAGACCTTCTTAGAAAAATGACTTCAGTATTATGGAATTGTGATCACATCTTTGTTCGTCAATCTGGACAGAGATTGATAAGGGTTTACAGTGGGCGGCCGTGGTGCAGCGGTAGGGCGGTCGACCCATGATCATAATATTGCAGGTTCGATTCCCGCCTTGCACGCCCATGTGTCGAAGTGTCCTTGGGCAAGACACTGAACCCCACCTTGCCTCTGGTGGGAGGTTGGCGCCAGTGTTCGGCAGCGGAGCTGCCATCAGTGTGTGAATGGGTGTGTGCATGGGTGTGTGCATGGGTGAATGGGACTGTGACTGTTTCTACCTTCTTACGAAGGCCCAAAGCGCTATATAAGTATACGCCTTTTACCATTTTACAGCCAATCAGGAGGCAGAATATAATGTAGTGTGGGAAAAAAAAGGTGAGATCGCGAAAGGGGGACCAGGATCTATGGAGGGACTACTGTAAATGTCTGTATGTGTCATAGAGTGCAGCGAGGTTTTTAATACAGATCTGCTTCCTGTCCAGGAAACATGGACGAGTCTGGACTGAAGCTACAGACGTTAGCATCAGTTCACCGCTCCAGCAGGAGCTCCTGCGCTGCCACCTCCTGTCAGGGGGTGTTTGCAGTCGTCTCAGTGAATCACATGAACCCTGAACCCGCTGACTGGATCTTTCTGGAATCTCTTCTGGGCAAAACGCTGGAGGAGCAGAAAACCTCTGATGGACTGAACTTTGCTGTTGGTGGAGGGTCACATGTGGACCCCCGCTGTTTCCAGGCAACGCAGCCCGAATGAGAATGTTTGGAGGAGCCACCTCTTTTTAGTCAAACTCTAAGAGTTCCTCAGTTTTCCTCTGCAGGACGAAAGCAGCTCACGTTGAAATTTGAAAAGATTCAGCATTTAATCAGAGAGCAGCAGCAGCAGCAGCAGCAGCAGCAGCAGCAGCAGCAGCAGCTCTTTAGGAACCACGTCAGTTAAACCGACACGACATGTGTGGAAAAGACAAGCTTCTCTGTTTCTGCTGCAGAGGATACCCACTTCAGAGAGGAGCAGGCAGCACGCCAGGCCTATTATCAGACTGGCAGGTGGTGGAGGGGCTGCACCTCTGCTGCAGCGGAGCGTGGAGGGGGGGCTGGATGGGAACCGTGTTAATCAGACAGACACCACCCTGCAACCTGTGATCGCTTTGAAACCCCACCTGCCTGTTTTCTGCAGCTGATTTCTGCCTCATGTTTGTTTAGTCGTCAGTGATGACGAGTGACCTCAGGATGAGGCAGCGGAGCGCTGACACCTCCCAGGAAAGAACGCAATGACTCTAATGATGCATCAAGTTCTAGATATATCCTCTCAGGAACAAAGCCTTCAGGGCATTTTCTCTGGTTTGTGGGAAAGCAGCTCATCTCACGGACATTTGCAGACGGATTTCTTTCACTCAGTGGGTTCCTGAACAGGCTTTTAGCAGACAGTCTTCACACCGGACTGTGGCGGCGCTCTGGCGTTCATGCGTCACCGCACACAAAACATGCAGCCATTGAACGCACGTTAAAGTTAAACCAGTGGAACTTCAACCCATCGGGGACTCGGTTTGGCAGTGACGTATGGATGGCGTCCCTTTCATTTTACGGGAGCACCAAACGTTTGAAATCTGATCATGGAGGAGAAGTGAATAATTGCGGTTTGTGTCTTTCATGTACCTGAATAGAGCTGTGAAAGAAAACAGCCTGGAGCCAGAGTCACCAGATTGACACCGCCTAGCGTTTCATACCTAGACTGACCCAACTGTAGTTGGACATGCGATGGTAGAAGAAGAGGAGGAAGAAGGCCCTTCCTGCCTGTCCAGTGTGAACACGTTTAGCGCCTTCTCAAACCCGCGTCACGTGTGAGCGTAGCTCAAGAGTTGCAGTTTTCCTTAACTTGAAATGAAACGTAAACCCCTCACACGACTCCACGCCTCTAACGCAATGCCACTTGAAAAACGGAAACCTCCAAACCCAAACCTGCGGGGCTCGGTCCGTTTGTCTGCTGACAGTGATGTGAAACAGGAGGAGCGGATCAGGATGAACCCCTTTCTGTCTCCCTGCAGTGGTTTGGGGATCTGGTGACGCCGGTCTGGTGGGAGGACGTCTGGCTGAAGGAAGGATTCGCTCACTTCTTCGAGTATGTCGGCACGGACTTCCTCTTCCCCAAGTGGAACATGGTGAGTCAAGTTTCTGACAAACATTTCATTGGAATAAACTCAAACTTAATCAAAACAATATTTTTACTCTCTTAAACCGAAAGGAGAATTTCTGCTGTTCGGTTTAGGAAAAGTTTCTAGAAGCTCAACAGATTCCAGAACAAAGTCCCTCCATGTTTGGAGCTTTTAGAATACCTGAAAGTTTTAAAGATGCCAGAAAAGAACATTTTACAGCCTCATTTTTGAAAGCGGATGTTTTTTTTCTCCTCCAAATAGCACATCTGTCACACGTGTGGATGTGAGCGTGGGCTGCTTTCAGCAGTGAAACTGCCAAACAGTTGGTGGTAGCTGCAGCCTCTCAGATCCTTTTGACATTCAGGAAATGAGGCTTTTGCTTCAACACAAAGTCCTCTCAGATATTCTGCTCACTCATGAAATTGGATTTGTCTGCCTTCTGATGCTTTCAGGTGAGTCACAGCTTTAGCTCCAGGAGGCAGTCCTCTGTTTGCCTTTTTTTTCTTCTTCTTTTTTTTTATAAGACTTAAAGGTTTAAAAACCTCCAGACACCAAACGCAGCTCGGGTGGAGAATCTCTGTTTGAAATGTGAGACAAAAGGAGAAAATGGTATTTGTCTCTGGGTTGAGGTTAGCTGATCTTCGGCAGAGAAGGAGGTTCAGTGCAAATCTTCAGCCAGACCTGGAACTTTTTCCCATCATTCCCTCCAGAAAAGTCAGTTTCTAAAAAAAAAAAAAAAAAACGGCGGTGTTCAAAACTCAGATCAGCTGCATCAGAGGATCCCAGACTCTGATTGGCTGAACACACCGGACCGAGTGAGAAGAGCAGTGAGCAGAGACGACCTCTGTCTGAACCCAGGCCCGCTAACATGCATGACCTCCTGCTTGGACGTACGCATGACATCATCAAACAAACAAATCCTCCATGAAGACACAGCTTCCACTCTGATCCGTTGTACTCTTTTTGGTTCAAGCTCTTTCAGAAAAGCATGTTTGACACACAAAAAACAAAGTGGCTGCCATTTTTAAAGATGGCGGCTTCACTCGTGACTGTTACAAACATATTTGATTTCTATTTCCTAAAAAATAGTCATCAGTATTTGATTCATTCTAACCATACTGTTATATATTTGTTTGTTTATTCATTTGAATTGATCTGAAATGGTTTATTTCAAGCAATCAAAGCAAGAATAATGCACAAAACATTACAATCAGCGGTTATACATTCATAGAAAGACGTATCAAACTTAGGATAATTAGACATTAAAGATTGCTTGAAAGGAAGCAGACGTATATAATCCCACCCCTATTGTACTGTAACTATTTCCATTACATGATTCATCATTATGCGGTTCATAACTTCTACCAACACAGTTTCAGGTCATTAAGGAAACGAACGGATCAACAAATCACATGACAAAGATGAAGCACTTAATACTTATGTAAAATAGACAAAACTCTATTTTGGAAATAACATAGCTATGCAGATCAATGATCTAAAACATATGCAGATTATATTCATTAGAAAAAATAGACATAACACTGTTATCATGCTCATAGTGAAGGATAAAGTATCAAAAGTTTCAAAGTATCCGACAAACACATCAGAACTCAAAGTACAGCCGGACTGTCATTCATGGATATGAAAACTGGCTCATCAGAAACAGCAAAATAAAAGAAATGAAAATATGATATATCTTGTTAAAAAGAATTTTGGTCAGATTTCTTCTGGATCTGGTCATCATTTTGGGCTTTTCCAGTGACAGCATGGACCAGAACTTCACTTCATAACACAACTGATTTTGTTTTGGCTCAATTTCATATTCACTAAAGGAAATGGTTAAACCAATTTTAGAACATTTTTTATATGAATTAATGCAACATAATAATATTGTCAAACAGATTCAAACAGAATAGGCTATTTAAAAAAAGGAAATTAAAAAAGTAGCTCATTGTTACTTTATTGGGTTTTGTGAGGCTTTATGTCAGATCTGTACGCAGTAAGACTTTTATTTTTATGTCTCTCTTTCCTCTTGATGTTCACACTTCAGTTGTCCATGTTTATAAAAAAAAATCCCTTCTATTTGCCCCACTCTCAACAACACAGGCATAAGGGGAACCCAAAGATTACTATTATATATTAAATCTTAGATTTTGATGTGGCTTTTCTGAATTGGGCGTCCATCAACCACAATCAGACCCAATCTGCTGTTTCTGCCCCAAATATTGGATTATTTTAGAAGCAGCTCCACTTTTCCTGCTGAGAGTTCAGGAACACAAGAGCCTTTGGCTGAAGGACTCTGATGAAGTCTGCAAAACCATCAACCCCCCCACTCCAAACCTCTTCTGCTTGGAGCTGTGACTCATTTCTGACCTCGAGAGGGCAATTCTGATGTTTTCAAGCTGAGAGGGGGGGTCTCTGCAGGGCGTCCAGCTTCAACAGACACCTCCAAGGAGAAGTGCAGGTCACTTTAATGCCCCCCAACGCAGAGAAAGTCCCTCCCCAGTTCTGGATCCAGAGAATTTCAGATGAATAAAGGGGGAAAAGTTTGAGAAAACGGAGCCAAAAAAGACGGAAGAGGCATTAAAAAACGATTGTTTTCTGTCTTTGCTTTAAAAGCTCTGCATGCTTGGAGAGGGTTGGTTCCTAGAAATGTCTTTAAACCCATAAGAACGTGTTTTTAGAAAGCCATTTCAAACTGAAGAAAAGGAAAAAAGAAATTGACCAAAAGACTAAAACAGCCTCAATCTGAAGAATTATTCATCCTTTTTCTGTCAAACTGTTCACGGCCACATAAATGGAGAAACATTCTGTAAAAACCTCAACGATCACAACAAAGCAGCAAATAAAACAGGAACCACGTTTGACCCAGAAGACGTGCTGGAACGTTCCGGTTCCCAGAGAACCACAAACACTGGAACCGTTCTTTCTTCGGGGTTTCCAGGTCTCGACTTCAGAAACATCCTTAGGGATTTTTCTGTCTCTAGAATCAAAAGTCTTTACTGGTTTCCAATAGCAACCATTCGCTTTCATTACTGCCCCGCCCACTTCCTTAATCTAACACCTCAGTGATCCTCCTTAACCAGGAACTCCTATAGGTCAGGTGGGATAATCTTAACTTAAATTCAACCTAATTCACATGAATTCACCTCAAATCCCTGAAAATAATCTGAATTCTGCCTAATTCACCTGAAATGACCTGAAATCACCTTAATTCACCGGGAAACATCTTAATTTATTGACATTTAATGACCTTTAATCTCATTCACTTATCTAAAATCACCAGAGATCGCATTCAAATTGAATTCAAGCGAAATCACTTGATTCAATCACTTGCATTGACTTGAAATCACCTGAATCCTTTGGTCTTGTCTGACTCAGACTGAATAAATCTTCTTCTGCTGCTTCTTCATCCAGAAAATCCCATCAGTGACGTGTTTGGCTGCAGAAAGATCAAAGGAAAAACTGGAAGTCTCCCCCTGAACTCTCCACCCCCGTCTTCTTGCTCCTCCTCCCGTCAGACTCCCATGGTGCCGCTGTGCACATGCTCAGTTGCTGATGTTGGACTTTGGTTTTTCTGAATGAACAACAGGTTTGTTTGTGCAGACGTTGTTCACAGCCTCCACCCATCAGAGCGGCGTGGCATTTTCAAACCCGTGTTCCTGCCGTTCCGCTCTGTCGGACGCTTTAATGGAAACAAGTCCGTGATGACAGCAGCCTGATCCTCACATATCATGTCTTTTTAATGAGGGGTTGCATTCTTTCAGGCAGTTTCTGCTGCAGTGAGTCACAGAGCGTCAGGGAAGGACGGCGATCGTTTTCATGTTAGTCTATCAATCCACCGCCGACCACCAAAAAGGTTCTTGCCCCCTTGGTCAAAGATCAGCCAGGAGCTTCAACATCAGAGACTAACGAGAAAAAAACATCTGTGGAGCGAAGACATGTAGAAGGAGAAACAGCAATCAGGTTTTTATCACAGCATAGAGCTTACCTGTGAAGCCAGGAAGTGGCAGATTAAACTGAACCAATCCCACCCAGGCTCACATCCACGTGTGGAGGTAAAGGGTCAGAGTGTCACAGTGCACTCTGGGAAATCTCAGAGTATCAGCTTTGGGTGTAAAGGCTGTGATTCTCTTCATCCCACAGAAAGTCATCTGCAGCAGAAATGCTGACTCATGACTTCCGCAGCTTCCGATCTGCGTTCCGGTTTGATCAAAGTGTCTGCGTTAATCATAAATGCGTAAAGGCTAATCTGTTCTCTCCGGGGATCTTCTGCCTCGTCAATAATTAGCATCGGCTTGTTTCTGTGGAACCATAGCCTCAAACTCAGCCTTCCATTCAAGAAAAAATGTTATGTCTCTTCCTGAAACTCACTCCATTCAGGAATGTAGGGAATCTCATGAGTTTTCACCTTCGTTTGGAATCATTTCTTCTCAAATAGCAGTGAGGTTTCCTGCTCCTTTGAGTTAAATTTGACTGAACTTTCCTAAAAAGGCTTTGTTTTAATGCTGTTCCACTGGAGGTCTGACCAAACGGCTGTCGTGACGGGAACAATAAGATTTTACTTCAGGTTTTTCTTCATGCATCAGATTAAATATTACGTTACAGTGAAGCTAAACGAGTAAAACGAAAACTTTTTGTCCATTTTCTTCAAAAACATCCAGTGTTTTTATCATAAACGACAGCGACGGTCACACGCACAAACACGAGTTGGAGGTTTTTTCACGCTAAACTGCGTCTCCAAAGCAGGAGACGCAGGACAGATGGTGAGCAGGCGCGGCGTGGTGGAGGTCACGGATGAGGCGGGGAGGGTTTGTGTGGGTTTGTTTGTTTGTTTGTGTCTCCTCGCCGGCCTTCCACATGTTGGTCCATCTGGTTCCTAATGACCAGCTGGACCTCCTCTCCTCCTCTGCAGCTGATTCAAAGCCTCTCTTAATTAGAGCTGACGTCTCCATTGGTCTCAATCTTTTCACTTTTCTTTCTGTCCGTTCATTTGAGTTCGCTCCAAATGGTCCAAAAAACAAATAAAAGACTTCTTCTACTCTGTTACTCTGTGGGTTCATCAGGAGATGATGGGAGAGATTTTTCATTCCACTGTGCATAAATAATGCCGGAAAATAAGCACACGTATGCACCAGAAGAACATGCAAACCACACATATGCACCAAAAGAACATGCAAACCACACGTATGCACCAGAAGAACATGCAAACCACATGTATGCACCAGAAGAACATGCAAACCACATGTATGCACCAGAAGAACATGCTAACCACACGTATGCACCAGAAGAACATGCTAACCGCACGAATGCACCGGAAGAACATGCAAACCACACGTATGCACCAGAAGAACATGCTGACCACACGTATTCACCAGACGAACATGCTAACCACACGTATGCACCAGAAGAACATGCAAACCACACGTGCACCAGAACATGCAAACCACACGTATGCACCAGAAGAACATGCTAACCACACAGAAAAGCCCCGGTTGAGACTTGAGCTGGAGCCCTCATGCTGTGAGCTAACAGTGCTGACCACTACACCACAGTCATCCTTCGATCCTCCACAAACACTTCACTTTGTCTCTTCTATTGTTTCGGTCTCTGAATCCTTCTTTTCTTCATTCTTTCTGATCTTTCTGTCCTCCGGCTTCAGATTTTTATTAGATGTCTGCAAACACGTCAAGCTCTAACGAGCTTTGTCTAATTTACCCCTGGGATCAGGCTACAACTGAAGGAGGGCGGCTCTGTCTAATCCATGGATTACAATGTTTACAATCAAGATTCAGATTTAATGAACCTCCATCTGGTCAAACAATGGAACTGTTGGCTTATCAAGTTTCTGTTATTAATGAATTTGATGAACAGAAACATTTTTAGATTCTCAGAAATGTGTGGCTTCATCTACGTTATGGACTGCAGAGATGTATGAAATGTTCCGTTGTCTTCATTGAAAGAATATTTTAAATATGTCGTCTGGGACATGACTAACATCTGTAAGCACGTCTTCTTCCTTTAGTCATGTTTTGTATTTAGCAAAAAGTTGTAACATCCGTCAAATTCTCTGATTCAGGGTAAATGAACATGTATAATATCTGGAGAAATCTTTTAAAATTTGACACTTTTCTGCCATATTATTGCAAAGCTGCTGTGATCCTGAATCCTACATTCATCACTGGGATAGGCTCCAGCATCCCAGTGACCCTGCAGAAGACAAGGGAGGGAGGGAGGGATGCATGGATGAGTGGATGGATGGATTTGTAGTTGATCTAAATAGAATCTTGTGCTCTGATGGCCAAAATCCACAGTTGTCCTTCAGGTTCTCTGTTAGACCCAAACTCGTCTGCTTTTCCTCGTCCTTCATTGGTCGATGTGAAAAGAACCAGGGTTTCATGTTGACAGAACGTCTATCAGGAACCGTCTGCAGAGCAGGTCATGGTTGGTGTTTCTGTGTTTTTAGGAGAAGCAGCGCTTCCTGACCGATGTCCTTCATGAGGTGATGCTGCTGGACGGTCTGAGCTCCTCCCATCCCATCTCTCAGGAGGTGGAGCGGGCTACAGACATCGACCGAGTCTTCGACTGGATCGCCTACAAAAAGGTCAGAGGCTCCTGTGCCAGTCGGGCTGAAGCCTTGTAGGTACAGCGATGTGTCGACGCTTCACCTGAAAAGAGACAGAAACACTCAATGAAGTGATGGTTCACCTGTGGAAATGTAACGACCCGCTTTGTCCAAAAGCCTCTCCAGCACCACTGGGTCAAACCTGCAGCTCACACTGATGATGATCCGCAATTCTTCTCACAACATACAGTTTTATATAGTGACCTATGGAATGACAGAAGCACCAGGTGCAGTTCAGTCCTTGTATTTAAGGTGTTGTATTTCTGTGCCTGCAGGGGGCAGCACTGATCCGGATGCTGGCTAATGTGATGGGACAACCGCTCTTCCAAAAAGGGCTGAATGTAAGTCCTGATTCTGAATTTAGGAAAAGACGTTCTCATCTGTTTCTGTGCAGAAAATGGTTCCGTTTAAAGCTTTCAGAACCTCCAGACGCTGCCGGAACAGAACCGGGAGCAGTTGAGGAGCAGCTTGTCTTCAGCCTTAACATTTATCTCTGAAGCAGCTGGGCGATTATCAGCTGATCGATGAAGAAAGAACTTTTCTTTTTATCATCAGGGTCTAAGATGAGCATGTCCAAAGTATGGCCCACAGCCCAAATGTGGCCCAACAACACCAAAAATTATATAAAGAATTTAAAATTAGTAGGAAAACCTTTACTTGTTAAGAAAAAAGTTCATATTTTATAGTTGTTGACTTTGGTTAAATGGGTTCTTGTACACCTTCACCTGAACATACCTGGCTCTCTTGTCTCAACGTTTGGTCGGCTTGGCCTGCTTCTCACCACCAACTTCAACCAAATACAACTTTTTCTATAATGCAAAACATTTTTAACAATTGCACCTACAGACGTCATGATTAATGACCCTGGGACTTCTCTAAAGTTACAGAGGAGTTGTGCGTTTCCTAGGGTAAAAAGACGACATTAAAACGTGATCTGATTGAGACCAAACCACAAACTGCTAAAGCCCTCAGAGTGGTTTCAGATGATCACTTCATCCCTGTGTCTGCGGAAAAGAAAAGGGGAAACCACTGCAACCTGCTGCCAACATCAAAGTCATGATGTTCAGGAAGCTGTAAACTCTTTGAGAGTGAAGCAGAAATGTTTGTAAAAGTGACGTTCTTCTCTTCTGTGTCTGAACTAACCTGGATAAAGATCATCCTTCAGCTCTGTGGATTCAAACACACGAGTAAACGTTAGTGAAAGCCGTCTTTATTCTCTGCTGTTTGAATCAAAGAGGAACTTGGAAGGAATCTGGGAGCTGGATTGGGTTTTATTTTTGGATTCCTGAAGTATTTTTAGTTTCCCAAAGGTTGGATTTTTCTGGAAAACCAGCAGCCCTTGAGTCCTGGATTTGGTCTAGATGGTCTTGACACTGCAGGACAACAGGAGACGGACTTTTTACCAAACCTGTCTTATTCAGCTCCCGCAGACATTTATCAACCGTCAGCTCCCAACCAATCACTTTGTCAGGGGTTTGATTCCTACGTATAATCAGCATTGGAACCATTGTGTCCTTGAGCAAGACACTGAACCCCCAAACATTTGAGTCCCGTTGGATGTTAAAAATGATTGAGATGTGTATTCTCATTTTTCAGCCGATAGAACGTTTGTTTCCATGGATATCTCACAAAGTTCAAGCTTCATCATTCATCAGAGTCATCTTCATGGACAAACGGGGCTTCCACGTCACTCTTTTCCTGCTGGATTTCCTCATCACTTCCTGTTTTGACTGAACCACTATGCAGATCAACCTTTGCTGGTCCTGATAAACAAACCAGCAGCAGGAAGATCCAAAAGACGAGTATTAAAAGAATGAAACTCATAACAAACAGCTTAAAGAATTGAGTTTATTTCAATTTGTGTAAAAAACAAAGTCATATTAAACCAGACAAAGGAGTTTTCTTGGCCATCACCATGGTCATGTGACAAGACAAAATTGTTAAACACACCTTTGTCTTTTGCCCAGTCACAAAAATGTACCTTACTTATGTAGACGCAAACACACACATCTATGTACACAAATGCATGTACACACACACTCCCATGGACACTTACACATGCCCACACACACCTGTACACACACAATGATCTACACAGCACGCCCTGAATTTCCCTGCAGAAGCTGTGGTGGTTGACCTGGAACAAGCCCAGAACCAGGTTCTATAAAAAACCGTGCAGATCTGCAGCAGAACCACTGAGTTACGATTCAACGTGAGCACGGCTGCACTACAAGACTACAGTTAAGATTTGAAACTTTAAAGACTGTTTTTAGTGTTACTTCATGTAAAGAAATCCATAACTATAAAAACAACATCAAGACCCACGATATCACAAATTGACTGCAAATTAGGAGAGAGAAGTCTGCGGTTCTGGAGAAGCAGAAGAAGACGGACGGACTCCAAACAAATTATGAAGAGAGGGATGATAGAAATTACACTACAATGTCAAAGACAGCAAAGCCTGGTTTAGATAGCAGACTCTTGATTTGAGCTCATTTTTCTAGGTTATAGTACGTATAACGTTCATAAGTACAAAGGTCATAAGTCATACATTAAGGCCACAAACCTTTAATGTAACGGGTTAGACATGAGCCAAAGGTCCATGTTTCCACCAACGGAGTCACAACCTTCACACACAATCCACAGCCTGGACTGGACCGTTAAAAACAAAATGGAACCTAAAAGAGGACTTTGCAGAAAAATAAACCCATAATTAGTACTTAGTGGTTCAGAAAAAGAGGTTGAGTAACCAAAACACTGATGCTGGTGGTGTGGAGAACCTTTTCTAATCACCTCAAAGACTCACCAACGGACAGACGGAGATTCTCCAGAGAGTTACTGAAACAACACAAGCAACTGTAAAATGTCACCAAGAGTCCGACGTTTCCTAAAATGACACCCCCCACTACCAAAAAACCACTAAGAGACGAAAGTCATGAAAACAAAAACAAGCTGAAGGAACGTAGAACTTCACTGGAGGCTAAATTAACTGCTTTGATGTTTAAAATGGCTTTAAAGACACAACGTTTAATGAAAAACAGGAACTTCAAGAAAAAAAACAACAGAAGCATTTACAAACACACACGACCTGAACTACACAAAATGACACAAACTCACAACAATGACTTCCTCTTTCTTGTTTCATGGAAACGTTTGCTGTTGAGGAAACATGGTGGCATTCTTCTACAGATGCCTCCACAGCGCCCCCTGTCATTCTCTACGCTGATGACACACCGATTGTTTGGAATTGTGGATTTTTTCTGCGTTGGATGAGGTTTTCAGCATCCAGACGACTTCATTAACACCACATCTCTCACCTTTTCTTCTCACACTTCCTGCTGACAGACCGTTTTAAACATGATTCTTACAAGTCACATGTATCAAAGCCCTTGGTGTCTTTGTGTGTTGGTGTCAGCTTCGGCAAAGCTGACAAACTCACGCCGCGCCGTTATCACGGGTGTCATCTTCAGTAAAGAGCTCCTTCCTTTCTCTGTGACAAATGACATCGAGGCCAGAGGAGCCCCCCCCTCCCCCCGCGTTCCCTGTTATCTGCTGCACTTCCTGTCTTTTTCCAGTCTGATTATAGACTCGGGGCGTCCACGTCTCCCAGCTTTTATTACCTGCAGCCCACTCGAGTGGCAGCGATGGCTTGGCCTATCTGCCCGACATCTCTTTCTCCTGGCAGGTCGTGTCACAGAGATCAAACATGAGACGCTTTTAGATCTTCTCAGGAGTTCCCTTGTAAAAGCTTTTCCGTGTTTGCTCACCGTGATTCTGGCTTCAGCTGCATCAGAGACACAACTCTGCCTCTTTCACAGCATCGACGGCTTTAAGTCGTCATGCACACATGAGCAAAACTGTTGGTTGAAGAAGGAAAACCCCAGTGCCCTGACGGAAATCCCCTGAAACTCACTAACGCCAAAATCAAGCAGGTCCTGATGGCAATACACCAATGAAAATGACAAAAGACTATTCAGCAGAATCCTTTCAAAGTCAAACTAGTGAAGCAGGTTTGGACAAACACCATGATGACCAAAGCTTTCTTTACCTCCTCCGTGAACTGAATGCTTAGAAACTGGAAGATGGCGCTCGCTGACATGTTCTGCATTTCCTTCTGGCTCTCAGGATTACCTGCTGAGTCACATGTACAGCAACGCTGCCAGAGATGACCTGTGGAGCAAACTGTCTCAGGTAAGAACCGCCCATCTGCTGCGGGAGGCTTTTGCGGGTCATTTTATTTTAGTTTTGAAATTCCAACAGGCCATGCACTCGGAAGGGCGGGACATAAACATTGGTGAGATGATGGACAGATGGACTCTGCAGATGGGCTACCCTGTTGTTACCATCAGCAAGAACCAATCAGAGCAGCGTCCTACTCATTACATCACCATCAACCAAAAGCACTTCCTGTACGGAGAGGAAGCTAGAAAAAACCTCAGGTATGTTTTCTGGAAGTTTCTTTAATAGGGGTGTCACGATAACCGCATCAACGCACGTTTCTTTTATTTTTTTGAGGGTTTTTTAAAAAACAATTTAAAGTTCTGCATGTGGTGTTTGATTGGAACTATAATCAGCACATTAAACACATTCATCTTTGCTGATAATTTACTTTTTCTGCTAGTCCTGTGTTCAGACTTCAAGGGTTTCTGGGGGAAACCTTTTATTACTGTTCTCCTTCACTCCCTCTACGCTGCACACACTCCCTCTACTCACACAAACACACACACACGCGCGCGGTTTCAGCAGCACACACACATCCTCATTGATGCTACAACAGAAGTTTCCATCTGGCGAGTAAATACAACAAATTTACTGCGTTCTAATTATTCATTTCCATTGTATTCATTTCCATTGTAAGCTACGTGCGTTCCTAAGTGTGCAACACGGCCGAGGATTTTGTGTTGGAGGGGGGGGGGTATTACTGTTCTCCTTCACTCCGTAACACCAAACATGAACGCTCACTGTTAGATTTCCATGAAGATCACTACATGTTTTGTTTGGGAACTATTTTGTGCAGCGTAATGTTACGTGTCTGTATAAACAAAGGCGGAGCCTCCTGCTCCGCGTTCTTCATGGGTGTCAGGCTTCACGGCTACCGGAAAAGTGACAAAGTGTCTGCAGTCTGTTTATTACTGGGGAATATATAATATTCTGAGAAGACGTCTGTATCAGAGAGCACTGGTGAAGGCTCACATGCAGCTAGAGAGCAGAAGCATCAACACACACCCCCAACACACGTGTGCGCTCCTTCCTCCTACACACACAGCGAGCTGACGCACACACACACATACACAGAGTCATTCTACAACACCTATATAGTTAGATAAGTAGTAGTTACTGTTATTTGTTAATAAAGAATACTGTGTTGTAATTGTATTCATTTGCAACGCGACGGCCGGGGAATTTTGTGTTGGGGGGGGGGGTGGCGTGCGGATAGTACTATACTTAGTACTATCCCAAAGTAAATTGTTAGTACTTTGGTAAAGTGTTTGTACTCCAGTGAAGGACTAGTACTTTAGTATAGTACTATTACTCAGGTATAGTATTAGTACTATAGTAAAGTGTTAGTACTTTCGTAAAGTTTTAGTACTTTAGTAAATTGTTTGTACTCCAGTGAAGTGTTAGTACTTTAGTATAGTACTATTACATGAGTATAGTATTAGTACTCTAGTAGTGTTAGTACTTTGGTAAAGTGTTAGTACTTTAGTAAATTGTTTGTACTCCAGTGAAGGACTAGTACTTTAGTATAGTACTATTACTCAGGTATAGTATTAGTACTATAGTAAAGTGTTAGTACTTTCGTAAAGTTTTAGTACTTTGGTTAATTGTTTGTACTCCAGTGAAGTGTTAGTACTTTAGTATAGTACTATTACATGAGTATAGTATTAGTACTCTAGTAGTGTTAGTACTTTGGTAAAGTGTTAGTACTTAAATAAATAATTTGTACTCCAGTGAAGGACTAGTACTTTAGTATAGTACTATTACTTAAGTATAGTATTAGTACACTAGTAAAGTGTTAGTACTTTGGTAAAGTGTTAGTACTTTAGTGTAGTACTATTACTTAAGTATAGTATTATTACTCTAGTAAAGTGTTAGTACTTTGGTAGTGTTAGTACTTTAGAGAAGTTTTCCTACTTTTTTTCAACATTGTGTTTTAACTCTGGAGGAGGTCTGGGATGGGAGGAGGGGGCGGGGCCTGGACCTCCTCTGTGCCCTTTGACCCACCAAGACTCCTGCTGGAGCGTTTAAAGCTAAAATGATCTGCTGGAGATGAGGAACTCCAGTAGATTTTGACAAAACTCCATTTTCTGCTCCTCCTGCTCTCCTTTACTACCTTTACATCATTTAAATGTCATTCATATTTGATTTCAATGTTTAATTCACAAACCTTTGGAGTTTATTCTTTTCAGTTTTATCGACCCACTTTCTCCTCCATCAATACTTCATTCCTTCTTCTGTTTTACTCCTTCATTTCCTTTTTTCTCCTTCTTGTTCATTCTGTCATATTTTTGTGTAACGGTTGACATTTATGAACGCCGTGACCCAAAGTTTCCAGACGTTTCTTTCTTTCCTTTGTCTTGTCTTTCATTCTCTCGTTCCTCACCTGTCGTGGGGAGAGCGCCGCTGCTTCACCCGTTCTCCCAGGAGCCCCCCCCTCTCTGGGGTCCTTGAAAGAGAAACTGCTGCTGGTCTCCCTGTTGGTTCCACATCAGGAGTGGGTTGCAGCAGAGGCTGTGGTTTGCTCGTGCAGATCTGTGGCGGCTCACTCCCTTTATTTGTGCTTTGATTGAGCGGCTGGGATGTGAACGACTGCAGGAGTGTTTGTAACCTCCCAGGTTCTCAAAGCAACAACATCTCGCTGAGAGATGCCGGTCCGCTTCACTTCCCAACGGCTCAACATCCTGATCTTTCCTTCAGAGAATGCTCGAGTCGCGATTATAAACACACGTTAGTTTCTGCTTCCACGTTTGGGTCTCAGGGTTCACTTTGTAATTTGACTGGACTTTCATAAAAGTCCTACATGAACTGAACAGCTAGTGAAGCATTTGGGAACACTTCAAAAGCTAAAGTGTCTTTTTACAAAACCAAACCTTTGGCCACAAGGGTATGTTTGTATAAACCCCTTTTGTATACGTATATTTGTATATGTAGTGCGTTCAGGAGAAAGCTGGTCCCTTCCTGCATTTCCATCAGGGAGCTCTCCTGTGATGAGGAGATGAACGTCCATCTGAGGCTCAGGGTCACACATCAAGAAAACAGCTGAAGTCTAAAATAATTCACAAAGAAATAAACTCCAAACTCCTGCTTATCTGTAGGGGTTGGTGGTTCAGTTCCCAGCTCCTGCAGTCATGGTTTCCTCAGCAGCTTTTCCATCTGCATTTTCTGTCTGATCAAAACAAAACTTTAAACAATGGGAGAAACTTTACGAACAACAAAATAAGGCTAAAGGTCTGAGGCGGAACTGAAGTAAACTAAAGTTTGGTTTCCTTTGTGCTCGTTTTTCTGTGGCACACCCATCTTCCTTTAGAGAAGTCCCACTCCCATCATCTTTTGATCTTTTTTAAAACTTTCCCACTGGTCTTCGTTATCATTTTTAGCTAAACTCTAAAAACCTGTGTTGTTTGGGGACATACTTTCTGCAGAGCAGCAGGAGTTTGTCAGAAATCCACCTCTGAGTTGTGGGCGGGACTGTTGGCCTGGAGTAACACCAGCCCCCTTCCTGTGACCCATCTCTCCCACTAGCTTACAACCCCCACATCCTCAGTCTAACATTAGTGGTTCAACAGAAATGCTGATCAACATCTTATGCATCCGTCCATCCAGTTCAGATCCAGATTCCAGCTCAGACGAGGAAAACAAAGACGTTCATGGACCGATTGGTCTGACAGTGGCTTATATGAAGGGGGTGGAGCAGGGAGCTTTTCTGCTACATCATGGATGAAAGTAGAAAAGATGCTCATATTTGTCGTCAAATCGTGGAAAGAGTTTCTCATTTCTTTCAACCAAAAACTTTCCACATTTCCTTTTGGGAAAACAAAGTGGTAGAAATTCCTCCGGAATGAAAACGTAACCTGTCAGTGATGTAATTAGTCAGGCTTTGTTTTGCTGCAGAGCAGTTCCTGTTCCTGAATGAATAAAATATGACAAACTAACAGGCTCTTCCTGACAGTCCGTCACGTCTCACACAGCGGCTGGCAGGCGAGCAGCTGCGGCGGCGCCCCGACACTCGCTCATCGCCGTCTTCAAGGAAAATTAAGCTCTCTGCCAGACGCCCAAACATAAATCTTTTAAAGTGTTAAGGTGACACTTTAAAGACCTGTTTATGTTCCTCCAGAGCCTTTTGTTTTTTCAGCAGCACCATGAGGGAGATGGACGCTTTTGAGGCGCCAAAGCTGTCAGAGGCTAACAGAGATGTGAAGCCGGCTCCTCTCCGAGGCCTCGGGAGGCGTGGCTTGATTTACCGAGCCGCCGTGAATCATTCATGAGGTTATTAACTTCCACGGCTGTCAGGAACTTTGTTTTACTCTTTCTTAAACTGAACGATTTGACACAGAAAAGCCTTTCCGAGGATGAATGAAGCGCTGCGGAAAATGAACATTGATTTGTTGATCCCTTCCACAGAACACGCACACACAGACTGCACAGGAAACCCACAAACACGTGTTATCGCGTGAAGCCTGAGCCTCTTTCAGCCGCCGCTGCCTTCATCCAAACGTACCTGAGCTCCGCCCACATCAGGCCCACACACATCTGCTCAGAAACGTCCAAACTGAAAGGAAAAGAATGACACCAAACAACAAAAACGTGGCTAAAACTCCTAAAAATGAAATTGTGTGTTTGAATATCAGCCTCCTCTGTGTCTCAGTCTGGATGGAGGCTGATTCCAAACCTCTGAGGATTTCCAGCAGGATCAAAAACAGCTTTAAAAGGAGATTTGAATCAACATTGATGCATCATAGAATCCTATTATTAGCATCAGGATGGAAAAGACTGGAACAGTTGGACAACCTCTGGCTGTAACAGGATGATTAGCTTAGAAGCTTTTATTTTGAAAGCCTTTTTTTCTAGTAGTTTGATACTCATCGCTTTTATTTAATGTTCTTTTCTGCTTTTGCTTTAAAAAACTGAGATATAGGAGTCCCCAGTATTGTGCAGCATTTTTTTAAATTTTTTCTTAATTTATTTTAAAAATAGTTTGTTCAGAAACACTTGATTTTTGTATAAACCCAGCTTTATTTTAACATATTTTTTTTCGTTATTTTACTCAATAATTTAACAATTAACCTGAAAATGGACAAAAAAAATTACTTCCAACTTGAGAATGTTGTCATGTTATGTCCTAAAAATATCAAAAACTGGTTTTAAACAAAGGTTTAGAGACAAAATAAAAATGTAAAAATGCAAAGAAAATAATCAAAGTGTCTTGAAAAAGCAGGAGAAGCTTCAATAACTTCTATCAAATGTTCAAAGGGACGAACGTTTATCTTCTTTTCGTGCTTTCACTGTCTGTAATTTCTGTTAATTTTCTGCATTTCTTCCTCTTCAGTTTAAAGAACCAACGAGTAAAAAGATTCAAACGAAGAGGTAAAACCACGGCGGGGATGAGACTGAAATTAAAAGCAAACATTCAGAACTTTACTGGGCAGTGGGGGGGGGTCTGTGCCATGCGTTAGTATTTCCACATATATTAGAAACTGAGTTGGACTTTAACTGATGTTTGACTTGGAGAAACATTTTTCTGAAAATGTAAAACTTTAATATTTAGCCCGACCGCCATCATTTCCTGCCAGAAGTTTTACGAGGATTTCAATGCATTTTTAGAAAAATGTATGTTGACCAAAAGAAGGTAGTGAAGATGTTTATCAAGCAGTGCATTGTGGGAAATCGACGTCTGCATTTTATGATTTCCTTCCACCATGGGAAAGACCGGAAGGAGTTTGGGTCAAACATCCGTCCCAAAGAAACGCTACAAAACTCTGAGGCAGATCGAAGCGGCTGCGGGACGCTCCACCACGTTCCGCTGGTCACCTTTGAGACTTTTAGGAGCAGAAAAGCTGAATGTTTAGTTTTGGACTGCATCAGAGAACTGGACTGAGAGGCTGTGACGTCATCCAAAGGAAACGTTTTTTACTGTCTCCAACCAAATGAAGTCATTTCAGTCGCCATCTGTTCGTGATACAGACGCCGCCATGTTACGCGTGGATGCCAGCTGTCGTACACCGCTCAGAGAAAATGCACCTTTTTTTGTTGGAAATGAGGAAATATGGCCGTGTGGTTTGTGTGGACGTCCTACGGGCGCTTATGCATCACGTGCACGCCCCTTGCAAGCAGCGACCGTTCGGAACTTCCTAATACGTCACGTTATTTACCACACACAAAACAATGGTACATTCCATGTTCTCAATGTCTCGTCAGGTGATCCACATGAGCCAACCCCCACCCCCCACCCCCAAGATGTGGCCACTCCTCTCTATGACCCTCCATGGACCCGGACAACCCAAAAACCCGCAGCACCCATAGAGGTCAACCCCCCATTCCAGTGCATGTGACTAAAGCAGAAGCACTGATTGGCCTGAGTTGTTCTGAGGCATCATTTCTATAGTAACTACTATGACCAATCAGGAGGGAGCTTGTTAGAAGGCCACACCCCTACCACTTGAAAGTGGGCTACATGAAATCTATCAAATGTTTTTATTGTGGGACGTGGGGTCCAGCAGGCTCCGCCTACTTTTATTGACACATCGGATTGGTCAGTTTATAACTTGAAGATTATCAGGTTTGCGTTTAAAAAAATAACAGATATCCGAGTTTATTTCTCTCTGGAAGTTTTCGGGATTTTGGCTTATTGGAGCCAGCGGGTACTTTCTGCTTGTGGGAGGGGCCACTCAGTCCAGTTCTCATTTACAGTCATTGGTCTTGGATGTGGACTCGTCACCTGGGGAGGTTTGTGACCGGTCAGCCTCTGGTTTCTCCGATGGTGACCTCTGGTCCACTATTACAGGATCTTAAACATTTGATTTTATCTTCTGAAGATGCAGAGATGAAAAATCAGAGGGAGAAATGATTTTCCAAAAACTCGGACGCATGGATAACCCCCCCCCACACACACACACACACACACTTCCTGCCTTTGATGAATAACCCATGAGGACGGCATCAATATTAATAAACACAATCCTTCCGCGTGTTTAACTCTGCGCGCGCTCGGCCGATCGAGTCCCGTCCGTCGCTCTGATATAAATATCCATTGAATATTCGGCAGCTCCATCGATCCGGCGCCGCCTGCGGAGACGAACTGCTGTTTCAGCAGAAGACCTGGTTTTTGTTTGTTGCAGTCCTGGTGAACACATACTCCTTCATTGATCGGAGAGCTGATTGCTTTCAGCCTCTAATTAAAAATCAGTTAAATATGATTTAGTTGGATCCAGATGGGAGTAATTAAAGGCTGTTAGAGCAGCTCAGACTCCGACCAGACGGGTTGGTTTGTCACCAGGCGGAGTCACACGTCTGTCTCTGATCACCGTAACCCTGCTTCACCTTTCTGGACTGATGGAGCTCTGCGGAGCTTTGCAGGTGTTTCTACCTGGATGTGGAGGTCCGCTCTGGTTTACTGATGATCGCCTGAAGCACGTCCAGGTCCTGTGGGTTCATGGAAAGCCCACATCACTAACCCTCCGCCACCGTGCTGGAATGTTAGTCCATGGTGTCTTTGCAGTCTTTGGAATTCTCCAAACAGAACTTTAGTTTCTCCACTTGCAGTTTGTGATCGTACACCAGGAAAATGCATGTGGTTTTATTCTGACCTCCTGTTCTAAATAAAGCTTTAAATGATGATGATTAAATACAAATTATTTAATTTCCATTCATCTAATAAAAAGACAAACGTGCAGCAACTAGAAAGTGAGGTTTGATGGTTGAGTCGTTGATCTGGATTGAATCAGGAAGCTGCCTGTAAACCGATCCACCGCTCTGGTTGTTAAAGTCTTTTGTGGTCATTGAGCTCCACTTAAATAATTGTTGGATTTTCAAGCATTTAAGTCTTAAATGTCAGTTTTGGAGAAAACGGTTTGCAGTGTGAAGCTGTTTGATGGTCCTGTATTTGTTCTTTGAAGTCTTTTAAACGTGAAAGCGGTGAAGACAGAGATCTTCAGACCACACGTGAAGCCTCTCTGCCTCCTGACGGAGGCCGTTCGGTCCGACTGCAGCAGCTCCGCGCGCTGACGGATGGCGAGCCGCGGACGATGACCATCGCTCTTTCTAATGTCTCTCTCCGGGGAAACGGAGGCAATAAAGTCCGCTCCGGTCCTGCGAGCATCACTGACACAGCTCTCTCTCTGCAGTTTACAGTGGCAGATTCCATTGACCGTCGCCGTGGGAAACCAATCCTCTGTGTGTGTGGAGCACCTGATCTGGATCAACAACAGGACAGGTACATCTGTCAGCTCCTCTGCAGTCACACTTTACTCTCCAATTATGGCTTAATTACCTCGTTACCTGGAGGTAATGGACTGTTATGTTGGGATTTTTCTGTTAGCAAAGAAAACGATCTCATGATCTCAAATTAATTACCTCCACATGCGAGTTCCAGTTAATGGAGCTGCAGCTCCCAGGTGAGGCGTCTGTCTCTCTGGGAAGAAGCCGCTCTGCTTCCTGTCTTTGTTTCAGGAAGTGACGCTAAAGATCAAGCACTCGATGTTTACTGATTTCAAATTCAGCTCCAATCAGGTTCAGCTCAGGGTTTCTTTGGGCTGAAAAATAAATGTTGTGTTTGATGTTTTCACTTCTCACTTCACCTTTGGACACGGATTCAGGTTCACACGAGGATCTGTTTGACTTCATAATGTTCTGTTACAGTGATTAGAAATAGATCAACTGCTGAAAATCCAACACTTGGAAAGATTTTAGTCAGAAAGACAAGAAGCTGAAGTCTGTTTGTTTGTTCTGCAGAACCTGCAGGTCATTTAGAAGCTGCTGAACTCTTCCATGTGCTTGTCATTCTTTAATGTTCAAACTGGCCAGCAGGAACAGCCGCTGACAGAGAAAAAAGAGGATTTGTCTTTGGATAAACTAAAATGACTCCACATTTTTACGAGCGTTAAACCTACTGTTACTTTCAAAATGTTGCATCCGAGCGAATCGTGTTTTATCTTCAGGGGAAAATACTTGAACCTGCAGGTGTTTCATCCCAGTGTCTCTTTCACCTGGACTGTGGATCACAGAAATCCCAGTTTGCTTCCGGGGAGGTTGAACGTTTTTCCTGCTCAGTTCAGTCTGTGAGAACGAAGCAAAACTCTCCAGATGAACAATTTTGGTTTGCAAACTCTGAGATAAGAAAGGGTATTGTTTAAAATCCATGTGGTTGGGGGGGGCGGGGTTAAGCATGAAAGTGGGCCAAACTTGGGTCAACAGCTGCTTCCCTGGTTTTCCCCACCTGACTGTTCTAATAAGCCTGAACTGTCTTCTGATGCGCTCCACTAAAGCTTCAGACCTGGTTTCTCTTCGTTGTTGATTTCCTGAGAGAGGCGGCGTGCTTTCAGAAGACGCCACCACCTGCCTCCTTATATTTAGATGGTTTTTTTCTGTCCGACTGCGTCCTCCTCACAGAAGAAGAGATGCGAAAACTACAGGCAGATTCACTAAACACCAGCTGTCTTATTTTGAAAGAATCAGCCTCAATATCTCAACATACTGTAACTAAGAGCATGGGGGGGGTGAGATAAGTGAGTGAAATCGTTATCACTTCAGTTTCTCTCAATCTTCCTAGAAAAATAACATCTATTTCACTCAATTTACTGTTATTTCTTTTCTTTTCTATGACAAAATTCAGATTCATGCATGAACAAATCTGGAAAGAGAAAAACCTTGGATGTTAGTCCCACGTTTTCTCCTCAGACTTCTGTTTTCATAGAAAATGTGAAATCCCATCAGTGCTCTCAACAGCAAGTCGTCTGCATATCTGATGACTTTTCTTTGTTCAGGTTATTTCTTTTAAACCTTCTCAGTTTTCAAACTGGATCAGAAAATTCCTTCACAAACCACATAAAGTTACAGTAAACACTTTTATTCAAAGCCTCCCCCTTCATCCAGTTTACACTTTTGTTCAAAAATGTTTATACTTAAAAATAATCTAGAATTTTACAGGCAAAAGTTTTCCCTTTTGTTTGATCAATACCTTTAAGAACTCTCTTTATGTCCAAAACTACCAAACTAAAAGCAAAGCATTTTAGTGTTTTATGTATCAGTAAATATTCACTTTACACAAACTACTGTTTTATTAATTAGCCGTATTTAAAGCATCCAATTGTTATTATAGTCATAAAGCATTCATTTATTTTGAAAAAAGGAAATAACATTTATTTACTGTGTGCTACAGTCTGTACTACAAATGTTCACATTGATCAGAAGGATAATGGTTTGACGTCATTACAGAAAAAAATGAACGAGCTTTTCTTCACCCTGATCCCCAAAGGCATCATGGGAAATATATATCCTTAGTTGACAGTGAGTTGACATCATTATTTCCACCAAAGCCCAATATTTCTGCTGATTTTTTATTTTAAAAAATTAAATGTTTTTCGTATTATATCATCAAATATCATAACCTTCAGATGAGTAAAGTAGGTTACAGATTGAAATGATAACAAGCTTTGAAACTAGTGGAAATTGAAGAATTTGACAAAAAGAAAAGGATGTATAATGTTTTTCTGCTTTTATTTTTTATATAGCATATTAAAATCCAAGCCGAAGAATCAAAAAGTAAACGTAGAATCCGAGTTATAATTAAATTTAATGCTAATTTTAAGCTACAAGCGGCAGGTCAGTTAACATGTTTAAAAGAGTTTTTAATACAGCAAACATGTCAGAGGACATCCGTGTTCAATAAACTGCACTGCAGACGTGGGCATGAATGGATGAGTGAGGAGTAGGACACTAAGGCGAAGCCCGCCCTGAAGACTTTAGGCTCCGCCTCAACCAGTGACCGTCTGAAGACTTTAGGCTCCGCCTCAACCAGTGACCCTCAGAGGATCAAGCCCTGCGCAGACGAGCGCATCTTTTACTTACGACTTTTGTTTGTCTGCTCACTCAGAAACCCACAGGATTGGGCAGATGGATGACGACACCTGGTTGCTAGGCAACATCAACCAGACCGGCTACTTCCGCGTGAACTATGACCTCCAGAACTGGAAGTTGCTGATTCAGCAGCTTCACAGCAACCCTCAGGTAACCCCGCACGTCGGTGGTAGTCTGGCCTGGTCTTCTGTTCCCGCTTTGATTCCCCTTCTTTTGTTTAGATCATCTCTGTGGGAAACAGGGCGGGACTTATCGACGACTCCTTCAACTTAGCCCGGTGAGTCTCCTCTTTAGCTAACTAGTTAACATCTGCTGCTGTTTGGCTTTTTAAAGCCTCAACATGTGAGCTTGATGGATGACAGCATGAAAGAGGCGGGACGTTTCATTTCACTCTCTTCATTGGTTGGTATCGTCCGGTTTTGGAAAAAAGGACACCGTGAATTTGAGGACAATGAGATAGAACACATAGGGTGATGGTTCAGGTCACAGTTAAGTTTCCTCTTATATTTATCTTGAAAGTGAGTTTGTGAATTTTCAGCATCAATTTTCAGCATCAAGAGGTTGATCTTGTCATCTTGACACCCGTGGGCGGAGTTTGCTGGTCATGAGGCTGCAGATCCTGATAAAACTCTGATTAAAGTGATTTGTTCACATGCTAAAGTGCTACCATGAGAAATATGCTATCGTACTAAACAGCTCACGTGCTAATATGCTAATGTGATAACCTGCTAATGTGCCAACATAATAATGTACCAACATGCCAATGTGATATCCTGCTAACATACTAAGGTGCTAACTTGTCTAGAATGAATTTAGCATAAATAAAACAGTAATAATCAAAAGGCCAAAACTTAGGTGCAGTGACTAAAACCAGAACATCCTCATGAAGGAGTGCGTGGAGATGTTCCCCACCATGACCATCAGGTGGTTTATCTCCTTTAATCAGCAGGCGGCCGCAGGAATCCCGCTTAAGTCACGTCTCGTGTGGCGAGTCTGGAGTCACAGACTGGAATCTGTGGAGGAGCATTGATGGTGAGAGAGCGCTCTGCTCATGGTTCCTCCAGCAGTCAGGGGCCGGATCAGCAGCTGGTTCCTCACAGTGACGCATTCAGCCTGAAGCTTTCAGAGTTCTGTAACCAAAATCCACTGTGACACCAGCTCCATCACTCAATCCGCCCCCCCGCCTCTGTTTCTCTCAGCCATCTGTGAGCTGTCATGTCGAATGAGGAACAGCTGGAGAAGTGAGCTGTCGTGTTCTCTGGAGCTCCCTCAGCTTCAGCCATGTTCCAGGAGGAAAGTACAGATGCCTTCATGAGCTCTCTGACAGAAGAGGTGCCTCGCTTCAGCCCAGATCTGTTGCTGTGGTAACAAATAGCATGAGAGGAATGGGGGAAGATCCGAGCAAGCAGAGCAATTTTTACTGAATCCATGTCCACTTTTTGATGAATGAGTCTTCATCACAATGTCTTTTCAGCAACGTTTGTGTCACGATCTCATTGGTTCTAAAACGCTTCTGCAGCTTCTCTGCAAACGCTCACACGGGAGCTTTGAGCAACGAAAACATCAAGATGAGGGAGACGGGAGGCCAAAGAGGATTATTAATAGGACTTACTGTAAAATGACGGATATTCTACAGCTGTGGGTCACAAGCGGAAGCCAGGTAGAAGTCAGAAAACAAACCCTCCTGAGTCCCCGAACAAGAGAACCCGGCCTCAGAGCTGACCAACATCCAGCCCGCCTCACCAACACTGAAAGAACATCCAACCAACCAGCTCCTCACAAGACAAATCAAATCCATCTTGATTGGAAAGCACTTTTCATACAACAGCAATGCAAAATGCTTCACTACGGTGGCTCGGAAGTCCAAATCGCATCAACAAATTGCTCAACGGAAAAACATATTAAAGATCACAATGACAATTAAGAAATCTGAACTAAATTCCATAAAAGCATTAAAACGCCTATATCAACCTCTGAGGCTCCGCCTCTCTCTCCATGTGGGTGCCGCCCATTTCATGACATCATCCTAGAGTTGGCCTTGGCAGCGTGTCTGCATTTCTCCCACAAAAACAAACAACATTTGAACTTTTGCAAAGATGGATGAGCATTTTGTCCACATAAAATGACGGCGTTTAAGAGATCACCGCTAGCTCCACAGACAAAGTGGGCGTGTCTGTTAGCCTAGGGGCAGGGCTGGCAGTGCTGACTCTTCCTGGAAGGGGCGGTTCCTCACTTTGTAATGTCACAATGTTAGCAGCTGCTCGTTTTTGTGGATTGGGAGGGGCTGACTTATGGCGTGAGTCGGTTTGTGGTTATCCAGGATTATGATTGAATGGAAACAGTGTAATTGGTAAATTGTGTTTTTTTTTTTTTAAGTTTTGTATATTTATGCGTTTATGTGTGACAGAAACACAGTTACTGTGTAATTTCAAACCGCATGGATTTAAAAAAAACAAACAAATCTGAATTACCTTTATTTTTTCTAGTAGTTTGACAGAAGTCGTTTTCCGGAGTCTTTTCTGTCTGTGATTCTGGTTAAACAAATATAAGAGCGATGACTGACGGTTCAGGGACGAGAATAAATCACCCGCTGTTCTTCCTGAAGGTTGACTTCCTGGAGTCAGAGGCGGAGGTCAGCTCCTCCCCCTGATGGGGTCACGTGACGAAGATGTTCAGTTTTGACAAAGAAGATACTTCAGCATCTCTGCTGGCTGCAGTCATTACGCTCCAGAAGATTTTTAATCTCAGGCTTGATTTCAGCGCCGCTGGTTCTGCCGCTCTCCGCTGGATTGACTGAAACGCGAGCGATCCGCACAGCATTAAATGCCAATTGTTGGCTGTGTGTGTGTGTGGTGTGTGTGTGTGAGTGTGAGCTGGTCGCGCAGTAATAAATGGCTGTGTCTCCTTGATTGTGCGTTTAAACGGTGATGGATGTCGCCTCTCTTTGTGTGTGTGATCACAGCGGTCCCTCGTTGGCTCGCCACTGAGCCTTGCTAATGGCTAATGGACAAACAATTAACTGGCCCTTAACGATGTTAAAGAGCTAATGAGCTCGTTAAGACGACAAGGCGGCGAGACACACATCCACATGCACACACACACATCTTCAACTGCAGGGAAAATTGAAAATCTTCTCTATAATCTCTTCATGTTCCTCATTTTCTTTGAGACTGAATCAAACGGGCGTCGGAGGGATTAGCGCTTATTACCCACCAATGGGATGAATGTGAAGAGCAGAAACCAGAAGGTCGACACTTCACCGCCTTTTAGATCTTCCCCTCTGAAAACAGGCTGCTTAGGTTTAGAGCAGATTATGAAGAAATGTCACCATCGGTGCCTAAATGTCAGAAAAACAACAGGATGTTTTTCCAGAATATCCTCCGACCTGTAAGTTTGCTTGAATGAAATCTAGATTCACGGCTGGTGATCAATCCCCTTTGTTCAGCTGAGGTGTGATCCACGTCTGTGTGACTGCTAATGTGCTCCGATGGATGATGGATGGTGTTTGATATCACGAAAAATGCTGAAGGACAAAGTTTGGCTGCTGTTGCCATGGTTACCGCCCTCTCCTCACTCTTGTCTCCGAGGAGTCCCGTTGGTGTTTTTGGAGTGTTGTAAGCAGACAGTGTTGGATGGATTATGGAAATGTCTCAGAGCCCAGGTGCACCATGGGAATGGAGAGGGTTGAGGGGTTTGGTTGGATCGGAGGCAGATGATGGAAATAAGCGGGTCTGGAATGAGAATTTTTCTGCTCTGCCGAGACTCGGAGAGACTCGTGTGGAACAAATGGACTTTATTTCCTGATGCGTTTGTGGCTTCCTGAACATTTCAGTGGATGCTGCTCATTCACTTTGGTGCTAAGGTTTTATTGGTCGCTTTTCTCTTACTGAACAATGATCCAAATATGTTTGATACCGCAAGTTTCCCTCATTCCTCAACCGCGTTCTTGGTAAAGTCCTCATGAAGGTCGGCGCATGAAACAGAAACCAGAAACACCATCAATGTTGATCGAAGGAAGCCTGTTAAAAGCCACGAGTCCAGCAGCTAAATAAAGCCTGGGTCACATGACCTGTACGACAAGAGAAACCAATCAGTTTTGTGGATTCATTTCTATCAAAAAATTAATCCATCTGACATCAGTGGAGGAAGTGCCAGGTCTGTTCTCCTTAACAACTCTAATACAAAGAAATACTCAAACATTTCCAATGGATCTGAAATGGTATTGAATTCACCGACAGCAGGTCAGATAGCTTTATTTTTAAACATATTTTGGCATTAAATGTCTTTACTTTTCCTTAGTTTGATCATTACAGTCATGGACATTGTCCATAACAGTGTCATTCCTTCTTTTTAACCCCAGTAAATGCTGTGCTGATCAGCTGTAGTGTTCATTTTAATACTTGTTCATATTTCATTTTGACATTTGGCAGAACAGAAAGAAATCTGATCTTCATTGGTTTTGATTCAACAAACTCAACTCATGACTTCAGAAATGTCAGCTGCTGCGACGCCAAAAACGTCATAGACGTGTGCAGCGGCTCGCGGATCAGCTTCACGCTTTTCCCATCTCGCACGCGCTCAGTTCACCCCACCTGTCATCTCACCGGCAACACATGGTCATTCATCAAAGTTTTCATTTTACCAAGGCAAACTTGTTTGTTTTGTTTTTTTGCACATTTTAAATCAGCCGTTCATGAAGGTTGAAACAGAGTCGTGGCCGTATTTATAGGTATTGGTGGGCGGGGTCACAGAAACTGCTGCACTTTATGACGCCATGGGGGGAAGAGACTGTCACTCAAACCCTTTTTTTTAATCCGAAGGATACATTTTATTGTTGCGTATTATTGTCACCCCCCCACCCAAGGGGTCAGTAAGTGCTAAGAGTTCTGCGTTGACCGACTTGGAGCAATCACTGCTTACTCATGACGTCTGGCTCCATCATGGCGACATCCGTATTCTGATAAAATGGCATCTGGATTTGCTTCATTAGCTTGGAGCCGGAAGGAAACCATTTTCTATAGATGATGTCACTCTGGCTCAGTCCAGGTCTCAGATACAGTCAATCAGGTCAGCATTGGGTCCCAGTTTTAGTTTGGGTGTGACCTGATTGTGGATTTGAACCCTCAACCTTAAAACGATGGACGCGTCCCCATTAGGCCACTGAGCTGACTGAACAATGATAAATGTTTCAACCCAAAAGGGCTAAACAGACGTCACTCATCTACGGTCTTGACCCAGTTTTTGAGGTTTCCTGGCTCATCAGAACAGCAAAAAGGAGGCAAAGCAAATAAAAAGTCAGAAAGTTTCCATCTGCAGGGTTGAAGGGTGTCTAGGAAGTCACGGCGGTGAGACGAGAGAGCGACTCGGGACTTGAAGGTTCTCCTTTGTTGTGTGTTCTCAGCGTCTGACAGGCTGATGGATGACGGAGCCACCAGTCTGACTGTCTGATGTTGTAGTGTTTGCTGCTGTTGTCGCCTTAATAACAAGTCGTGTTTGTGCGATCACAGAACCCCAGTCAGTGGGTGAAACCGAGATGTGTGGAGGGAGTTTCTGAACATCCACGGCACTTTTCTGTCCGTTAATGTTGGGAAACTCTTCTCTCTTCTTTCTGAAGCTCTGGCTGATTCATTCTGGTCATAATTTAATAACATAAAAAAGAAAAGTTGACTAAAAGAGGAAACATGGGAAAAAACATTTATGTCATTCATCATAAATTATCATTTCAGTAGAATATCAATACATTCTAACATAAATTATAACATATTCTTGTTTTAAAATATAAAGAAAAAGCACATCACCCCTCCTCCTCCTCCTCCTCATCCTCACAGATCTGCATTTTTTGGTCAGATTTTATTATTTTCTCATTTGTTTTAAATATTGGAACCAAAGTTGGTGGATCCACGTTCAGCAGATGATCGGCGTCTTGTTCTTCCTGCTTCTTTTGCCTCATGTTGGTTCTGCAGACGTTTCCTCACATCTTCAAACTGCTGATGAAGCCTAAAGTATTGAGGAACCGGAAGACACGAATGTTCCATGGACAGTTCAGATGTTTGAGTTTCTGCTGCTGAAGAAGAAGAATGTTGAGTGAATACCTAGAGATCAGATTACTGAATGGATCTCAGCTGATCTATTGACTCTGATTCTATGTTTGCAGCTATCAACACTAAGAATGTCCTCAGAGCAGCAGCAGACATCCTTGTCTTCATCCTCTTCATTTTTTGAAATCGTGTTCCTCATCCTCCTGTCACTTCATCCTCGTTCCCCTTCTGTTCTTCATCTCTGGTTTCATGCAGACGAGGACAAAGATCTTTTTTCTCTTCCTCATCCTCCCGTCATCATGCTAACTCAGCAGAAACTGTTTTTTGTGAAGCCCCTCCCCTGATCTCATGTCTGCCTCTCTGTCTCTCTGTCCTCCAGGGCGGGGTACCTCCCACAAGGCGTCCCCTTGCAGCTGATTGGTTACCTGCCAGAGGAGACGTCCTTCCTGCCGTGGCACTCTGCCAGCCGAGCGCTGTACCAGCTGGACAAACTGCTGGACCGAACGGACGAGTACCGGCTGTTCAGTGTAAACGAGCCGTCCGTCAGCAGCTCCGCCCATCAATAAACGCTCCTATCAGAGAGCTACGTGCTAAATGTGCGTGTGTGTGTGTGTGTGTATACAGGACTACGTGTTGAAGCAGGTCGCCTCACGGTACCATCAGATAGGCTGGCCGTCAAACGGCCCCGGGACGGAGGGCAACATCCTGCAGGCGTCGTATCAGACCGAGTAAGACAAACACAAACATTTTGATCTGGTCTTCTCATGTGTGGATGGTGGTTGTAAATATGTCAGGATGTTGACTGGCCCTAACCCTGACCCTAACCCTGGCTCTGACCCTAACCTTAACCCTGACCCTAACCCTGACCCTGACCCTGTCTGCTCTCCTGCAGGGAGCTGCAGAGGGAACTCATCATGTTGGCTTGCAGCTTCGGGAACAAACAGTGTCACCGTCAGGCCGTCGCCTACATCTCTGACTGGATTTCCAGCAACAAGAACAGGTACCTTCATGAGTCCAAAACAAAGAGTCTGGATCTTTCATGTTGGATGAGAATCAACCAGCTGGGTGAAAATGAGAAAATTAAAAAACACATTTAACAAAAAACATTTTTCCATCAAACTCTGAACAACAGCAGAACAACTGTTGTCTCCTCCTGACGATCTAAACAGGCCCCGCCCACCGAGAGGCGGGACTAGAATGGTATTTCTCTAAAATCTTGATCTTGAACTTTGGGAAACATCAACAAGTGAAAGCAATGAGCTATAAAAGTCAAACTAGATGCATGAATATGAAGAAAGACTTGAAAAGCGGCGTTCAAACCAATGAAAGTTCCCTGAATAAATGCAAAGTGGAGCAGAAATAATCTCTCCAGAGGCCACATTAACATGTCACGCTCTATTCAGGGATTCTAATCCCGTTTGCAGATCCTCTGTTTGGGATTTTCCTGACCATGTCTGAGTATTAATTACACCCCCCACGCCCCCTCAGAACTATGCATTAATTAATACGATGTGTTCTTGTGACCCCGCCCTCCCAAATCCACACAGAACCTTAAAGTGAAGGGAAGAACTCCTCGCCTCATTGATGTTAGCGTATTCACAGTGGAAAACTGCAGCCTCTGAAATGTGGCCAGGGAGATTAGCTTTGGATCTGATGGAGCGTGAAGCTCGTCTGTGGTTCAAAACCTCCTTCTGTAAGGATCCAGAACAGTCGCTGGAGGGAGGGGCCAACCAGAACAGACGCTGGAGGGAGGGGCCAACCAGAACAGACGCTGGAGGGAGGGGCCAACCAGAACAGTCGCTGGAGGGAGGGGCCAAAGGTTTCTTCTAGAATTCAAACCACGTCCAGATGGGAGTTCACTGCTAATCCATTTGAAGTTGTCTAGTTTGTTGACAGTAACTGGTTTAAACTGCCAAAGACGTTTTCATTTTTCTTCTCACAAACGATTTTTTTAAGTTTTCAGAATGAATGAAACGGATTTACCTTTAAGACGAAGATTGTGACTCGTAGAAACACACCAGTATCATCAGCAAAAAGACAAACGGACTCATGTCTTCTTCCTGCTGCCCCCGTACATTATCGTGTTAATCGTCATTAATTACAGACAGATTAGCGTGTTATCATTTTTTTTATCAGGTTGATCTTATTTTTAATCTAAACCTATTGTGGTTTTCTCAAATATGAGAACCAAAAGGTCCAACTGAATGAAAGTTTTATTTGAACTCGGCTGAAAACGCTTCGTACAAAGCTCCCATCCCGTCTTAGTGTCCGTGTTGGCAGCACACCCCACCTTGCTGCTCGACAATGTCAATGTGCAAATTTGTCGTTCTTTACAGAACTCATGCAGACAAGCACACAACGCCACAGCTGTTGTCTATTGTGTAAGGGTGTTTGTTATCATGAAATGAAGGGGTACGTGGAGGGCTGATCACATGGGACAGTCAGCAGTCAAAGCCCGATGTTTTGTTCTTGTCTTATTATTCTATTATTATTATTATTATTATTATTATTATTATTTACCAATTATAAATAACTATAGTAACTGAAATTTGTTTCTGCTGCATTTGAAATTCATACCACTATTACCAAAACAGAATGCACAGAATTTTCTATTTTTCTTAATAAATCCAGATATTTGAGGTTTACTGATCTATGAAACTTCTATTTTCAGAAAGAATCCATTTAAAGTCCGCTCCGATCATCCTCTGATCCATGTCCACAGCGTTCCCAGCAGCCTTTTAATGATTAGAAACCTGTGTGGTTTTCTAGGACATAGTTTCTGCAGAGCGGCAGGATTTAGAGAGTCACCTCATAGTTGTGGGCGGGACTGTTGGCATGGGGAAACCACACCCTCTCTTCCCTTCCCCATTACTGAGAGCTCTCTGTTTACAATCTCTCCTGCTAGCTTAAAGCCCCTAACACCCCCAAGCTAACATTAGCGGTGTAACAAACATCAGATCCATCCAGCCGTCCAGTTCTGATCCGGATTCCAGGTCAGATGAGGAGAACAAAGACGTTCATGGATCCGTTTGTCTGCAGGTGGACGCATCAGAAAGGGGCGGAGCAGGAAGCTTGTGGCCCCGCCCAGTGTATTTTCTATGTCACAAATAGGATCTATATCAAACACCATTTTCCTCAGCGTGGTTTTATACGCTGGATCCTCATGGGGGGTTTGTGGGGAGAAGGTGTTTTTGGGTTGGATCTCTGCAGCGCCGACTTGGGTGACACTGGATCTGAAAGTCCTTTTAATGTGCTCATTTCCTGTTCCTGTTAATCTGCTTTAGGGAAAGTATTTTCTCTGCAGAATTCAAGTGAGAAGCTAAACTTCACTGCCTTTCCTCCCAGCAGCAGGAAGCGGTCAGGAGGCCGTGTTTATTTACATTTCTGTGCTGACGTCTCCACTGTAACAAACCTGACACGGCTCATAATGCACGGACAGGACCGCCGCTCAGCACTTTCTGCCACTCTCTGTAATGCCTTAAAGAGTAGTGAACTTAAAGCTGCCCCTGCTCGTTAAATTTCAATAATCTGTGGGGTAGAGGCGGCGAGGGGACGGCGTTCCTGCAGCAGACCGACCTTTTCTCAGGCTTTTAACCGCGGCTCCGCCGGCCTCGCTGAATGTTTCATCTGTTCGACGTTTAAAAGATTCAGAGCAGCAGACAGACAGCCGGACGGACGGACCAGCAGATGCTGGAGATGCACTTATCCTGTCAGAGCCTGACGCCGGCGAGGGAGCCGGTATCTCCACAGAAAAGACTCGGGGACGCAGAAACATTTTCAACGCACGCTCCGCCTCACACAGCCAGTGTGTTATTTAATGGGACGTGAGCCGTCTGGAGGCCTCTGCAGCGGAAGAAACACAGTATAACTTTTAGAAATTACAGCAGCAACTGTAGATGGGATGAAAAACGAAGCGTGTGCAGAGAGAGCGGAGCAGATAATGTTTTTACAATAAATAAACTATCAGATGCTTGTACAAAGAGTTGTCAGGTTAAATGCACTTTCATGCATTAATGCAGGGAGTTTGGCAGACGCTGCAAACGCAGGACTTGATCATCACCCCCAACAGGAACACTGACGTCGCTTTGAGGTGGAGCACAAACAGCCCCACAGCAACAATTCAGGGATTAATCCCAGATGAGGGGGGGTCGGGTCAAACACAACAGTTAAAGCAGGTCCTGCTGATGGTTAACCTGCTGGAACAGGAAGTGAAGCGCAACGACAAACAGAAGGAACCTGAAACGGCGGCGAGTCGCGTTCTGGTCACCTGATGCAAAGTCTGGGAAGGTCTTTAGTTTCTGCACCCCCAAACTCTGAGTGGCTGCTATGGTGACAGCCTGGAAGGGGCGGAGTCATCGGTTTATATATTACACATTTGAAGAAAAGGTCGTTTATTAGCAACATTCCAGCAGGTTAAAGACGTTTTAGCAAATAAGAAAGCAGCAAATATCAATTTTACTCCTTATAGTCTAAAAACTGGGCGTGACCCAAAAATGACTTTATGAGAACCTGGCGTTCTAAACAGGAAGTACCTGCTGGCTCAATTCAGTTCAATATAGAAATAAACAGCTGTTCCTCAGACATTTTATTGGTCAGAAGAACAATTCTGCATCTGCTACCTTTTTAAAACTTGTTTTAAGATGTAAACCCTCATTTTTTCATATTATTTCTGTAGTTGTTCAAGTTCATCAGATTCTCGTTGGAGCTCCGGAGGCTGAGAAGATGGAGAATCTTGAGCTTTTCAATGCAAACAGACGGAGATGATTGATAACCTTCATTCTATTAGTATCTGAGAAAACTCCACGGGTGTTAAAGTGTGAAAATGTTGCATTTCCACTCACTGCTGTTGAACTCATTCAAATGCTGCTTTTTCACAGTGAAGCTTTTGGCAGCATGGTTCATATTTACATGAAGCCACTGGAGCCGCAGGATCTTCTGCCAGCTTTGCCAGATTTTCCGTTTAGATTCCAGTTCGGAGGCATTCGTTGTTTTGGCCGGCAGACCTCTGTTTGTCTTGGCAAACAGCAGACGCAGCTGAGGCAGAGCTCTGGTGCGTCTGCGCAGCTGCCATTTCCACTTCCTCAGGCCTTTTTCTCAGCTCCTGCACAATCTTGAGCCTTGACGCGGCTTTTTCTGTCTGTAACTGTGTTTCCGTTGAGAACATGATAACTCACAGTCCGCCCCCCCTCCCCCCCCTGCAGGATTCCTCCGAACATCCGCGACATCGTTTACTGCACCGGGGTCAGTCTGATGGACGAGGACGTGTGGGAGTTCATCTGGATGAAGTTTCACTCCACCAACGCGGTTTCAGAGAAGAAGATCCTGCTGGAGGCGCTGACGTGCTCGGACAACACCTTCCTCCTCAACAGGTATCCAACCCTCCGCTCGCCCCAGCCATTGACTGTATATGACAACTGGACTGAGTGACCCCTCCCCCCTGCCGTTCCAATAGGAACTACTTCTGTTTAGGCATAGACAGATGTTACTCAGTCAGAAGAACCATTCTGGATCTGATACCTTTTTCAAACTTTTTTAAGAGGTAATCCTCATTTTCCTGTAAGTTATTCAAGTTATAAACTGACCAATCAGATGCCTCGAGAAAGTAGGCGGAGCCTGCTGGACCCCACGACCAATGCTCAAAATGTCTGACAGATATCATGTAGCCCGCTTTCAAGTGGTAGGGGTGTGGCCTTCCAACAAGCTCCCCCCCAACTTGGTTGCCACACAAACGTTGACTCAGACCAATCACTGCTCACTGACGTCGTCTGGCTCCAACATGGCGGCGTCTGTAAAAATTGTGACTAAACTGACTTTATTTGGTTGGAGCTGTAAGTAAACCATTTTTGATTGATGACATCACTCAGTCGCTCCAGACCTCGTAGACCGTAATTGCCCCGCCCTCCCCCACCGAGAGGATCCTTCCTGATCTGACCCAGATTTTACGTAGGAACATGTAGATCTTTGGGGGGTACATACTTTCCCACTGGAAGAACAGATCAGCACATAAATCCACTTTTCACGGTTTTCAGACAAATTCATGTCCTGAAAAAACTTCCTGAAGAATCCGTGCTACGCACGGATGTTTAACGTTCTGACAGCCGGCGACTGGCTTCAACCGCCTGGTTTTTTAGGACTGTTTGGGGCAGTTTAACCCTCAGAACGGCATGTTGGTCAGAAACAGACCATGGTTCTGTTCCAATCTGTGCCTCCTGGAAACGACACCCAGAACAAGCCTGCAGTGAAAACCGTCTCCGGAGTATCAATTATTGATCTGTTTATGCTGAAAGTGAGCGATCAATCCCATTCATTTACTGTGGTTTCATGTAAACACATAACAGAGTGAATCTCTGCTGGATTGTAACTGTAACTCAACACGGATCATAAAATCCTCCTTCAGGTGGTAGTTTTAGTGCCCCCCCCCCAAATGATTTAGCAAGGTTCAAGTCTGCAAATTGATTTTTGTGCCCTTTTGACAAAAAGGGAGCAACGTGAATAAAAGGTGTGATGAAAGTTTGCTCTGCGCCTCACAAGTGCATAAAACCGTCCCACAGTGCCTGTTTTGTGTGTGTGCGCGCATGTGTGCGTGTGCACGGATCGATTTTCTGCAGCAGTGATGGTAGAATGCCGTGTTCAGACGTCGGTCCGCACAAACACACAAATCAAGGCGGCGCTGATTGGTCACAGCGGAACCGCTTCCTGCTCACGGGGAATTCACAAAAGAGGAAAATTGATTTAGGACTCTGATGAAACACAGAAACTGAATCATGGCCAGCTCGCACACAAGGCCAAGGAAAAGCGCAGAAATGAAACAGAACGTAAAGAAGGGTTTGCTGGGAGTAATCTGATTACTGTTAGTGTTTTTCAAGTCTTTCTGGATCAGACAGAATCCCACACCTCTGGGATTTGTGACAAAAATCTGTTTCATTTTAAGGTGGGGGGTGAAACCACAGAGAAAGGACTTTCAAACGGGCAGAAGTTTGCTTTTCATCAACAATCTAATCGTGTTCTTCTTTGTGGACCCGGGCAGCTCTTTGGAGTTTTGGTCCACAGGGTTCCCGCGGGGTCTTAAAAGCTCCTCAAAGCCTTAAAGTTTTCACTTTGGAAAGAAAACCTTAAAAAATCGTCTTGAATTTAAATACCGGAGCCTTAAATATTGTGCGGTTTAAAACTTCTCCATCTCACATTTCTTGTTACACATTATTTTGATCAAATAATGTAAAAAAACAGCGTCAGAACCCATCATTACGCACCAATACGCTGAACGCCCACCGCCGCTTTAGAAAATAAAAGAGGGGTGCTGAAGCGTCATGGTACAGACCAAAAACTACAAGATACAAAGCTACAGTTTTAATCATAAAATGATGATTGATATACATGGCCTAAAAGGTCTTAAATTGAACATTTCCAGCTGGAAGTGATTCCCTAAAACAAGAACCAACAGAGAACGTTTGGAGCTGTACAACTTCACCCGTTTAGACCCATCAAGAAGGTACCAGCTGCTCCTGGTTTCTGGAACCCATCATCTGGAGTTGGACTTGGTACCACCCAAATGTTGACCTGACTAGAAGGTCGCACGTCTGATTGATAGCAGCGTCTGTTTTGGTGTTTTCTCAGATGAACAAGAACTTGATTTAGTGGAACAGGTTGTTTCTATACACGATGTTTGGATGTTTGTGTCGTTCTCCACAAAGAAGTAAAACATCTCAGGTGTGTCCCACCTGGACCTCCTGATCCTTCTTGTACTTGAGTCAGCATTTATGATGATCTAGATGATGCAAACAAAAATAAGGCCCAAATCAAATGTAGGGCATAAGTTCCCATCTGTGTTTGAAGATGAACTTCCATGGTCATCCATTGGAGATGGAAACACGTACTGTGGCTGATCAGATGAAGTCAAGTTTCCAGATGATCGCCACCTGCCTGAACTGGATCAGGGCTTCTGAACGGGTTCTGTTAGTTAGGACCACAGCTTAATGAAGCTCCTGCAGGATTCTAGTGAAGGCTGTAGACCTAAGATCAGAAGGACTTCTGCTGGCCGTTGGTGGTCATATCGTAATGTGTGGTGGTTGTAGATGTAGAACTGAAGAAGCTGTTGTTTACAAAGTTCTGCCAGAATGTTTTTACTCCTTCAATTCCTAGACAACCTCAGAGGAACCGCCACATTCTTCAGAAGGACCAAGTCAATCTTCATACCCTCCTCCCACTGTGGGGTTGAGCTTAACACGTTACCTCAACCGGTCTGATTAACCGAGGAAGCAACAGCTTCTAGTGAATGCTGGTGACCTCCATATACCATCTCATCCTAGGTTACTCAACCTGTCTCTGAGTTCAGACCTGGTCCCAGAGCAGGATGTGATCGATGTCATCATCCACGTGGGCAGGAACCCTCAAGGTCGAAACCTGGCCTGGAAATACTTCAGGGAGAAGTGGGACATCCTGAACGCCCGGTGAGACCCAAACCGCCGCAGATGGTTTTGTCTTTGAGGAACTATTTGACGTCGTTACTGAAACCCGTCGTCTGTTCAGATACGGAGAAGCTTTGTTCATGAACTCCAAGCTCATCAGCGGAGTGACAGAGTTCCTCAACACGGAGAAGGAACTCTACGAGGTAAACGCACAGAAACACCTGAGCAACTGAGTTAAGTGTTAGCATTTCCCAGAGGGTTTTACAGGTAAGTTTAGGCATCAGTCCAACAAGGTAACTGATAGATAACTGCAAGGATGCGGCCCTTAACTAGTTTAAATGGCCATTTAATGGCCGTTTTAGCAAGAACACCTGAGATTTCTTGATCCTAAACATGTCTATCAATGAGAACCTCATTCTTTGCTCTTGTTAAAGCTTGTCCTGTTCTGATGACACATGTGACAGCCTCAATGGAGCTTCGTGGTTCACAGAAGAACCATCACTGATGCTCAAACAACTAGAAAGACTGACTTCTTAGTTCAGATCAATCTAAGATCCTCACATTCAAGAAAAGGAGCAAAGAAGGATGAACGAACTAAGAGCAGAAACTTTAAATGATGAGAGTTAAAGGCAAAATGGAAACAGGGCGGATGGATGGAGAAAGTAGCTGGATTGTTGGGTTAATTTAAGTCAGAGGAAGCCGTGGATTTTCTGTTTCGCTCCACTGAATCTGTCAAGGAAAAAACCACTGAGTTTCTTTTTTGGTCCCACTTAAAAAAAAAGACTCCTTTAAATGAATTCAATCATTTATACAGAGATATATAGAAGAGGGAATGTTTCTAACTGCACAGGCTGGAAACTTTCTTTGAGAATGAGTTAAAAGTCTGTCCTTTGATAATAAGCTTTTATTTGACACTTTATTCTATCCATACAAGAGTCACCCAATGCAATCTACAAATGAGGTTTTAGCATATATTTCAGCATATAAATTGCTGTTGGGTCATTATTTTTTTTAAAAACATGTCAAAGGCCTTACCTTAAAGAACTTTTTTTCAAACAAAACTGGTTGGTCTAAGTTATCTTCTCTCCCTTCCATCTTTCCTCCCCCCATTATTACTCCCACACATCCCCTATTTGTATTTCTTCAGCTGAAAGAATTTATCCAGTCCAGTGGCGTTGGGGCGGGGCCTGCGTTGCCACGGGCACTCGAGATCGTTGAGGGCAACGTGCGCTGGCACCGCCTTCATCGGCGGCAGTTCTACCAGTGGCTACGCAAACCTCCGAGCCTTGGATAATGCTCAGCAGCTCGCCGGACTGCGAATTGACTGCTGAGCTAGCTAATGCTAATGCTAGCCTACAGAAGCAGTCACAACAGGGGGGAAAAAGGCGGGAAAATGGGCTTTAACGGTTCAGCGGCTGGTTTTGTGGATTGTTTCCTTTTTTGAAATTCAGTTTCAACCTTTCGAGTCTTGATGGAGGCGGACCCTCCTCAGCATGCGGCTGATGTGGTCAAACTGGTTTCTGTGCTCAGAAAAAGTAAAACTGTGGTTAAGCAAGCTAGCATAAGCGCTCTCAGCTGTTTTTGAGAGCGCTACAACAGTACATTCACAAACACATCACACTCAATTACAGCAAACGTGACTTACCTCAATATGTTTTGCTATTTTTTAATCATGTTTTGAGGATTCTTAAGCTAAAGTTAGTGAGTGAAACAAAGCTAGCTAATGTTAGTAAGCTAGCTTTTTATGAATGTTTTTGCAACGAACATAGAGTCCAAGCTCCAGTAGGTCTTTCTGTCAAATTCTTCAACGCTATATGTTTTTATTTGATTGACTGATTCGGCCCTCTGATGGTGGAAAAGCCGTGAAATTTGTTGCCTTACGCCTCAAAGTCCAATAAACTCTGTTGGACGTGCGAAGCTCCACCTTTTATACGTTTTCTTTCTCAAAATTTCCTTGCAGCAGATTTTACGAAGGATGATGGTTTCGTCACATGACGATGAAAACTACACCTGTCATGTTTTGTGGTTTGAATTAACCTTCATCTGAAAATACGTAGCTGCTTTCCAGATACCAATCTCTCTCTTTTTTTCAATACTTTAAAGTTTTTTGTTAAACAATTGAAAATTTACAATTACCTTTTTTCCACCACACACTGTAAAATAGTTTTTGGTATAAAAAAAGAAAAAGTAATACATGTAGTCAAGATTAAATTTAAACATTTGAAAAAAAGAAACTCAGCTCAAATACCTTTTATTTCTCTGTGAAGGATTTTGAATCACTGAAATGAAGAAATATCTAAATAGAAAAGAAGATGGTTCTTGTTTTACCCGTACAGAAATCTCCGTTAAATTTTAAATCAAATATCAGACGAGTTGTGTGAATAACTCCATTAAAAGTGAATGTTTTGTCTTCAGATTAAAATGACAGAATAACAGGTTTAATCTCAAAAGACAAATTCCCCGTTTGATCAAGGTTTTTATTTTCACAAAAGAAGCTTGTTTCATAACCTAAACTGGTAAACATTTTCATGAAATATCCTGTCTATAAGCTAAAGCTACTTTTTTGGCTCATTTTTGATCTGATGCTGTACTAAATTGTTGACTTTACAACAACATGAGACTTCAAATTTGGCTGCATTTGTGTATAAAAAAATGATCAGTTGATCAGTTTTAATGAACCTCCTTCCAGCCCATTAACATGTTATTCTATTATTTACACTTCATCGAGTAATTAAACATTGTTGAAGGATTTGTTTCCTCCAACTGTTTTTTTGTGACCAAAACACAAAATATTTGAAGTCAAACCTTCTTGTTTTTACCTCACTTGAACGTCCAGGCGTGTTGATCACATAACAAGAGCTGTTATGAACGCCACGTGGACTGCTTTGTTCACGCCGCTCTGAAATTCATTAAGACTCATTACCTCCTCGCTACCTTCCAGCCGCCTCCGTTTGAGTTTAGAGAGAAACTTTGATTTTGTCACGATCAAAAAACATCCGGCAGTTAGGAAAACATCAGCAGCCTTGAGAGGCGTCAGAAAGTCCTTTGTGTTGGAAAGCGGATTGAACCTCCAACATCTTTGCTTGACACCAAAACAAGCTTCACATGTGGAGGAATAATAGTCTTTGAAGAGCTGAGACGCTAACGAGCTGAGCTAGAGCGCGTCCGCCACAGCTTTTTAAGGCAAAAACAAGACTAGAATGAAAGGACCGCTGCTGTCAGAAAACAATTGAACATGACAGATGGGGAAATCAACATGAATTGACAAACTAGAGATTAAAACTTCCTACATTCCTCACAAAAATCCAAACCAGAAATATAACTGATTGATTCTGATACACGAAGAAATTAAAAAAAAAAAAAATCTTATTTATACCAAAACTGTTGTTCATATATCTTTTTTTATAGAAACAGTCCAAGTCAGACCCTCTGGTGAATAAAAACTGAAACTTTTTGTCTTTCTTCTTCTTCTTCTTCTCTAATTTGTCATTTTAAATCAATTTTCTTTAAATCTACATTTTTTTTGTTTCTCAACTTTTAAAAAAGCACCTTCATTATAAACATTTCTTCTATTTTAGCAATTTTGGGAAATTAACACTGGAATTCGAGTGATTTAAGACCAAAAACTAATTTCTAGTTTCACGAAGCACAAAACCAGAAAGCTGTTGAGCGACATCAGCCTCAGCTGCAGGACAGAATGGCTGCCGGTCGGCTCACACAATCCGGCTGATGGAAATATTTGTTGTGATGTTTTACGCAGACGATGTGGCTTTCTATGCGGGATAGTTCCCATGCCAACAGAAGCTGACCAGTGGACTTTTACAGCATGTTGAAGAAGTCGCATCATTGACAATGTGAAGGAGCAGTCAGGGGGAAATCTATCTGCTGATATTTGAACAAACTTTCCTAGACTTTGGATTCGTGTTGGATTATAACGGCGGCCTACTTTGAGGAGCGCTCTCATTAAACGAGGACTATCTGGAATAAGATGGCTTTCTTGAATGTGACGGAGTGAAAACAGTGACCCCAGAGAACGAGAAGTTTGGACATATTCACTCATCTGACGACAAACTCCTCTCCTCTGATTGACGGAGTTTTGGTTTGGATCGTTCATGGAGTTGAAGCGACTTTTCAAACGGAAATATGATTGAAGGTGGACACAGAAGTGCCTCCAAAGTCCAGATACATTCATGGCTCCCGAACCAGAAAACATCAGAACCAATGAATTCTTTCCTCTGTCTGGACCCAGCTTTCATGTTAAAAAGCGAGCCATATACCAGTTGATGGGCCTGCCTGCTTCTGTATATTGTGTGTCCTGTGGTGTCTGTGTGTGTGGGAGTGTGTGTGACGGTCGCAGCAGTGGTGACAGATTCAAACTCTTGATTAAAATTCTAATTAAAACAATTCTGATGAGGATTGATGCAAACTTTATGATGAGTCAGAAACAATCACCAGTGATGTGAAAGCTAATTATTTCTTAATTACGTTGATTAGTTGATGCATTTTAAACAAATAATTGTCCAGTCAGGGAAATTGGGTTTACGGTCACAAAGCACACAACATGTATGATTTGAACTGTAAATGATTGGAGTGTGATATTTCAAATGAAGAGGTGTCCTTTAAAAGTGTTTCATGTTAAAAACATTGGTGTTTGTGACAACAAAGAGGGTGAAGTGGATCAGAGTTTGGCTGCAGAAATGGTTTGGTCCAAATCCTGTTTACACTGCGCTGGTTTGTTGTGCTTTTGATTGGATGATATTAAAAAGTGAACCTTGATTTTTTTTTTTTTTCTGTCTGAAATCCCAGCTCCTCATAAAGTTTGAGAACAAGTTCTCCTAAAAATGATCCACATTCATCCAAAACCTAAGATCCGCGTCCAGCAAACCACAGCTAGGAAAGGATTTTACCTGCAAAACCAGGTAACCGGTTATGGCTCGGTTGGTAAGGTAGAAGGGTTCGATTCCTGGAGGGGAATAAACAATGGTACTGGGGGCAATTACCATATCAACCATATGAACATCACAACATCACCCAGTGCCCTTGGGGGGCAAGACCCTTAACGCTAAAGACCCTTAATGCTACTGCTTAACGCTACTGCCTCCCCTCACCGCTCCCCCAGGGGATGGGTCAAATGCAGAGAAGAAAATGGCGACTGAATTGACCGCATTTGTTTGAAGCTGGAAGGAAATAAACCATTCCAATGGATGACATCACATTCAGTCAGTCCAGTCCTCAGATACAGTCGAGGTTTTCAACTCTGAGGACTGGATGTTTTCTCAGCTTCAGAGTCGTTAAAGAAACTTGGAACGCCTGGTTTAAAGTTGCTGCTATCAATACTGTGACGGGGTTAAAAACACTCAGACCTAATCACTAAATGAAAAGGCAGTGTGACGTACAAGAGCGTAATAATATGCTCAAAATATTTAGAAAATGTCAAAAATCAAAACGATCTGAAGAGAATGATAACAAGTAGAAAAATGTCAAAAATGCATTAAATCAGCAATGACGATGAGGAGCTTGTGAAGACCCAGCCTCTAAATGAGGGTCCAGGTTTATGTGTGAGGGGCCACAGGAGCCCCCCCAGCAGCTCAGAGAGTCTCTGTGCTTCTGCACCTCAGCCAGACATTAACATGCAGCTCAGCTGATCCAGTCGCAGCCAGACAGCTGGCATTAAAATGCATCTCCATGTTCGTCTCTAGTGGCCACCTGTGATGAGATCCCACTTCCCACTCTATATGCAAATAAACAGGGCATCACACTCCAAGCTGTGGAAACAAACAGGACATGGATAGGTGTACTCGTGTCGCTGCAAAACACCAAATTACTCCCAGCGACTCACCTGAGCAGTCCTATTATGGCTGCAGAGTCCAGGACGCCGCAGACGCCGCCGAGCCACGCTGATGACATCGTTGGGACAAACGTGTTGGAGACTCACCTTGTTTACTAAGTGATGGAGAAGTAAACATGAAATGCTGCTCAGGGGCGGGTCATTAAGCAAAGGTCAGAATTTATTAAAAGGTTTTTTCCGTGTTTAACATTCATCCTCGGAAGTTTAAAAATCAAAAGACTTTGAGTTGAACCTGGAATATCATCATCACTGCTTTCATCCATTCTAACCTGTGTCCAACATGAAGACTCCTCCCACAAAGCCGGAGGCATTTCAGAGCTACGTCTGTTTTCCCTTCATCCCGGCAAAACATTGAGAAACTGTTGTGGCATGAAAGCGTTTTCCCCCCATCGACTGTATAAGAGACCTGGAGTGACTAAGTATGACCTCATCCAATGGTTTACTTCCAGCTCCAACCAAATTAACTCAGTTCAGTCGCCATTTTATACAATATGGACACCGCCATGTTGGAACCAAATATCGTCAGTAAGCAGGGATTGGATCGGAATTTCTATGGCAACCACTCTGGCCAATCAGGAGTGAGCTTGTTGGAAGGCCACCCACCTACCACACCTATACAAAATCTGTCAAACGTTTTGAACGTCGGATGTTTAAGTACCGAGTTGTGATCACATTGCAACATAGGCTCCTCCTACTTTTACTAAGGCCTCTGATTGGTCTGTTTATAACTAATTGGTCAGTGAAAAAAGGGAAAATTTTCAAGAAGATGTTTAAAAAAGTATCAGAGTAAGAATGATTATTCTGACCAATAGGATGACTGACTTCCAGCTGTTTATTTCTCTATTGTAGTCTCTGGAATTTTGGCTTTTTGGAGCCACTTCCTGTTTGGAACGCCAGTCCAGTTCTTAAACACAGCCAATGGATTTTCCAATTCAATTCAGTTGTGTTTGTATAGCCCAAATTCACAACAACAGTCGTCTCGATGGGCTCGGTAATTGAAAAAGTGAAACATAAAATTAAAAGGATCATAAATACAAAGAGTTCAATAGGAAAATACTAAAATGAACTAACAAACTGACTAAACTAAACTGGCATCCCTGCCCTTAGACCCCCCTTCTCTGTGAGGAAAAACTCCTAAAGAAAACGGATTCCGGAAAAAACAAAGAAACCTCAGGGGTGCCCACATGAAGGAGGGATCCTCCCCCAGGACGGACAGGCGATTTACCAGAACACTTAGAGAAGAATTAACTTATCTAAATCTACAACTACATATTTAAAGTCCAGCAGACGAGCTTCATCCAGTTGGAGTTGGGGGGGGACAGTCAGGGGCGCGAGTTGAGCCTGAGACAGGAACCACAGCCAGGTGTAGGAGCAGAGACGAGGTAAACGGCCATAATCCCTGGATTATCTTCTTCTTGACCTTCAGTCAAAGGTATTCTTCACTGTAAAGCAGCGATTCAGGTTGAAGATCTGAACTGAGACGTTTGATTTGTCCTCTTCTGCTGAATGTCGACCTCCATCTGCAGATTCCTGTTCTCCTCCATAACAGCAGCATTTCGGCTTCTTCTCTGACTTAATTATTAAGGACAACGTGCTTTGATGTTGTGTTTGACGGCCCAGAAGGACGGCTGATGATGAGCAGGCGCTCTCCCACAGGTGAGCCTGCATGTTCGCTTTGACACTTCACTCCCTCGGAAACATCTTGGATGCCAGGTGGTCCGATTTCCAGAAGTTTTCCAAACAAACTCCAGCTGTTTGACTCTGAATATTCTAATCTCTGAAGAACGTGGAAGCGCGAGCAGAGCGTTGGGAGGGACCAGAGCCAGAAAACCTCCAGAGCTCCGTCAGATCTGTGTGTGTTTGCGTGTCAGTGTGCGTGTCCGACATCTCTCTAAATTCTGCCTCGGTGATGAATGGCTCCACTGTTTTTACCCCAAAGCATCGTGGGAAATCACAGTGTGAAGAGCTTGTGTGTTTGTGTTGTCATTGCTGGCGTTATGGGGACTTTTCCTGCGGATGCAGACCCCACGCCGTTTCACCGTAGGGGTTCAGTTCTGGGTTTGGGGGGGGTTCCAGTTCTGATCATGGTTTCTGCATGTCTGCTGAAGCCATGAAAGCATCTGTGTGTGTGTGTGCGTGTGTGTGCACGTGCGCGCGAGCATGAAGATTAATGGGACTTGGAAAGTATGTGACAGAAAGAACGATGAGCTAAACAGATAGAGAGAGAGACGCAAACAGAGATAGAGGAGCGCTTTTATGCTCTTATGAATAGAAATGAAAACAGGAGAGTTAATGTTCCACTTCACTCCAAAATCAAATGAAATCTGCAGAAGAAGAGCGAAAAGATAAATGAAGCGGAGCAGAAATGAAGATGGACTCTGACAAAGAGCCACAACAGAAAGAGGAAGTGAGGAGGGAAAAGACAGAAAGAGGAAGGTGGAAAGGGAAAGAATTTCTTTGAACCCAAAGTCTCTTTTTGTGTTTCCTGTTCCACAAAAACCAGAAGTAAAGTTCTTTTAAAAAACCTGCTCTGGTACTGACATGATCCCCTGCTGAATACTGTCAATAGATGCTACGCCCAATAAAACCACATGGACGTTCCTGTCAGGCTCTACAGGTCAGTCAGGTACCGTGGAAAACTCTACCATTGGTTTTTAGACACCTGTTGAGGAACAGGTGTGGATACAGATGTGGGCACAGGTGTTGAAACAGGTGTAAACCTGGAGAAAGAAACCAATATGGCCTCCAAACCTCTGGAGGCCATATTGGTTTACAGATGTTTTCCTACAGCAGCAGGACTTCCTGTTTTTCCGCAGCGCTTGGTGGGAGACTGAATATCAGAGTCTGATGAAGAGGAGGGTTTGAGGATGTTCTTCCTCCTCAGTCTGGCCTCATGAACAGCAGGTGTCTGCTGCAGACTCTTACCTGCAGCAGGTGAGTGATTGTCGGGACACAAACGCAGCTTTTTAATGTTTTTACCGCATCAGAGACTCTCTCTGATTCTAAATCCGTTTAATGAAGTCGTTCTTTCCGCTCCTCGCTCCCGTCCTCTCTGCTTCCATTAATCCGACTTTTCCTCGACTCTGTTGCTCTTTCATTTCAATATGAATTAAAGCGCAGCAGATCTTTCTTGGGGGGAATCGCACACACACAGACCCACACGCTCATTTGAAATTCACTTTTAATTAAATTTCTCTTCTCATTTGTTTACAGTCAGGTTTATGTGAGTAAAGTTTGTGTACATATACTTTTTCCATAATCAGAAAAAAAATAGCAGCTCCGTTGTGTTTTTCTACTCTTCGCCGTGGTAACTGCAGCCCTGAACTCTGATTGGTCAGAGCTTGGTGATGGTGGATTTTCAGATTTTCGACTCTCAAATATTCCATTAAATTAACGTTTTGACATTTTAACATCCAATAAAGATTTAAAGTCTGGATTTCCCGCCTTCCACGCCTCCAGCCCGCAAACGCAGACGCCTCCACCTGTCGGATGTAGAGCAGTAATCAGATTACTGTGATTGATTACAGACATAAAGGCAGAGTTACAGGGTTGGAGGGCAAAGCTGCGGATGAAAGCTCATGAATGTCTTCAGGTTCTGCAGAAACTGTGGATTTTGATTTTCAACAAAGTATAAAAATCAGAAATAGAATCCAAAGAATTTTAACTTAAGTGCTCAGATTTTTTAAAATTAGACCATTTTTTATTTTAATACATTTAGTTATATGGCTAACAGTTTTCCTAAATGTGTCTATAGTGTAAACGTCTTTTCTATAGTAAATACAACTCATGTCTTAGTCGCACACACTCGGGTTCTGTAGGTTTTTGGGTAGTCCGGTCTAGACGGTCACAAAGAGGAGCGGCTGCATCTTCACAGTTCCCTTGAGATTTGTTCAGACACGCCAAGGGGAAATGTCCTTACGCCACGCTCTAGTGGTCAGGAAGGTGCGAGGACTGGATCCTTAGTGACCGTGGAAAAGAGTGTGCACGTGTCGCGTGAACAGCACTAACCGGCAGGTATTAGAGGGGGGGTTTGAACACGCCTGTGTCTCACCTACTTCCCCTTTACTCACCCTTAGGTGTTGTATAAGTAAGGGTTAATTTCTGATAACACTTTGGAGCCCATTAACCCACTAATACCATGGTCACAAAAGAAAGAAATATTCAAGAAAGAAATCTTCAACCAACTTCCTAGGTTCTTCTGTTATCAGACACGGTTGTGTTTTTTTCACATTCCTGACATGTTTTGATGGATGTCTTCCATCAAAACATGTCAGGTATGTTAAAAACACAACGTGTCTGATGATAGAAGAACCTAGGAAGTCAGTTATCAATACAGACACTATGAACTTTATTGAACAAATATTCAACCACTTTTTAGTTCTTTATTCCTGTTATTTTGCTGTGGATCGCGGACTATTTGTTAGGTGGGTTCCACCTGCGTTTGACCGCTTTCCCCTGCAGCCACCTGAGAGCAGAAGAGGATTCTCACCTGATGTTCTCCTGGAGGGACTCGGCCACATCTGGAAGGAATCCTGACTGAGGCCAAACCGGAATTGCTTCCTCTACATTTAGCCCTCCATGAGGAGACACATGGAAAAGTAGTGTCTTCAAATCAAGACGTTACTGTTATCCCATGACGTCAGGAATAGTTGTTGGTCATCTACGTTAGCGCATAGCTGCCAGCGCTCAACATTGGTTTCATCATTTTAAAAAAGTTACGCATAGAAAAAAGTCATAACTTACGTTTAAAGGTAAAGTTCTGTGTTTCAGAGAACACCCACATGAACAGGTTTCTCCTCTGCGAGGCGGACCCCCTACCAACAGAGGGATACCCAGTCCTAAGTCGCCACAGCTCCCCCTTAAAAAAAAATACTTTCGGACACCACTACAGCTCCTCAGTGGAGCGACAGGGAGGAGCCAGAGGAGTGGGGCAGGAGTTCTGATTCAACCCCAGTCTTAACCACAGATTCCTGTCAGTTTGCAGATGAATATCAGGATGATCGGGAGCAAAGCATTCTGGGTTTCAGACTGTTTTCCGTTTGAGGCCTTAACCTGAGAGGAAGCATCAGGATCACCACAGTCCTGGAAAACCTTCAGAGCTCTCCTCAGTGGCAGGAGCAAACACAGAAATCATGGAGAACCTCTCCACATTCATGAAGATCTGCATATGAATGTGATGAGATCCGATGGTGAACAAAGCTCTCACTTGAACCCGTCTGCGGAGAGAAGGCATCAAAGTGGAGGCGCTCGCCGGATCACGGCGTTTTGGATTTGCTTTTGTTTTTCTAAGAGCCCTGTGATGCATAAATCATTTCCAGGCAAATCTGATTTGTAAAGCCCTCACAGAGGACGCTCATCAGAGAGTGTGAATGTGGGAAGATGTCTGACTGCTGCATTCAGGCTCTCAGCAAAACGCAGGTCCACCTGTGTCCCTGACGGGGATCTGCTGTCAGGAAGCCCATCCGCTCCGGAGTTCATTTCTGCTGCAGTTTCTAATCAAAAACAAAACTAGAATCCAATAGAAACACTCAGTTCTGACAACAGCACTGTTTGCTGTTTTACAACACTTGTTAGGAACAGGCACCTCAAACCTCTCACCAAATTGGAATCCATTCAATACAGAAAGAACAGATTAGAATAGAATAAACTATTCCCTTCACATGGTTATTCCGGAAGTTGACAGGTTTTTTCATATTATTATTATTATAAATTTACTGATAGACTAATTATGTTATAGTTTCTGTAAAATGTTGTGTAAAAATAAGAACTAAGAGGCTTTTGTTTAAAAAGAATCTAGAAAAGCCTGTTATTGTCAAACTGAAGGTTTGAGTCCAGAAAACTCGATCTCATGTTCTAGAAACCAGTCTGAGATGATTCCAGCTTGATGACATGGAGCCTTATCCTGCTGGAAGTAGCATCAGAAGATGGTCCACTGTGGTCATGAAGGGATGGACATGGTCAGCAGCAATACTCAGGTAGTCTGTGGCGTTGGAACCATGCTCAACTGGTACGAAGAGGTCCAAAGTGTGCCAAGGAAATATCCCCCACACCATGACACCACCCCCACAAGCCTGAACCGTTGATACAAGGCAGGATGGATCCATGCTTTAATGTTGTTGATGTCATGGTGCCTCTGTCAGCTCTCCTCCCCCTCCCATATCTCTTTGGCTCCTGATTCATCTCAGCTGTGTCCACTCACCTCATCACCGACCAGACTTTCACAAGGAGATCCAGAACCAGCATTCATCGCCAGTTCGTTGCCCCTGATGGTGCTTAACCTGGTCCTAGTCTAGTTTTGTCTAAGTGTTCATTTTCATGTCTAACTCTTGTATTGCCTCGCCTTCAGGACATTCTGACCACGAGTGGACACCTAAGTCACCGTATTACCTGTACTACCTGTATTACCTCTCAGAACATCAAGAGCCTCCAGCTTCGCCTCAAGCCATAACTACCTCAAGCTACTTCACCTGCTTCGCTTCAGTCTCCAGCCACATCAAGACTCCTAGTCATTTTGAATTATTTAAAAAGATCGTTTACTTACCATTCAACTCACCTGTGTTTTCCTTCCGGGTTCCAGCGCCTGACCCTACCATCTGAATGTGGCAGCAGAAATGGAGACTCATCAGACCAGACAACGTTTTTCCATCTCTATGGTCCAGTTTTGGTGAGTCTGTGTGAATTATAGCCTCAGTTTCCTGTTCTTAGCTGACAGCAGTGGTACCCGGTGTGGTGTTCTGCTGCTGTAGTCCATTTGCCTCCAGGTTGGACGTGTTGTTCTTTCAGAGATGCTCTTCTGCAGACCTGGGTTGGAACCAGTGGTTCTTTGAGTTCCTGTTGTCCTTCTATCAGCTGGAACCAGTCTGACCTCTGACCTCTGGCACCAACAAGGCATTTCCACCATCAGAACTGCTGCTCTCTGGATATTTTCTCTTTTCAGACCATTCACTGTAAACCCTAGAGATGGTTGTGGGTGAAACTCCCAGTAGATCAGCAGTTTCTGAAATCCTCAGACCAGCTCGTCTGGAACCAACAACCACGTTCAAAGTCACTTCAATCACCTTCCTTCCCATCCAGGTGTTCGGTTTGAGTCTGGACTGTGTCTACATAAATGCATCAAGTTGCTGCAGTGTGATTGGCTGATTATACGCTTGCATTAACGAGCATTTGGACAGGCATGCCTAATAAAGTGGCTCACAGTGATCAGAGGAAGCTGTACGTCTGTCATTAGACTGACTGATGGAGTTTTGCTCATGAATTCACTTACTTTGGTAAATGTGGAAAATGTTTCTTTAAAATGAGTCACGAGTTAAACCAGTTTTTCTGTTTGACGGAGACTTAAACTAAATCTCAGTTACAAGCACATAATTATCAAACAGAAGAGACATTCCTCCTTTGCCTTAATTAGAATTTGATTGGTTGAAAACTTTTGCTCTGTGGTTCCTCACTTCCTCTCTGTCGGCTACAGTTGAACTTGAATGTATTTTAATTAGTTTCTTGACCTTTGCTGAGCTGCTGGCTTGTTTGTCCAGAGAAGCGCTGACTGCTTATGTGTTAATTAATGACCAATCAATAGCGGTTCATTCATTAAAACCAGAGGAGGCGGAGAGCCAAACACGAGGAAGCTCCAAGCTTTGGAAAGGTTGGAGCAGAGCCGAGCGGCGGCTGGTGGTGGGATGTTTGACGGATGACTGAGGTTCTGTCTGCAGCCCCGTTAGCCGGACACGTTCTGCATGTTGGTGTCTGCGTGTCTTCAGCCAGGAACAGACCTGCAGCTCTGAACTGTCCACTGTCATCCGGGTCCAACGTAGTTCCTTAGAACAACCACGTTCCTCAGGTCTGGGGGGGGTCAGACTTCTGGCCTCGGGGGGCCAACATCCTGCTGATTTTTCCGAAAGCCGGCCCTACCTGGACCTGTCTGAGCAGGACTGGCCAACCCTGGTCCTCAAGAGCCATAACTCTGGCTCTGGAGACCTGGACTTTGACACCTGTGCTGTAGATGGGCCCCCGGCCGTCTGTAGGTGGACCCCCGGCCGTCTTTTCTTGATCTGCTGGATCAGATGATGGGACCGAACTCGGAGCAGGAAGGTGGATCTCAGGAACCGCGCTTGGGTTCTCCTGCCTTTGACGTCCTATCTGAGCCGTCTCGGTCAGCCGATGCATGGAAAGTCCTGGACCCGCTTTCATTAGAGAGAGGCAGGAGAGACTTGAACTGCTTCTGATCCATGAAGAGCAAAGAAGCAGCTCTGCTGGTTTTTCCAGATCTTTCAGGATCCTTCTCCCCGTTTCCTTTAGACCTTACGGAGCACAAATGAGTTTGTGGATGGATTCTCAGCTTCAGATGAGAACCTCTCACCTTCACATTCTCTTTTCTGTCCTCAGATGTTCAAACCTCCACAGCCGGCGGTGAAGGTGGATCAGAAGTCTCCTCTCTGTGGTCGTAGATCTTCTCTGGAACTCTGTGACTCTGAAAGCGACTTTTGCTGGAATTCTGTTCATGAAGGGAAAACTATGTTGGATGTCGGAGCTGCTGGGATGGAGCATTTCTCCAAAAGGAAAGAGCCTCCTCCTCTTCCTCCTCCACACCTCAGCAAAGCCCTGCAGCAGTCTCCACTTAGCCAACATAAATGACCAATGATGTTGTGGCTCCTTCATCACTTCAGCTGGTTTTACGGCGTACATGCGCGGCGGGACGGTAAAACCGTCTCTACTCCACCTCCAGCCGATGTTTGCTTCTGGCTAACATGAAACATGGAGCCACATCATCAAATAAACATTTTACAATTTCTGTAAAGTTTTTAAAGGGTGAGGAAACGGCACAAAGGAAATAGGCTGGACTGTCAGCCGGACGCGTCTCTCCGTCGGTGACCACGGGTCGCGGCTCTCGCCGTAATGAAAGGTTTGTGAGACAGAAAATGAAACCTTCTATTCTGCGGCTGTCGCTGTTTGTGCCACAGAAATTAGCATATCAATGCTGCTGTCCTCCCTCCACCCACTTCTGCTCCATCTCTGTCTGCACAGTCGTAATTGTGGCTGATCATCAGACGTCATCGACACGCTCGCTGTCAGGAGACGTGTGAGGCTGCAGAGCGGGAAGCAGCCGCTCGCCATCCGGTAGAATCTGAAGGGACATTTGGAAACTAGAAGGTTTGTTGCCTTCAGCCGATTGGAAGGTTTTCCATGTTCCACCAAAACTGAACTTTCCCCCTTTGGATTCACCGTTTCTTTCTGGAAGAAGCTCCTGAAGACGTAATTAGATCAGTAAGAGAGCGTTTCAGCAGGAGTCCTGCAGGCCAAGGCTTTATTGAAATACATATTTCTATGATTGCTTAAAGTAGAAACGAGGTTAGAATTGTAGTTATGGAGGGAAGTTCTGTCCCACGTGTCACCCTGAGGTGGGAAAAGGAGAACCGTTAATCCGGCCCCAGTAAAGCGAAGTGATCCGGATCTATTTCAGATCAAATTTGCTTGAGTCTGCTCAGAATCTGGAAAAAGGTGGAGCTTTACGCCAAAATGAGGAGGAGTCCACATAACCTTTGTGATGATATCAGAGGGACATGATGCTCTGGATCCTTAAAACTGAACAAAGCGATTTTACATGAGGATGCAGCTTCTGTACGAGTCTGACCAGAACCAACTTCTGCTCCAGTCATCTGGATTTAGCAGAACACTCCCAGGTTTTCATGGACTGATGGTGGAAACATCATTTCAGTTCTTCAGTCCCACTTTGATCATCTGTTGGCAGTGGATGATGCCTGTGTCGCTTTCTAGGACTTAGTTTCTGCAGAGCGGCAGGAGTTCAATAGAAATTCGCCTCTGACTGTTGGCGTAGCCCACCGCCCTCCCATCATCCAGTTGTTTACTCTCTCTCCCACTAGCTTACGGACCCTCAACCCAACTTTAGCGGTGCAACAAAAATGGGGATAAATATGAGAGTTGTCCATCCGTCCGGTTCTGATCCAGATTCCAGCTCAGACCAGGAAAACAAAGGCGTTCATGGATCTGTTGGTCTGCAGATGGATGATCAGAAAGGGGATTCACAGCGATTTGAATAAAGAAATTCTGAGAAATGTCATTTTGACCTTAAATGTCTTCATAAATGTCCTCCATCATCAGAAAAATGCTTCAAGAACACGTTTAAAAACACCAAAAACAGGCCTCTCATCAGAGTCTGTGCTGTTTTCTCATTTCTTTTGTGGCAGCATGTTGACCTAATGAAGACCTGCCGTGCTTAAACGTCTTCACACGCATGGCGCCGCGGCGCCGCTCCTTCATGCATCAGCCAGAGAGCACAGGAAGGGTTAATGGAGGTCACCACAGAGCCCGCTTTGTCTTTCTCCTCCTCACTCTGCTCCTCTTATCTCATCAGCTTTGCCTCTTTTGTCCTCTTTCCGTGTTTCCTTTCTTCGCCCAATTTCACTTTTCCGTGTTATTTAACGGCTTCTTCCTGGTCCTCGGCTCACTCTGCTTCCTCCTCTGATTGTTCTCCTCCTCCTCCTCCTCCTGCAGTTCAGCCTGGACTTAAAGTGGACCAGTGTTTCAGAGGCCGCACACATTAAACATGCAGCAGATCAAAGCTGCAGTCGCAGGCGGGGAGGAGATAAAAGAGGAGAGATGAAGTCAAAATGATGATGACTGTAGCAAATCCAGCCTCAGATGTTTGGAAGATGACATGCAAACAGGAATTTCCAGATAACTTTCATCCCAGGGAATCTTTGGTTGGAGACAAAATGTTGGACTAAAATATGTCTTTATGCTGTTTTGGGACTTTTGAAGGAGGACAGGAAACGTTCGGTGTCAAACCAGAAGAGGAATTACAACAGAAACAGGAAGTTCCAAACATGAAGTTTAATGATTAATATTATTTTCCTCATATTTCCTTTTTTCACTAAATGTTTTCAAAAATGAAAACACAAAGCTTAACATTATGTTCACATTCAAAGCTGATGAGGTTTAAGGGTGACGGATGAAGCAGAGAGAGAAGGATGAACGTTGAACTCCAGAAAAAACATTTTCAAAACCAACCCCAATAAATGTCAGCAGCCCCGCCCACTAATCAGAGGTGAATTTCTAATGAACTCCTGCCGCTCTGCAGAAACTAAGTCCTAGAAAACAACACAGGCTTTTGCCTTAAAAGGACATCATCATAATGAAAAGACCACTGGGAACGCTTTATAATAGATTAGAAGATGATCAGATTGAAATGAACGGTTTCAGTTCGTCTCAGAAAGACAATCAAATTAAGTCTGAACAATACTAAAATATAACTCATATAGGTTAAATGTGTCTGTTCATCTCCAGAGATGTACTGAGTCACATTAGTTTTTAGACTGAACTTTTGCAGAAACATCTTCAAGGATGCAGCTGCTGACGGTCAAAGCAAACTATTTGTTCTAGTTTTGTTTATCTGGTTTAGAAATTCTCCAACTGAGCGAACACGCTCAGTGTTTAACCAGCTGGATGGTTAGATTCTTTACTGCCTTTATGGTTTTGAAGCAGCAATAAATGAAAAACTTCAGTCTAGAACTACAGATTGAAGCAGGAACTTCACAGACGTTTCAGCTTTTTAAATTAAAAAAATGTATTCAAATCAGATTTAGTATGTGAATGTAACCCCGTTTTTTTTTTTTTAATAAAATCATAGATCCTCAAAAAAAATGGAAAATCGCTGAACGTTGAACAGGCAGCTGATCTGTTTCGGGTCTCCACCGATCCAGCAGAAATGAAAAGCTCACAGCAGCGCTGCCGCCGCTCAAAGAGACGCTTGTTTTCTGTCGGGCAGCTTTTAAAAAAACAGCTTCGATAAGTGAAAAGCGGCGAGTGCGGCGGCACGCGGCGGATGCAGCTCTGTCATTGTGCTGTGGTGTCTCTGGTCGAAGGTTAATGCCTTTTCCAAAACCTTTTGTCTGGGTCTTATTGATGTGGACTCCTGGGTTCTGCAGAACCAGAGAGAACATGAGGACCGGGTGGAATATTTTCAGGATTTAGGACAAAGAAACATGTAAATTAACCCTTAGATGTCGCCGGCAACACGAAATAGCATTTCCTGTGAACTACTGTCACCGTTTACACATCCATGCGTCGGTAGAACCCGACCGATCCCTTTCATGCTGCTAGCTGAAGGAGGGGTCAGGGTGTTGCACACCTGAAGTCATCAATCAGCCCACGAAGGAAACTGGATCCTGACACACGTGTCCAAACAGTAGGAACCCAGCTGAGATTTGAACCGGTGACTTCATGCTGTGAGGTGGGAGTGCTGTCCGCTACACCACCGTGCAGGTCGTCAGAATCAGCTGGTTTATGTTGATCGTGTGAACTCTACACTACTTAAAGGGGTTCTATATCAGCCCAAAGCTGCTTTTCTGCACTTCAGAATCCACTGGAGATCCGGCATGTCCAAAGTCCGGCCCCTGTTCAAATCTTCACCGGCCCACATGCTGTTGCCATGAAATCAACACATGCTCCCCTGCAGCTTTTTAGGATTTCTTGACTGTGATGACGTTTTAAGCGTCTATATTAGCTGAAGCAGCGACCTGCTCGTCGTAGCAGAAATCCACATTTTGGTCAAACTGTTTTTGTTTCTGTTCTAAGCGAAGGAGTGAAAAATAACCCGTTCCAAAAAAAGTTTCCTGAAATACTTTATTTGCGTTTTTCCCCTCACCATAGAAAGTTTGGACACCCGTGGCGTAAACAGTAAAGAGTTACAGTAGTGGAAAGAACATCAAGGTTGGTGTCAAAGAGATTCTGCAACCAGAGTTGCAGTTCCTCAAACGGCCACTAGAGGCTGGGTGCAAATTTTTATACACTGATTTATTTTTAAGTTAAAAATTCCTATTTTACATGTTTGGGAGGGACATGTGGGCGGAGCTCTTGGTGGACTTAACAGAACTCTCACTTTACTTTTTCCTGACAAGTCGTCCATTTTCAAAACGTTGAAGTGGGCGGAGCAAACTCCAGTCCCTACGCCCCTCCCCCTTCCTGCTTCATCCTGGCCGTTCTGTCTCAGTCTGATCAGATCCGGATCGTGACATCTGATGGATTATTGTTTTCTAAAATCAGGTAAAATTTCAGGCTTCCAGTGCAGTGCCCCCCCGCTGTCAGCGCCGGCCGACCCAGACCGCCACGGACTCTGGTGAGGTTTCCTGTCCGAAGCTGAACCCCATTTGGTTTATTTGGTCTGTTCAGAAAACAATGTGGAGAATGAAAAACCAAAACGGTGACATTTATTTGGACGTTTCGTCTGTGGTTTTGAAGTCTGGATTGTTCTCTGCAGAGGCAGAAACTCCGGCGTTGTTTTAGACTCCTGTCAGTCACAAACTGACGTCCTCCAGGTGTCAACATCCGCCGCCGAGCCGCATCTCAGCCTCACATTCAGACGGATTCACATCTCCAGCAGACAGCTGACAAAAGGCCCGGATGAATGGATACAAACCCAGGCAGACGTGGAGACGGATGAGAGCAGGCAGACAGTTTGTCAGACGCTCGGCGCTGACTGTTCCCGTCTCTGGCCTTTTTCCCGCCGCTCGCTCCGCTCTGCCATTACTCACTGTGAGACTGTGATGCTTAAATTGCTATATATTTTCCCCTTGGCAACACCCATCTGTCATAGCTGTGATTTAGTGCAACACAACCTAACAGTTAACACAGTCTGTGTGTGTTTGTGAAAAAATCATCAGGATGCTGTGACACGTGTCATTTGACGAGACAAAGGAGTGCTGCTGCAGGTCACATGACCTCAGACGTGCTTCTGCAGCCACGTCTGACCCTCAGGAGGAAGTTTCAGTTTATGGAGGATTTGGGGCTAATAGTTGGGGATCTTCTGTCCACATCTTTTATTCCTGGTCCTATGAAGCTTTTCAAAGTTATCTGTCTCTCTCTCTCAATCAGGAGTGAGTTAGATGTGGGCGTGGTCACTTGTTCAACGTGAGGTAATGGTAAATGGCGCATACCTATACAAGGCTTTTGCTCCTTTCTTTAAGGCCCACAGTGCCTTGCGGTCCCATTCACGCACTGATGGTGAGCCCGCCTTCCTTACATGGCGCCAGAAGCAATAATGGTTCAGTGTCCTGCCCAATTCAACACATGGGCATGCAGGGTGGGAATCAAACCTGTGGATATCTAATCAGAGGTCGACCACTCTACCTCTGCACCCACGTCGTGCAATCTTCAGGTCAGCTTTGTTTGAATTTTTTTCTCAAATTTGTCATTTTTTCGTGACATTCCAGACGTTCCAGAACAAAGCAGCGTGTCATGTGACCTCAGGCCTTGACCTTCAGATGAACCAAAGACGTGCTTTCAAAGATGGAGGATGGCGTGGAGAGAGTGGATGCAGAGGTGTTTTCTGACGGCGGTCCTGCTCTCAGGAACGCTCTTAGCGGCGTTTTGCAGTGGCGTTCCACAGCGGCGTTCTGCAGCGGCGTTCTGCAGCGGCGTTCTGCAGCGGCGTTCTGCAGCGGCGTTCTGCAGCGGCGTTCTGCAGCGGCGTTCTGCAGTGGCGTTCCCTCATTGGAAGCGGGTATTTGTTGTACTTTGGACTGGTTTTATTGCGAGCGTCTTCTCAGTCCCACGTCACATGTCACTCTGCGTTAATGAGCAAATTTCACACATGGCTGCTCCACGCCAACCTGATCAAACTTCCAACGCTGAGGAGAGGCACCTGAATGCATCATTAGTGCTGAACCAACACGCCAAAGTTCAGGGTGAGACGATGAAGAGAGGAGATGAAGAAAGAGTCTGCAGCCCAAAGCCTGAAGATTTTCTTCTGTCCGTGAGGCTAAAAAGGAAGCGAACCTTCGCCCACCGCCAAACCTCCAACCTGCAGCACGCTGTCACCTGTGCTTGATGCTCAAAGCGCCGCAGCATCGCTGCGTCTTCCTCGCTAATCACCACCTAACAGACTTCCTGCTGTGTGCATGAAATACAAACACAACAAGCAGACGTAAAGTCAAACAGGCGGAGAGCGACGGAAGAAATGAAAGAAAAGGGAAGAGATAACGAGGAGGGAATTCAGAGGAGCAGCTGCTGCCGGCGAACCGCCGCCGCCACCGCCTTCATCATGGCTTTTTCACTGTTCTGATTCTTTAAGGCGGATCCACGACTCCTCAGGCTCTTATGGGGGGGGCACCGAAACTGAACAAAGAGGTAAAACTAGAAAGTGATTCATCTCTGGTTTTCTGATGATCTTCAGCTCCATCATCCCTGAGGGGGCGGAGTTTCAGTCCTCTGAGTTTCTCAGAACTTTGGGTCTGCGGCGAGCCGCCATCAGGACGGATCTCTTTCAGATCATCACATCAGTTTGTGAAAGTTTCTGAGCGGCCGTGTTGGTCTCAGCTTTCAGCGTCTGCGATCAACGTCAACAAAATCTTCATCATTTTCATCTGGAGGAAGAAGAAAATCCTTCAGGATGAAGATTCTCCACATCCTGGATTCACGGAGAGACCAGGAGATATGAAATCTGTTTTTATTTTAGAGCTCTGATGACAGAAACGAGCTGCACCTCGGTTTGCCCCGCTCTTTCACCTTAGTGCTGAAACAGAGAACGTTCCAGGAGCCTCACAGCCCAAAATGAAAGCCTCCGTCCCGCGGACCGGTACGCTTCTGCTGGTTTTTAGGTCATCGGGTCTGTGGAGGCTCGTAGAGACGAGCGCTCCTCGTTCCTCAGCAGAATCGCTTGTTTTCTTTGTTAAGCTCTGTCTCTGTGATCCAGATTTGAGGTTTTCAGACAAGTCTTTCTGTTCTCTGACAGAAAACTCCATTTCTGCTGATCTCCTCAGCTCAGAACCTCTACAGGTCATGTGACTAAGGCTTCAGGCGGTAAATCAGTTCTTCTGAGGCCAAAATTCTGTGATCTGCAGGGGTTTGTTCTGCTGGTGGGGGTTTATCTGACCAAACTCCTTGACACACTGTGAGGAGGCAGCAGGTATTCTAAGGACATGAAGATGTATGTTATTGAACTGACATGCAATATTATATAAGACTAAAGGATGACATCAAGATAAAAAGTAAAAATCCTGGACTATTTTTCTTGCTAATATCATATATCAATATCATAAAGCCCCAACAAATCCATGTCCAGGACGAACTGCACATTTGTAGGCGTAACCCTTGTTCTATCCTAGGCACTTTAACGTTGGGAGTTGGGTCATCTAGACCCACTAGACAGTGGGCTGAACCTTTTTTCTTCAATGATTTGTGATCTTCACTGGTGTCCATGGATTACATGAAATCTTTCCACCTTTATCCACCTTTGTCATGGTAAGGAGAACACCTCAATGGAAGGGGGGGGTCATCTAAGATAGCACAAGGGATAAGTTTGTATTGAGGCAGTAGATGAATAAAACCGGAGATATTTGTGAAATAGGCTCCGCCTCCTGCAGGTGAAGCTGAGGGCATGCAGGGACCACCAGCAGAGTTCACCAGAACATCCCAGACAATCATTTATTTAATCTACTCACAAATAATCAAAACCACATCATAAACACATTTAGTTGATAATAAAGATGCCAAAAAAACACCAAAACTCTTTTTATTACCGCAAACCATAATTTGTGGAGAAATGCTCTTTGTAGACGTTTCCTTGTCCCCTCACACCCCAGTTTTTATTTTATTTTTAAATATAATCTTTAAAATTAAAATCTCATAAAATAAAAAACATCTTGGAAAAAAATTTTTTTTTAAAAAGCTATTAAAATAAAAAATTGCAAAAGAATTAACCTGTTTAAAATAAACAGCATAAACATACATTTTCAAGTGACATGAAAAAATGCGCCACAGGAGGAAAATCCTCCTGACGGTTCTTCTCCGTCACCATCAAACTGAAAAACATGAACGGATTCAAACGTGCGTCTGCGGCTCTGTTGGGTCGGCCGCTGAGCCTCCTGAGCTCAAAGTTTCTGTAAAGTAAAGTGACTTCAGCAAAACACCTTAGTTAGTTTATTCTGTAAACCAACAGAGACTGTGGAATAATTCATCACCTTCCTCTCCATCCTCCTCCTCCTCCCTCTGGTCTCTGCAGGTTTGGTCTCATAAAGCTGAGCGCCTTTGACTTCTGCTCAGAAATGCAAGAATCCACAAGTTTCCTCGGAACAAAAGTTCAAACGCAACACTTTGCTGTGTTTTCTCTTCGTCTGATGTGTTTCTCCTCCCTTTTATCACTTCCTGTCTTTACTTATCTCCACATTTCTAATCCATTATCACGTTTTCGTCACCTCCTCCTCTTTTCTTCTCGCCTTCTTTTCATTCTTTTCTGTCGTTGTATCGCTTTCACCTCTGTTTCCCTTTTTTAATTTGCTTCTGGCTTCTCTCCTCCGCCGTTATCTCCTTCCTCACCGGTTCCTCTCCGTCTTCTGTCGATGCTGGATGCTGGGTTACCGCGGTAATTTGATGGATGGCTTAGCAAGCTGTGCGATAGGCAGCTGAGCGTGCCGCCAGCATCTCCAGCCGGATCTCACAAACACTTTGTTGGTTTGAAAATGCGATTGTGGGTCTGGCCGCGTTGTGTTCAGACGCTGCTGCTGTGATTGCAGCCTAATGATGCTTAACTATACATTTGATTACATGTGACGTGCAATTAAATCACAGCAAATTAGGAAAGTTAGGGATTAAAGAGACGAGAGCCGGACTCCACAAACATTTCTACCAGAAACGCTGGAATGACACAGAAATGAATCCTGATTACAGAGGAGCGCCACAGATTTTCCCGCCGTAGCAGCTACAAATGACTGCAGGAAATTCCCAGAGTGTGTGAGCGTCCTCTCTAAACCAGAAAAACGAAGCCTAATGAGGCGGCCAAGGAGACCATCGCAGCGGGAACGCAGAGAAGAAAGGGGGAATAAACACCTCCAAAAGAAGGATTCCAGAGGAGGAGCTGAACTCTGAAGATAAAACATCAGACATTTGTGTCAGCAGGCCCAAAGACCAGAAGAGGCGCTCTCTTCACTGTCGACCAGCGCCGATCCTCTGCAGGAAACTTTATTTATTAGTTTGACACCAAGTTGGATGGATCCTAAGAAGCTAAGATGACTTTTCCTCCAATAATGACGTTCTGGAATGAAAAACCACATTTATTCCGTTCCTTTGGATTCTTTGATTCAAACTTAACTCATGCGGACATTGAATCAGAGCGGTTAGCACACACACACGGTTAGAGGTTTTTGTTCATGTCTGATGTAAAAGACTTTTGTGGAAATGCTCCTCGGCTGCATTTGGAGCAGCGCCGCATGGAAATGCCTCATAATTCCTCCTGAACGAGGCTCTCTGCTGCTCCTATGGGAGCTGACTCTGGATCTGTTGGACTTTGATTTCACCGGAGCCTTTTCCTTTAATTGACTGTTTGCCGGCGCTCGTGGCTGTAATGTTGCTGTGGGGAATTGAAGCCGTCCTCCGATATTCAGACCCGCTTGTTTCTGTGGAACGGCAGAACCGCTCTGTGGGTTTAAAGCCTCATTTTTGCAGAACTACACAGAATTTAAAAAACACTTTTCAAATCTGCACAAAGTGGCAGCTAATGAAGCCGTTTGAACCGAAGGACCGACTCCATTAATAAATGAGCGCAGACGGCAGCGAGGCCAGCCCAGAAACACGGAGAAGAAATGATCTCAGCTTCCTCTGATGAGTTTGATAAAAACTCTGTCTGGGTTCCAGTATTCTTCCTGCTTTGGTTTCCACTAGTGATAAAAGTGACATTCTGTGGAACTAAGAACTCAGAAGGGGTCGTTAGTTTTTCACTGTTAATGTCAGGAGAATTCAGAAAGTGAAATATTTTATGTTTAGGGCTGATAGACAGCAACAACCACGTAGCCCCCACCTAGCACTTCAATGGAAACAGACCCCCACCCTTTCAGAAATACGACTGATTGGCCCTCTGGCTGGCATTTCTTAGGCTGGAGGAGTTAAAAAAGACGTTAAAAGACAAAGGTGCAGAAACATGAACCTCCCACCTCCATGCAGGAGATGGATGCCTGAACCTGGTGCCAAGTTTTTCTGCATAATTCCAACCAATCGTTTTACTATTGTGAGGGTGGGCGGAGTTTCAGTCAAAATACTAAAGGCGAATGAAGTTTGGCTTAATTCAATTCAGTTAAGAGTTTGGCTGTATGGCAAAAAAAATTCAGTGACCTGTCAGATCAGAGCGACGGGGTCAACGCCCTTAAAAAAGGCAGTCGCCATGGCAACGAGCAGTGAAATCTGTGTCTACTTTAGCATGTGGAAAAACAGAGAAAGGACTAAATAAAGCATTTCAGGTACTTTGAGCACCTTCCTTCACCCTGCCACGCTGCTTCGCCACACTTTAATGCTTATGGGAAAACGGCGTGTTTTTTTCATTTTTGATGCTCTGGTTCGAGCGCCGCTCAGGGACCGGAGCGGTTTCAGGACGACGAGCTCTGCACCAGATCCCCAATTATGATGACAGATGTCATGAAGAGAAAAAATGTCAATTAAATGCATAAAAACTTCCGGATTTTCTGAATTCTGAACAGGAACAGGGATTGGCCTCTGCTGTTTGTTACCAGCCCCCTAGAGGTTATGTGGTGAACTGTCCTGGTTCCATAACACAACAGGTCGTTTCTGGATGTTTCTCCCGTACTCCTTCAGTGAACACTGTCAGATATGAGTAATAGTGACATTTAGCAGGTTTATACATGCTTTCCATTAATCTCATAAATGTCATTGACCTCCTAGTGGTTTCTGGCTGAACTGCGTCTGCTTCCTTTACCCACACATCTGCCTGAATCCACTGGGGGGGGGGCCGTCAGTAGAGGCGGTCACAGCTTCTTCCTCATGAAAGCATTCAGATGGTCCTGCAGTCGGAGGTCCTCTCCGTCCTGAAAGAGTTTATTTTTGTTTCTTGCTTTCTTTAAAGTCTGACTAACGTTTATCTGAGTCTGCAGCTGATGATTCATACACCTGGAGAGGGAAACGGCTCTGGACCGGACCATGTGTCCATGGGAGAGCCGCAGCTGGAAGTTTAGAAACGTATCGGAGTTGTTAGGGAATTACCCACAATCCCTCTGGACAGGCCTCTAAGCTGATTGAGACAAACGGGGTAAATGTCCCACGGAGTGTCTGAAGCTACGTTCACGCCGGCCGGCCTCGGAAACGCGCGTTCAAGCGGCCACCTCCAACCAAAAGTCCACGTGAACGCGCGTCTGTGCACGTTTTGGGGTTCCCCGTTCAAAACGCTCGCATTCACGCGTCGCTACACGTTTTGAAGTCGGTTTTTTTGGGCTCCATGTGCAGAACACACAGCCATTGGAGCTCATTGAAGGTCAAAGCAGGTCAAACTTTGACCAATCAGGAAGGGTGTTCAGACGTACCAACCGTTTGGTTTGAAGGATGGATGAATTAATAACTGCGGTTTGTGTCCAGATGGAATTCTGTGACAAGAATTGGCAAGACTCACCAGATTTACACAAATGTCTCCCCAGGACTCTTCAGCTGTAGGGGGTCATGTGACCGCAGCGGTTAGCAGCAATCCTGAAGCTTCAGCGGCAGAAGAAAACAGAAACATTTTCTTCCATCGTCTGATCTAAGACTGAGGTTTCCTCCTGGACCGATGTCTTTCAGCAGATCATCGCTGTGATGATCGGATCAGATCCGCTGTTTTTCATTCCGTTGTGCAGAACTCTGCAGCCTGAAGGCGTTTTCAGGCATGAAACCAGGCCGAGACGTCAGACTGCAGCAGGATCCTCACTCATGGAAACGACCGCATTAAAGTTTCAAGACATAAAATGGAACTGTCTCCACAAGAGGACTCAGCCTTTTCTTCGTCGTCAAAGTTCTCCTCTTTCCTTTCCGCGTTTTATCTGAAGATTAACATCTCTGGGTTTTTTCATGGTGTCAGCAGTGGATGACCCTCCTCTTCCTCTGTCAAAGATGCAGAGAAGCAGGATCTATGCCAATGTGATTTCTGATTTGGACTCAAACGGAGGAGAGAGGAAGATGAAGATGACTGAGCAGAAAAAGCAGTGCCTTGAAGAAGGCCTTGAAGGAAGAGAGGGAATAAAAACGCTGAGAGAGAATAAAAGAGAGGAAAATAAAAAGTGTGGAAGGACGGGATTAAAAATGAAGATAAAACCTCCAAGATTCTCTGAAATGAAGCCTAAAGTAGGTCAGCAAAGAAAGGAAGAGGAGAACGAGTGCTAAAGGAGGAAGATGAAAAATGGAAATACAGAAAAAGACGAGGGAAAGGAAGAAAAGATGAGCGATGAGACCATAAGAAGACGAGGACAGATGAGAGGAGAGGGAAAAGATGAGCGGAAGACGAAGAAAACTGATGAAAACGACAAAGAACGAGATGATTTGAGGAAAGAAAGAGAAGAAAAAGGTGGAAATACAGGCTAAATCGTCAAAAAAGTCTGGGAGAATTGGGAAAAAGAAGGAAAGATTAAATGAAATGAAGCTATAAAGAAAGAAGGAATAAAAGTTGGAAAAATAAAGGAAGAAAAAGAAAAGGAAACCAAGCGTCCAGAGGAAGAACAGATGTCTGGCTCCCCCTGGTGGTCCCGGGAACGCCTGCATATCTTTTCCCTCCTTCACGTGCATGTGCGCGTGCACAAGTGCACGTTTTTCCATACTAAACTTGACACAAAAGCTCCACATCACAACAGTGATGCAGTAAAACAGGACGTTTTACTGCGGCTCATGAAAAATGAAGACGTCCTCTTCACAAAGCGCCCTGAGAAGCATTTTGAATCTTTTTACTCAATAAAGAGACATTTCTACAGAATTTCTGACTGAACTGAGAGCAGAAAAACAGAACATCTTTGTTAAAAATGTGAAAATATATTATAATACTGGGATGTAAAGGACACAGAATCTAAAATTCTCTGATGAAGAGCGTTAGTGGTGGAGGGGGGGGGGGTCCCTTTGGTTGATACAGCTTTTGTAATGCTTTTATTTTGAAAGTACACCACATTCCTTGGTCTCTTTAGGCGGCAACCCAAGAGAAAAATGCAAACTTCCTGAATTTGTCTAAAATCTAACGACCGGAAACGTTTGGTTGAAATAAATTCTTAGAGTTTTTTTTTTTGCACCTTTAAACATTTTTCATCTTCAGCGCCATTCAGACGGTTCCTGCTGATCCATCAGGACATTTCTCCTCATCACTTTTGTCCTGTGAGGATTTTTCTGGAAACTGTTTAATGTAGATTCCAGCAAAACTGGTGGAAAACTCTGATGGAGATGAGAAACGACCACCTCCTCCTGTCTGTGGGGCGTTGTTCATTAAAAATAAGAAACGGACAAGCCGCCCTTTATGGGATGGATTTATGATGGATGGATGGATTGTATGTATTTTTCAAAGTCCTTTTTTTGCTTCAATCACATGACTGAGACCGTGGAGGCGGAGCTAATTGATGGAGCAGAACCTCTCTGCCCTCATCCACATCCTTTAATAAGCCTCAATTAGGGAGGAAGTCTGCTGCTGCTTCTGTAACAACCTCGTTAGTGGAGAAGCAGCTGATTGGTGGGAACGTCCACCAGCCGTCTGATTGGCCTGTTTCTGCTAACTTCAGACTTTCGGGAGGAAACGGTTAAAGTGGTGAAGTCCCACAGGAGCCAATTATCTTTAACCCCCACACAGCAGCCACGGAGAGGAGAGGTGACAGTTTAACGGGCCGCCAGCGGCGCCGGCTGCATGTGTGGACAACGAAGGTGGACAGGAGGAGCAACAGGTCCCTCCCAAGGGCTGATGGGAAAAGCCTCACTCTTCCTCCTGGAGGAGTGTAGATCAAAAATGTCTTGGATCACGTTTGTTACACATTTATGAGTTTTTATTACATCCCTTTCCTTCGGTTTTATGGCGCCCACATCTGGCCCTCCATAGATGTTTAGATCAAGCCCCGCCCCCGCTGGCGTAAGCTCTCCACCCATTTCCAGTTTTTGCAGCTGGGAGGCCACGCCCCTTCCAATGAGAGTGAGCTACGGGGTTAACGTTGAGCGTTCCTCAGAATGCCGCCAGGCGGAGTTGAAATCTGTAAAGGAAACATTTTGAACGTCCTCTTCTCATGGTCTCAAGGTCGTGAGTCCAAATCCAGGCCGAGTCATACCAAAGACTAACAATGGGACCCAGGGCCTCCCTGCTTTACTCAGCATGAGGGGGTTGGATTGGGGGTGTATAGTTCCTTAGCTCGGCTGTGACCACTCCCCCAGGGGGGGGGCAGGTCAAACGTAGAGAACAAGTTTCAAACACCAAGTGACAGATGATGGGACTTTCTGTCTGTTTGGTAGTGGTCTTGGCGTCGGCGGTTTCCCTCCATTTTAAGCCGCTCAGGTGTTCAGACGTCTGACTTTACAGGTTTCTGCTGAAGGTCCACCCCCCCCCACCCCCCAGAATGTTTCAATGTTTCCATTTACTCTCAAACGTGCACATTTGTGCACTTCACCTCCTTTTATTGCAGGTCTCTCGGCTCACTGAGCCGATTTATTCAGTCTTCTCCTCGCCAGGCGAGCTTTGACCTGCTCCGAATCGCCTCCCAGGATGCACCTGTGTGGCGTTGGGTGATCCTGCAGCATTACGTCCTGACAGAAGAGGAGCGGTGGCGACCTTAGAGGGGGGGCCAGCAGGTTTCATGTTGGGTTTCTCAGCAGGTTGGAGGTTCTCCTTCCGTCGTCTCTGATTGGTTCTCTGCTGATGAGTCATCATCTGCTTTTCAGAGGGAACCTTCACATCATGAGACTCTTCAGACCTAAAAAATGACTTTTTAGTCAGGTTTTTGACAAAAACAATGTCCTGGATCAACTGTAGGAAGTTTCTCTAAACTTAATATTTAGATGAATAGATGTTTTTTTTGTAAGCTTATAAAATATCCATCAGTTCTCCTCTCCACATATGAATGAAGAACTGAATCTGACCTGGAGAAGCTGCTGGGATGCAGACAGAGAACTTCTCCTCGAGACGGTTTTCAGTTCTGCTGCCCAGAAGAAAAAATCCAGTTTTCTTCAGGTCGTTCTAGAATAATCTGTGAATTTATTTTCCTTCTCTCTGCTTAGTGATCACAACACTCAAACATGTAGTTGTAGAGTCAGATAAGCGAATTCTCTAAGAATTCTGGTCCATCGCCTGTCGCCTGTTTTGGGGAGAAACTCAGATTCCAGGAAAAAGAACAGTAGAAACCTCAGGGGGGTCCACATGATGGAGGGATCCTCCCCCAGGACGGACAGGCGATGGACCAGAACTCTTAGGGAGAATTATCTTATCTGACTCTACAACTACATGTTTGGTCCGGCAGACGAGCTTCATCCAGATGGAGTTGGGGGACGACTGGGGGGGCCAGACGATCCAGAGGGGGGGTCCACGGTCAGAGACGAGCCAGCTGGAGGATTCCACTCCACTGCATTTGTGATTCTCTTTAACAAGTTTCTGTGACAGAACGTCAGGAGACTTCTGCATGCGGCAGCATCATACTAGATCAGCATCTCCTCTTTTTGTTCCTAGGGATGAAGTTTTGTTGTTTTAGAGCGAAACGGCGATGCTTTTTCTTCAAAGTGACCTGAAGCAGAAACCTGCAGCTCTTTAGGAAGTTTCTGAACTCCCGCACGCGCCTGGGTTGACATCTGTGTCCTCTTCACCTCAGCTGGATTTGAACGTCTTTTGTCAGAATCTTTCATTCCCCACTTTCAGGTAAGAAGCTTTTTTTTCTGAAAAACTTTTTAATCCCATTTCTCTGCTCTTTAGACAAATGATCCTCATCCGCTTTGCCGGAGGGAACAGAGGCAGCCGGTGTGTAGCGTGTTGCCACGGCAACGCCCTCGTAGTCAGGTTCTTTCATCATTTGTGTTTGTGTCGGTTCAGGTTTTGGAGGCTGACAGGATTATAACTTGACATGAAGCGTCGGATGCTGAGAGAAAGTAGAAGCAAAGCTTTTCGACTCGCAGAACAAATCGGACCGACTTGAACCCATAGCTCACAGAGTGTGAGGAGAACGCAGCCGCGGCGGGATTCTCCGCAGTGTGGATTACACCGCAGGGAACGTTAGTCTGTGTGGGTTTTAGGATTTGAACCCCATGAACGTGTCTGAACACTCATGCAGCAAAGTTTCACTCAGATCTGCAGCGTCGATGACGTACTCAGCCGCCCCGACCCGAACCCGGTTCTGCCTGCAGACCTTCCCGCTCAGAACAGAGGCATTCCTGAAAACATGGGATCAAACATGGAGGAAAAGCTGGTTTTTGCTCGATTTCCTTCACCAAAATCAGCTCTAAAGTCATTCAGAACGAGCTCAAACGTACTGAAGCTTCAATGCAGAGCAGCTTTGATCCTCATGATCTGAGCGCTGAAGATTCACCTGATCTGAATCCTGCAGACAAAAACCCTCCTCATCCTCGGTTTGCTGCCTGGAGATCAAGATCCAAAGTCAATCGTGCAGAAGTCTCTCTCAGCTGCACAAACAGCAGCTCTGATCATCCAGCCTCTTATTAACAGCTTGATGTTTCTGCTCCTGGAGGAGCCGAGGTTCTCTCGGACAGAATGGTTCCAGCTTCTCTCCTCCTCTGTAATTTCCGCTGTTATCGACTGGAATCTCCTGGAAACGGAAATCTGTTTGGTGATTGAGGATAATCGTGGTCAAAGAGCGGTCCGAGGTCCACAGGACTGAGGTTCTGTGAGGAAGAATAACCAGGAAATGAAGAAGGCGTGGTCATTTCCTGTCACAGATGGAGCGTTGCTGGTTTGGATGTGCAGACGCTCTGGAACTGTCTGAAAGCGAGTAAACCCGAAATTCAACACGGTGGTGTCCGTATCAGAAAAATATGGCGACTGGATTGACTTCATTTGGTTGGAGCAGGAAGTGAACTGTTTCCTGTGGATGACATCACACTCAGGCGCTCCAGTTGGCCGGCCTGGGAACGCCTCGGACCACTGAACCCAGATCAAACCAAATGGACGTTTCTGTGTAAAGGGGAATCATTTCAGACACAAAGCTGTAGTGTGAGACTTTAGAGTCACTTTATGGTTAATCTATGGCGGTGCAGCTGAAGTGCAAATGACATCAGCAAATCCCTCTTAAACCTTTAACCAACCAAGGTAACATCAACTAAAGTCATATTATTTTCTGCTGCTTATTGCCTTATTGAGAGTAAAAACACAATTCATGTTTGTAATAATATGTTTTCTAAATGTCCTGTCCTGGTGGAGCAGGCAGGCAAAGGGTTATAGACCCACTCCAATGAGAACATTTGTCTCATCAGGGCCACCGTAGAATTCTCTCCCTAAAAGACAGCAGAGTGCGGGAATATCCAGTTCCTGATCACTAATTTATTTATGTTTTGAAACACCAAATATGACATTTTCCTAAAGTAAAAAGCTGATAAATGTGAACATTTTACAAAGATTGTTCATGAATCTACGGTGTTCTGATGAGGAAACTTGAATGACATAAAAAGTCATTTTAAACAATTTTTTGAAAATGTCACATTTTTCAGATGCAATGCATTGTGGTCTATATTTGCCAAGCAGTGAGCTTCGAGGAAAGACTTCTGGGAAATTTACTGGACTTTCCTCCTGAAAAATGGTTACCCATAATGCTTAGTGGTATTTTCTCAAGGTCATGTTAGTGTTTCATGATGCTGTTTTCCTCCAGCTTTCAGTAAAAACTGCAACAATCCATCTCAACGAATGTAGGGGTAACTTTAGATAGATAGATAGATAGATAGATAGATAGATAGATAGATAGATGGATAGATGGATAGATGGATAGATAGATAGATAGATAGATAGATAGATAGATAGATAGATAGATAGATAGATAGATAGATAGATAGATAGATAGATAGATAGATAGATAGATAGATATTTACTATCATGAAAGTCCATTATAGTAAATAATTCTGACTTGTTCTTTATCATCAGAGGTTTGTTTTTTTTGCTGATGAATCTGCTTGACGTGTTTTTAAAATCGATCCAAGTTAATAGTAGAGCAAGTCTCTCCTTGATGAAAAATGCACTTGTTCAGAGGAGAAATCAAACACAAACAGTAAAACATTATCAGCCTGACATCAGCTGCAGTCTGCAGAACTATGGGGAGGAATTCTGCACACACTGGATGGATTATGGAAATGTTTCTGAGGCCAGGAGCGCCGCATCCAAACTAAATGCTGCTTCTGATGTGCAGCAAATTATGGAAATATGCTTTCAGATTTCAATCCCAAGCTCAACGTTGCCTTATCTCAAGCAGATTAACTTTCTGTCTTCTCCCAACTCATCATTTTCCTGCTTAGCAACACAAATATTCCCCCGTGACAGAAACACAGTCTCACCGAGCCGCGCTTATCTCTGCAGAAGCATGACTCAGCAGGACCGGCTCGCTTCCGTCAGCTTCCAGGACGCCGCTTTGGCTGCACTGCAGCAGCCGGAAGCGCTCCTGAAAGGTGACTCCAGGAGGGGCAGCACCACCTCAGGGGGCAGTCTGGGCAGGCTGGGCGGTCAGCACAAGTCTCCCGAGGACCCCTGGTGGCAGAATGCAGGGATAGGTGTAGGGGAAAAAAACACTTGAAATAATCTGTTAGTTTTCTAGAACATAGTTTCTGCAGTTTCCCCTCCCCGTCGCTGAGAGTTCATAGCAGGGAGATCGTGGCCGAGTGCATCTTCTTTTTCAAACTGCATTTCTTTGTCTGATTCACAACAATTTAGAGAAGGAAATACTCAAATGCTTCTTAAATATGTCCTCCATCATCAGAAAATGCCACAGGAACATGTTAAAACACCATTTTCATGGGTCCGTAAGTTTCTATCCTCACATTTCTTACAGGTGACTTGTCAGCATCAGTGGAACACCTTGATCCAGACTTGAGGGACTGGAGACTCGAAGACCATAGGAGTTGTTCTTCAGGTTCACATCACTGCTGCTCCACACAAAGACCCCCCCCACACACACACACACACACACACCTTAATCCAAAGGAACAGACTTGAGGAGGAGAAGCTCTAAAGTTGAACCAAGTCCCTCTGAAAGAGTCATTAAAGTCGGTGTCGGTGTCATTGTCAGCGTCTCGGGTACTATTGTCCAAATCCGTGTATCACATTAATGAACTGTCGCTTAGCTTGAAGCGACATCGCAGAGCTTTCTTCTTCTCTCTCCAGAAAACAGCCGAGTCAGCAGCGGCGAGGTTTCAATTACGGGGAGACAGACGAGCGCAGCGGCGCCGTTGGACCTGCCGCTCATCCCTCCAGCTTCATTAACTTCCTGTTCCTGAACCGCTCTCCTCATCTTCTTGACCGTGTCTGATTAAATAAGCTGTCAGTCATCCAGCTCTGCCCCCCCCCAGGAGCTGCAATTACTCCTACATTATTACCTCAGCGCCAAATCCGGAGCAGCTCCGCTGCTGCCTATGCCCCCCAAACGGGAGAACTTCACCCGCCGCTCAGACCCACGTCCTGGTAATGCTGCCGTCGTCATGGTAACCACGGTAGTTCCAAAGGAAGCATCCACACTGCAAAAAAACAGCCCCCCTAGAAATCTGTCTACAATTCTAAAATGTAAAACAATATCAGTAAATAAGCAAAAGAAATCTGCCAGTGGGGTTAAAATTGGTCTTTCAGCAGATTATTTTGCTGCTGAATAAACCTTATTGATGAGATTTCAGAAAATAAGACACGTTTTCTAGAAACAGGAGTCCTTTTTTTCTAGTTAAATCTTTAACCACAGCTTATGCAGTGGCTGCTGGTTCACATTCTGACGCCTGTTACTCAGACAGGCTGATTTTTTTCTGTTTGATGAGACTGAAAGGGCTTTATGAAAACGCAAACTTGAAGCTTCGAGGCAAATAACAGATGTCTAATGTAGCCTAATGGCGAGCAACAAAAATGACCTGAGAGTTCATCAACAGCAGAGGAGCGGCGGTGATGATCAACAACTGTGTCACCACAAACTTTCAACTCTTCAGTTTAAAAGTTCAAAAGAGTAAATTCATAGATAAAATAAACTTTTTCTCATTTAGCTGTTGTTGTAGTTGAGGGCTGCAGAGACTAGGTGGCGACCAAACTCCGCCACACAGTCCCCTCATGAAGGCAGGCCCATTTTTTAAAAATATTTTTTATTTCTTTGCATAATTTGGAACTCATTGGATTAAAATAAACAATAATTATCAATCTAAGTTTGCACCAGCACATCCTCAACTGGAGAACTCAAACAAAAACAAGTGTTTTATTTAAAAAAGGAGAATGTTTATTCGGAAATTTGTTCTGTTCATTTTTTATATGAGAAAATAAATATCAATATAAATATATCATATAACAGCTAATTTGAAGACTTGAACCCATCAGAGAACTGATGGTGTAGATTTATACTACAGAAATAAAATCAAATAAGGTTGTCTAACTTGAGTTAATTTTACTTCTAAATGTGTGGAAACTTCTTCTTAAAAAAAGACATTTTTGGGGGTCTTTTATTCTGAAATATGTTTATCTCCTGTCTGATATGGAAGCTTCTTTGAGCCATAATTCAAAGTAATATGAAATTCTCAATTGAGCATTAAATATGCAATTGAGGCTTGGATATGCTGGATATGAAAATACATCTAGTAGTGGGATCTCGCACATTTAGGGAGGTGTTAGGCCCCGCCCTGATGAGAGTCTGACAGTTTGCATGTCTATTTGAATTTTGGCACATAAAGCGCGATGCTATGAAAATGCACCAGGGGGCGCTGTTTTGATTTTTCATTTGAAATGACGTAAAAACAGCTTTGAATTTTACAATGATTTTAAGTTACTTAAACTAAAGGGAATTTAAAGCAAACCGTGTATTGAAATTTCATTTTTTTAAATAATGAATGTAAATTTAAATGCATTGTCATTTGAATTATGACATCAAAACCCAAAACGATTGTTATTTTACTTAATTATTTATTTTTAAAATTGTCATATTGAATTGTACTATTTTATACATAGAATTTTAAATTGCAAAATGTATTAAATTGCCAGAGACTTCATATAAAGAGTATTTAAGGTTCTTCAAAGTGATGTTAAAAGAATAACATAATTGATTGTTTTAGTGTTTCCATTGGTCCAAACTCTTTTGTCATCTAAATTGTTTTATATAAAGTTTTTTTAAAGCTAATATCGGCAAAAGTTCAATAAGTACCGTTTGTTTTTTCCCCAAAAAATCTTTATTGAAGATATACAGGATCATTGTACAAAGTCGAGTCAACTTTAAAGTACACAGATGGAAAAATGAGTAACAAAATGTGCCAGAAGAACATAAAGATCAAAGGAAAAAAAGGATTTATAAACAAGATAAAAGAGTGAGTTGTTGTTCTGTACATTTAAAGTTCCAGGTGTCAAATGTAGCACTACACTGTTAGCCAAGTGAACTCCGTGACGTGTAAAACACCGGATTGTTTTATTTTATATATCTTATTTAAAAAAATAGTATAAATTCTCTTGAAATCTTGAATGTTAACTAGCTAACACAAACAGTATTAGCATGAATGGGCGCCCTGTTTCATTCACAAACCTATGACAGCCGCCTGCGCGCGGGCTCCACAAACAGTAGAGCTCCTCCAGCACCGCCCTCCCCGGTCAAACGGGAGGATGACCCCTGTGACTAAGGAACGCCCACTGACAGGCGCCGCGCGCAGACGCCGGCTCGCCTTTAACCGGCGGCTCCTGCGCTCCAGGTCGGCCAGAGAGGCTGAGCGCGGCGGGGACACGGCACGGAGCCCTCCGGTAAGAGAGTCCACGTCTCCACGCGCTTGCGCTGCTTTTTTTTTACGTGTTTGCGGCGTAGCGAGATAACGAAGCCTCCAGACCTGTTATATTATGTCACATTTAACTTAAGAAATACTTAGCGTTTTATGGTCCCCAAAATACTTATTAGATAGTTAACTACTGTATTGTTTTTACTTTAGACTAACATCATTTATTTTAAATTATTCCATTTCTAACTCACATTAAGTTTTACAGAAAATAAACACACTTGACAAACTACATTCTTAATAAGTTGATTTATATTTAAGTTGATTGATGCAGAAGATTTATTAATGTAAAGACAAATTCAAGTTTTCCTTTAAACTAGAGCCCAGCAAACTGAAAAACATTAGCTTAACTTTATTCTACCTGAAAAAAGCTAAGTTAACTTTATTGATACGCTCCTGGTGACACTTGTTAATGATCAGACCGTATTTAACCAAAAATCAGGCTTTAGTTCCTGTTTTTATGCCCTTCAAGTCACTTTTTTGGACTTTAAACGTCTCAAAGTCGTTTGGATTCATTGTCAGACACACAGAGCACATCTAGGAACAGGAGAGCCTGGAGTCTCAGCTGGACTGCTGACAACAGCAGAGTTCAGCTCATTCACTGTGAAGCGAATCTGCACGCACCGCTGCCGATGATAACCTCCCAACTCCTCCGGCAGCATTCCTGCAGACCGCCGCAATTACAGCGTCGCTCACGGGTGGAAATTCCTCAAAAACAGGTTCCTGTCAACAGAACTATGGAGCGCTCAGCCAATCCAGACTCTGACGGTTTGATGAAACTGTAAACACAAACTCTTCATCACATTTACTTCTGCTTCCTGAAGGGGATTCCTGGGATTGGACTTCTGCGTCTCTGGAAAATCAAAAGCCTGAAGATTACTGTGCAGCCTAAAGGATATCGACCGTCTGACTTCCTGGCAGAAAAGCAGAACCCTTTCCAGACAAATCCAGGCCTTTTGATGGTTTAAAGAGAATTAAGACCTTATTATTTGAAAAGTCATGAATGAAACACATAGACCGATTTAAATCTGCCCCTGAGACATTTAATGTGTAACACCAAAGTTTTTATTACAAAACGGGTTAAGAAAAACATCTAAAAGAAACAATAAAGGAGTTTTATGTAAAAATGTAAACTAAAAATGCATAAAAACAGGCTTTAAATAACTGAGAACAGGTGTGTCTTTAACCTGGATCCATAGGAACTGACTTCCATTGAGATGAGTTGTTTAACCGTCAGTAACGAGGAAGAACGGAGCTGAGGAGGAGGAGGAGGAGTTTTCAGAACAGCCGGTTTTCTGTCACCTGGATTCTGTTGTTCCTCTGCTGAGTCATCGAGCGCTGCCAAACTGAAAGGCTCACACCGAGTTGTTAGGACTTCAGATGTCCTGATGAGACACAGTGGCTTATTTCCAGGGAGAAACATGGACTTTGAGCTGAAAACCGTTCTGTTTTTCGTGTCTTTAACGGTCACATCCTTGTGTGGATTTTGGTTCTCAGGTGAGAGTCACACAGGTGGGACTCTGAGCATCGCTGCTCCTGTTTCTGATCATCGCTCTGTGCTTCCCCAAAGAAAAACACAGAACTGTCAGATCCTCACTTTTGTTTGTTCTGGGATGTTCTGTTCAGTTTTATCAAAATGTTTGTCCTCTGCTTAGTCACTGCTGTATAAGATGTGACCCCTCCCCCCATGATCTCAGCTGCAGGAAAAGTCTTCATCGTTTTGGTTTCCTTGGGTTTCCTGTTCGTCTTCTCTGGTTTTCATCAGCATTTGTGTTCCTGAGCTTCATAAAGTGCTCAGCCTTTGCTCAGGTGGGTTTCAGTTTCTCATCAGAACCTGGGATCTCAGAACCGTTCGGGTCTGTCGTGGTCTGTCAGGAACATTCTGATATCTCATCTGCTTTTTTTCTTCTTTCTCCTCAAGCTTCATCTACAAGGATGTCATCACTCCTCCTCTTCGCCTCGTTTCTCCTCCTTGACCCCATCTGGGCTCTGGAGTTCCGTTACCATGACAACAGTGAGATTGAGCAGTACCTGGTACAAACCAGCAGGTCCAACCCCAACATTACTCACCTGTACAGCATCGGCACGTCCGTCAGAGGTAAATTGCTGTGATGTCACATTATGAAACCGGAGGGGGCGATTTAAGAGCCTGGGGGCCTCAGGAGGCAGAGACGTGTCTCCGGCTTCATCTTTCTGCGTTGCCATGCGACGACTTTACTTCTTGTTTTAAAGTCAAAAACAACAAACCTTCACAAAGCAGAAATAGGTGAGGTTGCTATAGCGTAACCACAACACCGACTGCGGTGATCTGCGGGCGTCGCCGCAGCTACCGGACCTGAAGTGCGAGGTTTGTTTAATCACGTCACACACACACACACACACACCCCTCCCAATCTGGAGCATCCACACCAGCTGGTCTGCTGCCAAGTGTGTGTGTGCGTGTGTGTTTCTGTGTGTGTCACAGACCTGTGCAGACCTGCAGAGGTTTAGTCGGTCTACAGGTTGTCGTCACTCAAACTCTGCTTGATTTTGAATGAAACCGCGAGCAGCAAAGGACTCTGGGACTGCAGGTGTGACGTGTTTGTGGCGTTGGCAGCAGGAAGCGCTCGGCTCCGTCAGCTGATTGTCCTGCAGGAAGACTCCCTGCGTTGTTTGGCAGGTCCGCCTTCTGGCTCCATCTGTTCGGCCAGAACCGCCCAATCAGTTGCTGTCTGCAGACATGAACTTGTTTCGTTCCACCAGCAGGGTCTGAAGTTCTGGGCGACTTTGGTTCTCGGCCCTTAAATGTGTCCTAAAGATGTTTGTAAAAGTCTCATCCTGTTCGCTCGGTGTGACGACTTCCTAATAGAAAATCACAGCTGCATTCAAAGCCCTGAAAGCCATTGGAGTGTAGTTTGGCTCACCCGCAGGTGAAGAAAGGAGAGGATCCACAGCTTTGCTGACGAGGCTCTCTGTCCTCCAGGACAGCAGCTGTGGGTGCTGGCACTGGGCGTCAACCCTCAGCGACACGTCGTGGGGATCCCGGAGTTCAAATATGTGGCCAACATGCATGGAAATGAGGTGAATGAGCACACACGGACACGTGCACACACACACACACACGTGGACAGGAAGCAGGACTCGAGAGACCTGCAGGAGTGAGCAGACTGAGGTGGTCCGCCTCATTCAGGTCTACACAATGACCCGGGTCAACATTAGAACCGGATCAACCAAAGGAAAAGCTTAAAGAATTCACTGACGGAGAACTCCCTCACGCTCTTCATCGCTCAGCAGGTAAACCTTCATCTTTGTGGGCTTTTGTTATGAAAGGACCCAGCCTGTCACAACTTCCTGTTTGCTGGTCTTTTAAGATTCTGGGCGGCTGAAGGAAACTTCCTCTTGTGCTCAGTCATGCATGCAGTTGCATGTTCCATACAGAACATACAGCGTGTTCCAAATTATTATGCAAATGATATTTGTTTTAGATCCTCAATGCAGAGTCAGTCGGCCTGATTTTCAAGTCACCAACCACCACCCTGCCTGTTTTCCCGCTCCTTCAGCTTTGCTTACTGCTGGTCACCTGGTCGGGCCCACCAATCAGAATGTGGGACATCTGATTGAACTAGTCAGGTCTAAACCAGCAGGGCTTGGAGATCTGGTCAGGGCGGTAGATCTCCAGGAATGAGCAGCTCTGGAGGATCCTTGATGTTAGTGAGACTGCAGAGACACCAGCAGCTTCAAATATCTGCTTTTAATGGAATATTAGAAGCTGCTCGTCTGAGAGAAACTCCTCGTTCTGCCTTTATCTGCACCAACCAGTGTGTCAGCCATCACTCTCTACCACGATCACGCTTTAGTTTTCCTGAAATATCCAAGGCGCTGAACTATTTCAGCAGCAGAGATCCTGTTTCCTTTGTGTGAAGATGCTTACGGATGTGGAACGTCTTCTTTAGGACTCTTTCCTCGAAGCTTTAAAGAAGCGAAGCGCTAACCGCACCGGCCGCCTGTTGTAAATGATTCACGTGGGGCGATAGGTTTACTGACTTTCTACCTTCAGACCTTCTGGTTGGAAAAAGAGTCTACCACTACCATTAAAATGAACAATTAGGACACTATAGCGTGACTCTGGGGTCAGAGATAACGCCAGGGCGGATGGCGGATCAGCCACGCTTTCCGTTACCGTTCATCAGCAACTCGATGCGGAGAGTCTCCTCTGTCTTTTTAAAGAGTGAAACTGAATCTCGGGGAGACGCCTGAGCAGAGTCGTGTTACCGTGGCGATGCTGATGGTGTGTTTATGTGGGGATGCGAGTGATCAAGGCCCTTTTCAGAGGCCATCCTGCCTGACAATACGCAAACAGAGTCAGTGGAGTGTCGGCGAACGGAAATGTCCAGAAAAGAGCTTTTCTCTGAGAACTGTGTGCGCAGGTGTGTGCGCGCACGGTGTACGCACGCAGCGCGCCGCGTTTATCTTACTGGAACATGCAGCAGGTTGAAAAGCTTTCTGGCCTTTGTTTCAGCAGAAGCTGCAGCTTCATTTCTCTCCTCACGCAGCTTTAGTCCCAACTGTCCTCACAGGCAGATGTGGCGTGAAAATGGCCCAACCTGGAACGGAGGACGAGGTGGCTTTAATAAAACATCAATCCCAGACGGTTTCAGAATCTGGAGAAACGTTTCCACCATCTCTTTACTTAGACCTTGGTTGGCGTTTCGCTACAGTGCATTGATCGGTGGTGCAACGTAGTCATGAGTAATGGGTATCATGATACGCCAACCACACACCAACCAGCTCAGTGGCCTTGTGGTAGAGTGTCCGCCCTGGGACTGGAATGTCGTGAGTTCAAACCGAAAAGACTCTGAAAATGGGACCCAAAGCCTCTGATTGACACTCAGCATCATGGGGAGGGGCAAACCACCAAATGTTTCCCAAACACGGCTGTGGCTGCAGCTCACTGCCCCCCCAGGAAATGGGTCAAATTGGGAGAACAAATAGTGGGACTTTAACCACACACACGACTGTCAGGGTTCCTTAATAAGGAGAAGAACCACACAGGAGATGAGAACTTTTGCTCTCGACTTCTGGCATGAGAATCGTGTCTGTGACAGCTGACTGTTCCTCCATCCTAGCATGGAGCCTTCTTTTTGTTGAAAACTGATGGTTGCAGATGAATGTGGGTCATTTAATCAGAAACAAGAACATCATATTTTCGTATAACCAGAGCTTTTCAGGTCATTGTTTTCTTACTGAAAGATAGAAATGAGACAAACATATTATGGAGATTATAGTGTGCTAAATGATAATTATTTAATCCCCCTAACAACGATATCAATGGCCCTGTTTTCATGGTTTCCTAAGGTGGACACCACCTTACATTCACATCTCCCATGACCCTCCATGAGCCCAGAAAACCCCAGAGTCCACAACCACCATCCGGATGTGATAAAGGGTGAACATGAGAAGAAGAAGAAACCAGAACCTTCTATGAAAAGGTTTGGTGTGTCAGCGTCTTAAACAGACTGAATGCGTGGATAAACTGCTGCGGGGCGTTCCTTTGTCACCGCGGTGACAGTGAAACCACGGTTAGTGTTCTAACCACACGCTCAACAGTCAACTGTACACAAAATCTGCCCTTTCAGGGGCTCCAAAGAGACCTCAGGGTTTTTCAACCTTCTCACATTTTCCGTGGTTTCCGTGACAACCAGTCCTCCCCTCAAAACCCAAAGCTGATGGTTAAAAACGGGCTTCTGAAAGCATTTGCAGATCTTTTTATTGACCTCAGTTAATACTAGACTAGTACTTTTAGGGAACTCTTTAGTTCATCTCTCCAAACTCAGTCAGTGCCATCAGAATGTCAAGTCCTTGGTTCATTGTCACTTAATTGTGACAGTCAAATGACTCAGTCATGTTGTCAACATAACTGCAGTACTCTTAGAGGAGGTTCTGATGGAAACTATGGCTAAAGTCTGGAAGTTACACCTTTTTTTGTTTGATTGCAAGAGACTGGACAAGATTCACATTTACACTTTTATTGTTCATATTGTAATTTGTTGACAGACCATGTCATGCCAACATAGAAAAAACTGCAAACAGACACAAAGGAAAAAAGAGGACAATATTCTGTCCAACGGTCCAGGCTCCTACCCTCTGGTCGCTCCTGCATGTTAGAGCACAAATTCTCACTCACATCACAGTGAATATCCTCTCTGGCAATGCAGCTAAATATGTTTGTCACATATGACAACTTGGTCAACCATTATACAGTTAATGACTATACGATGAACTAATGACTAGAGTTCTGAGGAGTAAGACTATTGCACAGTGAACTATAGAATACATTTTGATCAAATATGACATAAACAATTGATAAAGTAGCAAAGAGCAGAGAATTGACAGAATCATTTGATGGATGTACCAAAGCAATAGGAACGGTTCAAAGAAGTGAACTGCTTATATGATGAACACAAGTGACATCATGATGTGAAGATTGAAGAAATAGCTTTGGGAATTTATTCGATCTGAGAATTGAACTAAAGCCACTGAGAAAAACTGTGTAATGAAGTTCGGAGCTGAAGGACCATTTAGAGAGAAGTTTGAGGATCCCAGGTTCAGTTCTACAGATCCACCGTCAGCAGGACTGTTGGTTCTCCTGTGTGACAGCAGCAGAGATGGACGAAGGCCGAGGTGCAGCCAGCCCTGACGGTGCGTGTGTGTGTGAGCCTGTGTGTGTGTGTGTGTGTGTGTACTTAGTGTGTGTGTGTGTGTGTGTGTGTACAAGGCAAGGTGTGTGTGTGTGTGTGTGTGTGTGTGTGTGTGTGTGTGTGTGTGTGTGTGTGTGTGTGTGTGTGTGTGTGTGCGTGTGTGTGTGTGTGTGTGCGTGCGTGCGTGCGTGCGTGCGTGTGTGTGTGTGTGTTGCCTCTGCACACCTTTTCCAACGTTCCCACCCTTCTCCCCTTTGCATTCCTGGATCTTCTGTTCATTCACAGAGTTGGTTTGTTGCCCCTCCCAGCCAGCCTCACTGCCTCTGGGTTTCATTGTCTTCCCTCGCTGACTTTACGACATCACTTCCTCCCTGTTTCCATCAGGAAAGGGCACGCGGCCCTCCAGCATAAAAGCTGGGGCTGTCAAAGAGATGACGCACAGCGAAGAAGCCAACAAAAAAAGGAAGTTATGGGGCTGGAAAATAATGTTTCAGAATTCACTAAGGAATCCAAACCACATGTCCAAAGGATACGTGGGACGTGCATACGTGAAATTATTATGGGATGGACACAGGACCTATGGCTTGGCGCCCATTTGTGGGAAAGTGTCGCAGATTTTTGCATTTTTCTACATTATGGGGAAATGAATTGTCTTTTTGATTTTCACAAAATTTCACACACCTCTTACTGCTGAAGGTCACTGAAACACAAGTGTCATTGACCTTGACCTCCAGAAGAGTTTGGAGTTTTCTTAAAGAAAAAAAACACCCATAGTTTCTTTTACAAATCCAAACTCATCTTTCGCCTCCTAACTCCTCGGGGATCATTGAGACGCGGCCTTGATGTTGATTTGGAAGTTTGAAAAGGTTGGAATGGCGTTTGCGTGGCGAGCTGGTCATTTTTCATTTGTTTTGTGAACATTTTATACGTGAGTTGAAGCTGAACTAAATATGACACGACAGGAACATATTAGGGACTGTGATTAACACCAAAAACAAACCGGTTGCTGGTTGAAACCTAAAATTGTCGCAGTCGATTCTTTCTTAGAACGACGTCGGGCCTGTTGGTCACCACCATGACCATCAAAAGATGAAAGGGTTGTTATGAGATGAGACCGCAGAGGAAGCTGTTTTCGTTATGAATTAGTCATGTGCGCCTGACCGCGGCAGGGGCAAACGGGGAGAGGAGGGCAGCAGCTTGCTCTGACGGCAGAGTAGGTGAGGAGGGGGCAGCGTGGGGGCAGATGGCACCCAGCCCTTTTCCTGGGGTTTTTGTCACAGATCCATGCAGACTTCATCGTTTCATGTAAACAAACTCTTTGGTGTTAATAAAGATTTTCTTCATTTTGAATGTAAAGTTTGAATAGAAATGTGAGCCAAACCCACAGATGTGTGTTCTGAGTTTGCTCATGCTGGTTGCTGTCCCGCTCTTTAAAGCGTTCTTGTTTGTGTTCATGAGCCCAGGTTCTGGGCCGGGAGCTGCTGCTGCATCTGATCGACCACCTGGTTCAGGGTTACCGGAACGAGGAGGCGTCGGCGCTGCAGCTCCTGAGGAGCACCCGCATCCACATCCTGCCCTCCATGAACCCCACGCTACGACGACGCGACACGGACTGCCAGCAGCCAGGAGGCACACAAACACACACACATGCACAAACACGCACAAACACACACGACACACACACTGACAGACGACACATGCAGGCACATACACGCACTCAGACGCGCACTCAGACGCACAGCACACAGGTCTTTTTGGGGAACTCTCACATTCATTTGAACTCAGCATGACGTACGTTTCATCCTGTCTTGGTTTGGTAGAAACGTGTGAAGGACTTCTCCTTAGTTTTTTCACAGTGAACTGGGCCAAACAGGCTGCACAACTAAGCGAACGCCACGCTACCGTCCTGAAGACGTCGACGCCCCAAACAGTCTGATTAGCAGGAATCCACACGCGTCACATCAGCCGCGGCCTTCAGGCTCTGTTCTGCGTGTCGGCGTGAGCGCCGGGTCCACGGCCCTTTGGGGAACTGGCCTCGGTGACGGCGCCGGGTTGAGTTTGGGGTCACATCGAGGGTGTGTGTGTGGTCTGCTGTAGGTCGCCTCTTTCCCGCCCTTTTAAGGAGGCGTTAGTCTGAAAGCGCTTAAGGTGGACAGATGTGAAAACATTTGAGCTTCTGTGGTCGGAGATTCCAGCTCCAGACAGGAACTTCAGAGGTTTCTACTGATTCTTCAGTCTGTTCAGAGAGCAGAATAATCCCCATAAACCAGATTCAGGATTATATAATCTGTCAATAAGAAGTCAGATTAAGATAGTTTGACTGCAGTAACGACCAGCAAAAATCATAATGACATCAAACTGTTAAAAAGGTCAAATGATTCAAGTTTAACATCTAAGTTAAACTTCTTTGTGTTTTTGTGACATCCTTCATATGCCAATACCATAAGCAACAGGCATCACACGCAATACGATGAGGTATTTCAGTGGTTCGTGGTTCGTCTGTAGGTTCAACCACAACGGCGTGATCTCAACAGAATCCCCTGATGTCTTCTCTGATCCCCAAAGCAAACAGAAGAGCGAGGATCAAAGAGAAGCTGAGGTAGGTCATGTGACCGTCCACGCCTTCTCCTGCCGAAGACTATCGGCAGTGTCGCAGGACGTGGCGGTCGGCACGGTGGCGCCAGGTGCAGGCTCAGCGTGTCGCTGCTTGACTCTGCAGGTGAGAGCTGTGATGGGCTGGCTGAGGAACGAGACCTTCGTTCTTTCTGCGAACCTTCACGGGCGGAGCTTTGTGGCGAAAGTTACGCCACGATACCGCAACCAAGGTAAAGAAAGGCCTGGTGGCCTTCACGAAGGTAGAGGATCAACCGGCATGTCAGATGTCTGACAAAACATTCTGTAGCATGCAGATGGGCGGGCCAGCCTGTTTGATGACGACGTGGTTGTCCACCTGTCCAAAAGAGTACTCAGTCATGCTCTCAATGCATCGCATGCCTCGACGTATATCAACGGATACCGCTGGTATCCTCTGGCAGGTGATTCCACAAAGCGCCGTCCGCCCCTTTGGTCAGGGGTTCGAATGCCAGGCACTACCAGCATGGGGTCCTGCAGTCGGACCCCATGACTAAGTTAGACCCCCTTGTGCTATCTTGAGGGGTCCAGATGACCCCTCAAGATAGCACAAGGGGCAGAGCGGCCACTTTGTGCGCCTCCTCCATGACGGTGACTGTCCCTCCAGGCGGATGCAGGACTACAACTACGCAGGCTTATGTCTGGAGGTGACCCTGAGTCCTGCTGCAAGCCCGCCGATCAGCTGGAGGCCCGTGGATCGACAACACGGTCGCTCTGTTGGCGACGTCCGCTAGGTGCACTCTGGTGCTGGGCTTGTGCCGCCAAGCTCACGCTACTACCCACCATTTTTCTCACGCTCTCTCGGCTCTAATGTCACCCAGAGTAAGGGCAAGTCGCAATGGCGGGTCTGGGGTGGCAGTGCCAGTGGAGGTCAAAGGTCGTAAGAACGTTTGTCCGTTCATGACCAACTCACATGGGGAATACTACAGGCTGCTGCTCCCTGGAAACTACACCTTCACCGTAAGAGCATTTCTTCTTCTCTCCACCTGAAGCTTTTCTGACAAATGCTGCTCAGAAGACAAAGGAGTTCAGACCGCTGCTGCGATTTCCCTTCACAGGTGACGTACCCGGGTCACGAGGTTCTGACCGAGACGCTCAGCATCCCGTACGGTCCAGACAAATACTCCGCCATGACGCACCATTTCAGGTTACGCCGCACGTCTGCCACCACAACAAGCTACATACAAACCTGCCCCACGCCTGGCTATAGTCATGCAGTCAACCTGAAAGGAGGCGGAGCCACTTCCAGGCCCTCGTGGATCAGGCACGCCGTGGGGATCGGCCTGGCAGTGCTAGTGGGATGGGTGATTGAATGACGGCCCTGGCCACATGGATCTCCAGCGGGATGGTCTTGAACAATGAGCCAAACTCAAACAAGACCCATCCACCCGTCCGGCCAAGCTTGGCTCACGAAAACTGCAGTCCGGCTTCTTCATGCCAAGAAATCTGGTTTAGGAGCAAAGAGATTATAAAGAGGGAAATACCTCAGTGAATCCACTTCAAGCCTTTTCCTTTATTTTAGTGAAAATATTGTTGAGTTGATGGGAAAACATTTTTGGTTAAATTTAAAGTTACCTGACTGACTTCTGACTTTGAACTTCACTCCGGCAGCATCGGTAGGCTAACAGTGTTTTTCAGCCAGTGTGCCGCGGGAATTTACCCACTTTCACCGGGATCTAAAAACATTTCCATCTCACTTAGCTCTGTGTTCATCCAGACAGGTCCTCATAAAACACTGAGAAGTTTGGAATATAAAAGATCATAAAAGACTTTTTTCTGTTTATTTGATTAAATTAAAGACATTTTGATCAGAATGACAGTATCCACGATTTAGCCGCAGCTTCAGCTCTTGCTTTGAAAAAGTCTCCGCTTTAACTGTCTCCACCAATCATTCTTGGAGGCTTAATCACGCCATCAGTCTGACCAATCAGAAGTGGTTAAAGTCTTCACTTCCTTGTTCCGATTCTGCTCATAAAGTCGCTCAGTTCCAACAGAAATACCAGCTAAAGCTCGTTTTTAGCGGTGTAGCTTTCCACAGAATCCTGTGTCAGACCGTGGAACAAGTGAACAAAATAATGAAGCTCAGAGACGAGTCTGTCTGGCATCAGCAGCAGTGCATTTCACTACATCTCCCATGATGCATTAGGTTAGTGACAGCATCTCACAGACACGAGTCTTTGACGTCTTGAAACAACAACGAACACACATCAGACAGTTTTTAAATCTTCTAACTTAATTTTTATTCCATCTTTTAGAACAAACAGCTGCAACTTCCAGCGTTTTCTGCCACAATTATCACAAAAATGTATGAGATTGTGGAGGACCGTACATCAATACAGACCATAGGAGTTTCTCCTTATTTTTTTAATGCTGGTGTTACTGTGGCAAATGCGGGTTTCAAACAGGTTGAAAAACACTGATCTAGCACTAGAAATATTCAAATATAACCAGGAAGGATTCATTATAAATAGCCTTTTTTCCCAGAATGCTTCAGCTTGTAGATTTGAATCTGAATTTTCCACTTCAGGGAAAACCGTCTGTTCCTTTTTCTGACTAAACAAAATAATCAAAAATAATCCACTTTTCCTTTTATTACGTTAAACCTGTTCGCTTATGTTTTTATGTATTTGTATCTCCTGCTTTCTATGGTGCCTTAAATGCTGCGTTTTTATTTTTTACTCTGTTTTTATCCTCGTTGGTGGAAACATAACCAGTGACCCTCAAAGGAAATGTTTTTTTTTTTAGATTTAGGACTTAAAACTGAGGAGTCATTGGTTTGGAACAGAACTTCTCAAGATTTGAGGAAAAACATTTCTGGGTGAAAGATCTTCCATTTTTCTACAGATATCAATAGTCTCATTATTTTGAACACTCTTGAGCATGGAAATGAGTCCACTTTGCCCCTGTTCCTGTGGGTGGGGGGGTGCACTATTTCATCATCATTTATTTATTTCATCCAGTCACTCAAAGTGACTGGCTAATGGGCAGAGTTCAGCTGTCGAAGGACGTTCTAAGCTCCATCTGCAGCCACCAGAATCCCATCATTACCGCCAAGTTTGTGCAAATGCGTTGATCGGCACTTTTCTCTGTTTTTCTGCAACGCCTGTAATAACTGGAGCACATGAATGAAACGGTGGAGAATCCATGTGGATCCAGAGTGACAAATTCATGAAAAAAGAACACTTTTTTTCCAAATGGCAGCTTCTCTGTTGGTCTTATCTCCATAGCAACCGTTGTATCTTGTAAAGTAAGTTTTAGAAGAATCAGCAGACGTACATCTTTTTGATATCCTTGGCAACAAAGGTTGTTGATAACCACGCCCACATTCCTAATATGGTCGCATCATATTTCATATCATTTTGTTCAGCTTGAGCCAACAATCTACTGTTAAAGAATCCTAGAAGAGGCGGTTCCTCACGTTATGATGTCACAATGCTAGAAGCCCCTCCTTTTTGTGGATTGGAAGGGGCTGGTGCTCAGAGAGCAGGTTTTTAGAGGGACTCAGAAATTTGTGAATGAATCAAAATGTTTTGTGAGGAATCATCATTATAATCCACTTATAGCACAAGGGTTGAGACTTGAAAATCTGCACTCCAGACGTCAGGGCAGTCATCTTATTATTGTGCTATCTTACATGACCCCCCCCCCCCCCATTGAGGTGTTCTCCCTACCATGACAAAGGTGGATAAAGGAGGAAAGATTTCATGTAATCCATGGACACCAGTGAAGATCACAAATCATTGAAGAAAAAAGGTTCAGAGCTCTGTCTAGTGGGTCTAGATGACCCCACTCCCAACGTTAAAGTGCCTAGGATAGAACAAGGGTCACTACGGATTCATTTATACTTTGATCTCTGGGGAGTTCTGACAGTGGAAATGTGTTCCATCCGTCACTCAGGCAGGTTGTTGCTCAAACCCAGAGCAGAAACTGTAGAGTTTGGCGTCACAGTTAAAGTCTGACAGTTTAGTTTAAGAACAAAATTCATGGAATTCTGCCAAAAAGTCTTCGTTTGGTTTTTATTTCTTTCTGGGGGGGGGGGGGGCTGTGTGCCATGTTGTCATGAAAAATCAAACAGGTTTTTTTTCTTAGTTTCTTACTGTTGCTTTGTGTTTATTTGATTTATTTATAAAATATTTTGAATTATTTGATGATTTTTAGAATTTCTTTTGCTTCCGTGGGTTTTTACATAGATTACGTCTGGATTTCTCTTTGTGTGGTGTTCAACAGTTTCCTTTTCTGATTTATTTGCAGTTTATTTTGTCGGCTAGCTTTGGTCCTAACTTTACAAAATGTTTGGTAAACTCTCTAGTCATATCCTGAATATTGTTTCTCATCTCGTTTTGACCAACTAAAAAGTCTTAATAATTTGTGTCAAAATTGATCTCTTTTTTTTTTATCAAACCATCTCATAGAGAGATTGTAAAAATGTTAATCCTGACCTTTGAAGCTAATATTATAGAAAATAAGGTAACACTGCCACCTTGTGTTGACGTTGAGAACTACACAGATTCATCTACAGTGATCCCTCACTATAACACGGTTTACTTTTCACGGTTTGGCTACTTCACGGATTTTGCGTCGTGCATTGTGTTCTGCATTCTGATTGTCTAAAAAGTCACTCTGCTTCTTCTCTACCTGTGCGTCAAAAACGTTGCAGTTTAATATGCACACGTACGTAAAACAGCTCACCAAATTTACAACACGTACGTGCAAATTCTCTTGATGGTGGCATGTCGGTGTATAAGGATCTTTTTGCAAAGAAGAAAAAAGAGCGACAACAACTGTCAATCACTATGATCTTCTCCCGAACAAACACAGCTGCACCGCGGGATTAACCCTTGTTCTATGCTAGGCACTTTAACGTTGGGAGTTGGGTCATCTAGACCCACTAGACAGAGCTCTGAACCTTTTTTCTTCAATGATTTGTGATCTTCACTGGTGTCTATGGATTACATGAAATCTTTCCACCTTGATCCACCTTTGTCATGGTAGGGAGAACACGTCAATGGAAGGGGGGGGGTCATAGGATAGCACAAGGGTTTTCTAATATTTGCTTTATTGAACATTTTAACAGAACATATTCTGGCAAAAAAAAAAAAAGTTTTTTTTGCTAAAAACCCAACAGTTGATCCATTTAGTGGAAACAAACCACAAAGCATCCGTTGGAAGGAAACAGGTGCTTTCCTGCAGCTGAAGTGAACCTGAATGAACAGAAGGAGCAGAAACATTGATGCTTTAATCCTGGGATGAATTCTACATCCTTTATTTTGAAGGTCATTCTGAACTTGAACTGTGGCCACGCCTCCTGCTGTCAGCCTTTGGTTATTTGTGTTTGGAGGCTTCTTCAAACTTTAGAGCAGAAACTCAACCCTCTGAAGATGAGTGACAGGGAAAATACAACTATCATCTGAACCTGCCAGCAGCGCTGTGAACAGCTGTTTCCTGTCTTGGTGGCGTTTCCGTCACACGGAGCCTTTATCGACAACCACTTCCTCTGCTGAAGCTAACTTCCTGTATAGCTGGGACAGCTCTTCTGGCTGTGGCGCCTTTGACTCGGGTGTGGGGAGAATGTCAAAGTCTGACGAGGCCTGGGACAGCTCCGCTTGCTCTGATTGGTCGGCTACACTGTGGTGGGCGTCGGCTTGCTCGGGCCGGAGGATCACCGTATCCGGTAACAGCGAGTCCAGGTTCTGCGAGGAATGAGCGGACGTGGAGGCAGATAGGGTCAGGTTGAAGTCTTTGTTTGGAGCTTCTTCTCCGTCGCTGAACAGTTCTGGCGTCTGCGAGCCGGTGGCTTCTGAGGGGGAGGGGCTTGTGGCAGAGCAGCAGGGCCCCGATTGGCTGTTCTGGCTGTCGGTCAGCGTCCCTGCAGAGAAGAAATCTTCCCACCTCGGCGTCTCCGATGGACCGCCCTGTCCGCTTTCCTGCTCCGTCTTTGCATCTCCTTTGCCCTCCTCTTCTTCATCATCGTCTTCACCGTTGGACTCGGTGCAGTCAAAGTAGTTCTGTGGGACAGATGGCGTGCTGTCGACCGTGAGAGGCAATGCGGCCGAGGCAGGGGGCGCTGTTCCCTCAGGGATGTCCTCTAAAGTCCACAAAACAGAACATTTGACCAAAAGGATCACGGCGCCCCCTGGTGGTTAAAGTAGGAATGCAGTTCTCATAAAGCAGCTAAATCCTTCCACTTCCTCAACGCCGCTTTAAGCAGAGAAGGCGATGGAAACGCTTCAAACGCCCGCGTTCAAAACTCTGGCGTTTTCACGCTAACTATTTTCATGCTCTTCGCCCAAAACGCAGATGCAAAAGTTCAACCAGGAGGATTCGGTAATGAAGTATGGATGGCGTCCCTGTTAATTCACGGAAGCGACAACTCTTTGAAAATTGATCATAGTCTGCTAAACGTTCAAGAGCGACACGGTGAGGACGCAGCATCACGGATTGGGAAACGTATGAATAAAGTTTTAATAAAAACGTCCTCATAAAAATCCAAAATGAACTTCGGCATTAAATGGATTCAGAAAAGTTTCTTTTATCCAGATTGAGGAGGAGAAAACTCTAAGGAGATGCAGTTTGAGGTTTTCTGAGGTTTGATCGTCTAAACTCAGAAACACGACTTTTTATCAGGATATTAAAGCAAATCCTAGTCAAAGCTGAAGTTCTGTCCAAACGTTGAGCAGCTTCATTTGATTCATAAACTCACCTTTCTCCGCCTCCTGGTTCAGCGCCGTCCGCTTCCTGACCGGTTCCAGGTCCAAACCTTCAAAAAGCTCGTCATCGCTGTCAGAGTCTGAACGGCAGAAGAAAATCTTTCCGTCTCTCCAGGCGGACACAAACATTCCTCAGGTGTTCGGTGTTCTGGGCGGTTGGTCTTACCGCCGGCCGGCCGCCGCACCGCGCCACGCTTCAGCACTCCCAGAGGTTTGTAGACGAACGCCGAAGGATCGGAGTGGCTCCGACACATCAGGCTCAACCTGCAGAACAGAACAAAGCCGGTTCTTTCCAGCAAGTCGTGTTCAAGTCGTGTTCTAGAGTCCAAGTCGGCTCACAGCTGCGTGACCTCCGTCTCAGAGCGACCAAGCGGGACGACGTTGGGATAAATGTTCACGGGTTTGAGGTACGCCAAGAAGTCTTTCAACTGAAAAAGGAAATGAAGCACAAAATACGGTTTCTTTACCAATAAATGACACCTGAACATTTCAGGAACTAAAACAGCGAAAAGACGTCGTTCAGAAGCGGAAGTTACCTCCGAATAGGAGGAGTGGAAGCTGAAACAGGCTCGGTAGGAACTGGATCCTGTTCTGGAAAAGAAGAAAATTCTGATTGGAAAAAACCATCAGGAGAGGAAGACGGAGGTAAAAACATCACAGAAGAAGATCCTCTGATGGGACCACTGTTTGCGTTCAGGCGGTATTTTTGCACTGAGATTGTGACTCTTCTGTTTTCCTCTGATCCAGTTCACCGGTTCTAATTCTTCCAGCCCTGAGGCTCTGGAGCCTCTTTTCCCGTCTGGTTAAAGAAAAATGCTTTTCATTTGAAAAAGTTGTGCATCAGGAAACAACCAGGATTCACATTTAAGCAGATTTTCCATTTTGGAAAAAGAATGTAAGGCTTTTAAGTTTGACTTAAGGCGGAAAAATCTGTTCCAGGTAACTTGATTAGCTCTGTTTTAATTTTAGTGAGGTGAAAATAACTGCTTCAGGGAGATTATTGTTGTTAATTTTGAAAGGCAGTCGTAAACCTGTCAAAGTTCTTACTTAGAAAATAGTTTTTTCTTTATGTTTATTTATAATTAACATCAATAGGTGTTTATTTTCTAAAGGGGGAATCAGACTTATTGGTTCTGCTGGGTTGTCAGTAAAATCAGGACCTAGATGCCTGAGCTCTGGTTTAGACCGACGTCCTGCTGCTGCTTTCCTACAACCGTCCCGCAGAGCCGCCGCCGCCGCACTCACTTGATGATGACGTTGGTCCTCTTGGTCCTCTCTCCGAACCACATGGTGGAAGGTTTGATGCTGATGATGCGGAGGGGAGTCCCGTCGGCCGCCGAGCATCCACACGGCAGCCGGTTCCCCTGGAAAAACTCTTCATCCTGAACGCAAACGAGAGAACAAAACCACTTTTCCAAGAGTCAAGACTTATTTAGGAAAATGTCTTGTCGGTGTGGATTAGATTTAGGTAAATGAAGGCCAACATCTGCTGCCATGGCGACAAACGTCCAGATTCTGCCCCAAACTGAGAGCTGGACGGACCTTTGGGTGGCGGCAGGCGTGGATGCGGGCGCTGCGGTCCGTGGTCACGTAGCTCAGGATCTCCGGCATCTTCTTGAACATGGCCAGACTGTTGACGTGGATCTGCAGGAGACGTCCGGGAGTTCAGCGGCCCGAGTTTCTGGGGAAGCAGACGTCCCGCCGGCTCACCTGTGTGCCGAACTCTTCTCCCAGGTTGGTGAACAGGTACTCGTATCCGTACGCAGCTTTGCAGTTGAGCCAGACCACGTGATACGGACTCTGACTGATCCAGTTCCCCACCAGCTCCGAGATGCCCTTCAGACAGACCTCCTGCAAAAACAGACACCGGAGCATCAGGAGTTTCAAATCCTGTAAGACAAAGCTCAGCAGACAGAAGCAGCCGACCGATCGTTCCGTCCGTCGACTAAATCAACTCTTCATGTCTGAAATTCCTTTCAAAAACCTCAAAGATGTCATCCCTGCTGGCAAATTGAGTTTTTCATGAAACCCAAGGACACTTTATAAAACAAGGGTTAAAAATAGACACTGAAAGCACAGTAAATATAAAAGACAATGAGGGGTTTGGAGGCGGCGGCTCACCCGTGACGGTATCTGGTAGAAGCGCGGGTCGTAGAAGGTGGAGTCCACATAAACGCTCTGAATGTCCTTCACCCTGAAAGAAGCGGCGTTACAGACAAACCGGCCTCTCTGTCCGGGTTCTGCTGCAGGGCGTCCACCGACCTGCTCCCCGAGTGCAGGAGCTCCATCCTCGCCACGTCTCCCACGGCCAGCCGGAAGTCCCCCGTGTACAACACGTTTCCACGGCAACCCTCAAACAGGAACCTGGAAGCAACGCCGCTTCTGTCAGCTGCTTATTCTGACTTCTACTGTGAAATGCACGAAACCTACGGGGATATTTTGCCCTCAGTTTTGTCTGTCAGGGAGGAAACCCACACCTGGATCACATTCCGGTGTGGAAACACCAAAAGAGTTACGGGATACAATTTTCCAAATCCTGGAAACACACCTTTCCTTTTTGACATACAAAGGAGAAAATTCTTTCTTTTTAATCAGGTACTAGGGTGTGAATACCTGTCGGGGAGTTTTTGAGTTTGTGGCAGGTGTCACGTTTGCTCAAAGGCTCAGGAAGAAAGAAGAATTGTTTAGAAATGTAAAAGCAATCTGGTCCTTCAGTGCAGGACAGCTGACTAGGGCGATACTTTCATCCCAGAAGGGGAAATGTGTTTGTCTCAAACGTTTCCGGCTAAATTCAGGAGCTTTCCCAAAGGCTTCACTCACATGACGGAGCCGGGACAGTGACCCGCAGGGAGCAGCGTCACCACCACCTCTTCTTTCTGACCCACACAGAGCAGAAAACAGCAGCCGTCCGCATTATGCTCAGGTATAAAGATGGAGGCCGCACAGACGGACGGGAGCTTCCGTCGTCCTCACCTCTCCGGACGCTTCGTCCACCAGGGAAATCTGAGTCGGGCTCTCCAGCTCCAGAGGAACCTGAACAGACGGCAGACAGGAAACGGCAGCATTCATTTCACGCTGCGGGTTTTCGGTAAACTTTAGAAAGTGAAGCGGGCGGACTGACGATGTATTCCTCCCAGAAAGAGTATTTCTGGTTGTTGAGCAGCAGTTCTTTGGTGACGAAGGAGCAGTACAGGCGGACGGTGCGACTGCAGAAACAAAACAGCACAGCTGTCATTCTTTTACTGCTTTTGGTAAAAAAAACTTTGTTAAAAATCAGCAATTTTATGTTTAGAGGCAATGAGATGAAGTCTGTTTAGTTTAGTTTAGTTTTGAATTCAATTCATACACTTTTTAAAAAATAATATTTAACAAATAAATAATAAACATTATAAACAAGACTTAATGATCAATTTTGTCCTCGTTTAAAAAAACAAAAAAAAGAAACAAGACGTGAAACATTAATGGGATTTTAAAACTGAATCCACTAAAATGTAAAATAAACTTTACGGTCCAAATTGAAAAGTCCAAATTATAAATCTTCACAGCCAATTTTCTGGGCTCAAACACCAAAAAGCTCTAAAGCCGAATTTCTTCTCTATAAGAAAACACACAAAAGAATCTGACGTCAAAGCATCAGAATCTGTGTTGACCCGGCAGAGAAAAGTGCATTCTGGTTATAAATTCCTTCTTTTTAGATGTTGTTCGGTCATCTTGAATGGAAGTTTTTTTTTTTTTTTACAGACGGGTTAGCTTTGCCGTTGTTGTTCGTCACCTTTGTGACAGTGCGACAGAAAGTAGGCACGCGCGTGGGAGGTTCTCTGTCGAACCGGTCCAGAGAAATGGTGGATACCTTCATTCGACCCGCGAACGAACTCATCTTTAGACCCCAGAGTTTCACCAAAACTCGGTTAAAAAAAGAAGAAGAAAATCAACACTGCAACATTCCTGCTGTTTGTATGTCCCGCCTACGGAAATGAGCTCTTCTTTCGGTTTTTGTGGATTCTTGTTTTACACTGCCACCCGCTGGTTGAAATAAATATTACCCCACACTGGGGCTTCCTTTTTGGGGGGGCGGAAGATTTTAATCAATAAAAGCATTTAAAATAATATTTTGGTGTGACAGACAGGCCAGGGTGGTGGTTTGTCCTTCATGGTGTTCCATAGTTTAACACTAATGCACAGCACCTGTCTGTTGAGCTGGTGATACCACACAAGGCTGATAAATAGCAGCAGTCGGAGTTCCATCGAGATGCTGGTTTCCTGGTTTGGCCTTGGTGGGTGAGCTTGACGTGGACCTTTTCTACTAAAGTTTTTTCATCATTTGTGTAATTTTACTAAAGTTTTTAAGAATTTGTGTTGGCAACATTTTAAACTATTTATATTAACAGGTGGCGATATGAGTTCTGACCCTGGGTCATGAGAGGTAAAATAAGGGTTCGTAAACATGTTTTGTCCCAGGGGAGAACTAATATTTTTTTTCCAGCAGAGTTGCTACCGTTGGTTTTGCTTTTAGTGTTTTTAGGTCATTGCTTTAATTTCTTAACTGCTTTTTACACCCTTGCTTTTATCCATTTTAAACTGTTTTGTGCTCATTTTAGTATCTTGGTGGTTGGACCTGGCTGAAGGTGGCTGCCTCCTCCTTTTATCCTTATGGTAGCCAGGTGCCATATATATTGTGTGTAAGTGATCCTCGTTTTCTCTGTAATATTGATGAGTCAGGACGACCAAGCTTCTGAACAGGCTTTAATTATAACAGACTCGCCATTCACCTTGCACATCAGCCACATGTCCAACAACGCCTCCTAGTGTGTCTCTCGCGATAACCAACAACTCGCATACGTCACATTTTTCAGCCCATAAATTAGTGGTGGTGACCTGCTCAGGTGCACCTCTTCTGTTTTGTATTTTCTTTTTAACTCCTGTTTGGATTGTGGTGTGCATTGAGCAGTCCTGAGCAGGTACTCCTGGTGAGAGTTGGGATCAGAGATCTCCCTGGCGTGTGTTTGTGGCTACTCCGCCAGTGCAGTGGGGCTGAGGCGGTCCTGGAGGCAGCCAAAATTTCATGCAGTGTTAAAAGGGGTCCAACTGTCTGGAGTCTATTTTAACTTTCTCTTTTGGCGGAATTTTAGTCAAGTTTTTAATAAATTTTGTTTTAACCTACCAAATCCAGGTAGGCCCTTTTTGGGGTGCAGATGTAAGAGGGCGTACGGTCACATTGGCAGTACACCAGTGACGTGCGGTGAGGTTAATGGCTGGTGAGGCACTGACGTCATCAGTCAGATTTACAAACATGTGAACCATACTGAGTAACTTATTCACCATTTGATTAACAACAGTTAACATGGTTTTGGTTTAAAAATATCATTTCAACATGTTTTTTTCATATACAAAACTGCAGCATAGAAAAAGTTAATAAACCTTATTATCGCCTTTACCTTTACTTATAAAGTCCATACGCCCATTCTTTCTGAAGAAAATGACTAAGCGCTTTGCTATCACATTTTTTTTTTTTTTTTAGCTTCATAATCTTCAGGGCTCACGGATGCCTTCAACATGAGGCACGAGAGCACCAGAAACACATTCCTCACACAGGGGCCTCATTTATAAAACTTTGCGTAAGATTTGGCGGGCCAGAAGTATGACGGATGAAACATAGGACGGCGACGACAGAAATATTCGATTTATAAAACCGCGGCAAGACCACATCCTACGAAGTTTCAATAAATCATAAATCGATTCTAAATGCAGCGCGAGTTTTAGCGGCTTCATGACACGCCCATAATACCCGTGAAACGCCAGATGCATGCACCGGGAGACGCGGTTCCTCCGCTGAGTGGTCAAAGTTCATAGAGTAACCAAAAAGGAGCCGAGAAGTGGAACCGCTCATAAGCCACTCGTCATTTGTCAGTGTTAAAAAGTCTCTAAAGATGCGTTTCAATTCAATTTCCATTTGCTACACATCTTTCTATTAAGAGCTTAAGATCAGCTATTGTGCTGTCATTATTACGACAGATGGAGCATTTTATTTCTCCATTTACATCTCCGACAAACTACAGATGTCGGTAATAATCCACGTGGAAATGGGAAATTGATCAGTAAATGTAATTTCTTGTTGCTTTCTGAATGGTTGAGACATACTACCTCGCTATCAATATGCTGCAAAATTTCTGATAACATCCTGTTGTGTTCTCATCTTCATTTGACCATTTTTTACTCAAAAAATACATGAATTATCTAGACTCAGACATAGAGGGTCAAACTCAGTCACACAGGGGCCTGGTTAAAAACACGCTTAAGGTTTTTGAGCCGAAGAAGATAAAATTTATCGAACACACTAAAAGCTAAACTTTTAAACCTTTAAACTGAACTTTTGAACATAAATATGAATAAAATAGGAACATTAATCCAGAATAACTCAAGTTAAACCTTAAATAACTTGTAATATTTTTGTTCTCCATAGGAAATATATTTTCCTGTCAAAATTATGTACAAATATGAACATGCTGCAAGGACAAAAACAAAGAGCCTGGAAATAAGAAATTACATATCACAATTCCATTTTTTTGCTCTTTTTCTGTCATTTTTTAGAGCATTATTTTAGAGTTGGACTCCTGTCATTTTTATAATACTTTTAATGTGTGACGTCCTGTGTCTTTGTGAAACATATCAGAGGGATTAGGATCTAAAAATAAAACTTAGACAGATTAATATGTTTAGGGTCTTATAAAACATTAAAGACCAAATTTCAGAACTCATCAGTGGGATTATCTAAAATATTTGGCATTTCCCTAAATTTGTGCAACACCAACAGCAGAAATCTCCAAAAACCTCAATATAAAAAATGGTCTGCGCCTATCCCCCCTTTCCTTCCCCTGATTATTGACGCGTTCGCTCTATGATTTATATAGCAGCTGCTCAGAGTTGATTGTCAGATAGAAAAAGACTCCCAATCACCTGTTAGTGTGATTCAGCCAGACACCGGTGAGATGCGCCCCCTCGAGTTTTTTTGACTTATGTTCCAAAGACTACCAAGAAGAGGTGTGTGGCCGCAAGCGCCTTGCAGCAGAGGGCGGTGGTCACGTGCGCATCAGGTCTGCTGTGTTGGAGCAAAGACTTGTGGGAAATAATCTCCATTGCCTGCTTTTTCAAATCGCTGACCACGGATGTTTGTTCTGCCTACCCTTTTCATATGTGCCTGCTGTTTTACGTTGTTTCACTCTGAGGTATTCTTATTTATTTATTTATTTATTTTTGCACCATAAGTGTGAAGAGCAAATAGGAGGAAGACACTTTTAAGAGTCTGATGTGTCAAAATAACAGCTTTTGTATGCTTGTTGCTGAAGCTAACTTCAAATTAAAAGCTCCAAGCTCTCTTTGAATATAGTGTGTAGCACATTATGTAATCTACCAGTAACGCAAACGCCGCTTCCTATGAAGTGCCGCCTGGGCAACTACCACATCGCCTATATCAAAACCGCCACTGCCCAGTGGACAATTATTAGTACGTTCGGGTCCGTCCGTCTCATTCTGCCTGCACGCCCAAGACTCTCTATCTGCTCCTCCAGACGGACACACTGAGGAGAATATCAGTTTTGTACATTATTTTGTTCTGTTAACTATATTATTTATGAGGATGAATTGCACAACATGCCAATATTGCAGAACATATTTCACTTTTTTCTTTCTGCAAATATGTGTTCATTTGAATTTTGCTGTAGTTTTCGCTGATTTTTTTTTTTTTGTTAGTTTCACTGCTGATCGATCAAACGTGGGTGTTGGTGAAGTTGTTAATTGTCGGGGACTTGCTTTTGTGAAGTCTTCTCTATGTTATTTCTGAGAGGCAGGATTGTCATTGTCACTTTCACGTGTTTCTTCCATCTGCCGACGGTGTCGCTGCTTTCATTTCACCCGTTTTTGTGCGCGGGCTGGGTCAGAGCGTGAAGGACCGCGACATTTTCCTCAAGTTTGCTTTTATAAATCTCAACTATTATGTAGACAGGAAGGGGGTGACGCTTCTTATGTGCTGCGACAAGAACCTTTAGGAAATGAGGCCCTGGTCTTCTGGGGGGCCCTAAGCTTTAAATTCTCTAATTTAGGACCTTTCTTAACTGGATCAGCAGCAACAAACAAAATGCAATGTTACGGTAATATTAATGAGATCTCTTCTATTACTACATTTTGTGAATGTATTATTGTTGCTGCTGAAGAACTGAATACAGTTTATTGCTTGCATGTTGGATCCACATTTAGTGGTGCCAAAAAAATGTAAAAGTGAAAAGAAATAAATATGAATGAAAAATGTATATAGATATATATTTTTAATGTAACATTAAGCACTCCAACAAATGACATTCAAAACTCCAACTTATTAAAAACAGCAACTTAATAGCAAATCAAATAACGATAAAAACAATTCAAAATAAAGAACACAACAGCTCGAATGAGGATTTGGAAAGTCAGAGTCTTTATCCGGCCTGAAAAGGATCCTCTTTGCAATCAATCCATTCTTTCTGGATCAGAGATCCAAGCGATTTCCTCTCAGAGACAGTCCACTCTCCAACTGGACCTTATAAGACGGTGGAGCCACCTCCTCTTGCACGCTGTCTCCATAGTCTCCAGTTTCCTGTGGAAGCGCCCTAAGACGTACCTTGTCTCCTGGCTTTAGGAAAGGCAGATGTTTAGCCTTTTGATCATACAGCCGCTTTTCTTCACCTTCATTTCCTCTTTTGCCTTCCTGACTTTGTGTAAGCCTTGAGTCAACAAGTCTTCTATGTCCTGGTAGGGTTGGAGCGTAATGCTTCTTCCCATCAGCATCTGAGCTGGTGACAACTATTTGTAGAGGTGCATCTGCAGATCAGAAGACTTTTTTGACAGTCATTCCTGTCGCGGTGCTTTTTTCAGTAGAGTCTTTCACTGTTTTACTGAGCTTCCCGCTAAGCCATTGGACTTTGGATAGTTTGGACTTGATGTTACGTGTCTAAACCCCCAATCTTCTCAAAGTTAGCAAACTCACTGCTGGAAAACTGCGGTCCATTGTCTGAAAACAGCTCACAAGGAACACCTCAGGTCTACAAACACACACCTCAGGAAACTAACCATCATGATTTGATGTTGACTGCAGCACTGGACTTCAGGATACTTTTGAAAAGTAGTCTGTTACCACCAAGTAACTTTACCATAACAGTCAAACAACTGAAGTTCCAACCTTATAATAAGGTCTGTGGATCTGGGTGAGACATCAGCGGCTCCCCTTGTTGTTTCGGCCTGTATGGGCGGCAAAGTTCACACGAAGCTGTCGTCTGGCTGATGTCTGGCTAGTTCATTACATCCCTTGCTCTGCGTTCACACTTGACCTCTCCAAGGTGACCTTCATGTATCTTTTGAAGCAATCTGCTTGCGCAGGGAGGCTGGAATGACAAACTTGCTTCCTTTTAACACCATGTCATCACCACTGTGAGCTCTGCTCTGCAGTTCCAGAAACCTTGTATTTTTAAAGGGCATTCTTTTTGGTTTTCAGGCCATCCTTTTGAGTATTGTCTTCTTTTCTGTGTCTCTTTTGATGGTTTCACCTGCATTTGTCTCTGTTCGTATTTATTCTGTTCGGTCAGCAGTTACCGGCAGAGATGTCAGAATCATGTCCACATATGCTTTTCTTTTCCACTGTCTTCTTTTTCGTCTTTGTCCACTACTTAGACAAAGTGTCGGCTGTACATGTACTTCCTTTGTGTGGGGTACATCATGTGCACGCTATGTTTCTGCAGCCTGATTAATATCCACTGTGTCCTTACAGGACAATCAATTAGGGCTTTGGACATAATTGACACCAGTGGTTTATGGCTTCTGCTTCTCCACCCAGACGCTTAACAGAGACATATTGATGAACCGCCTACATGCGCATGCTGGCTAACAGTTTTACTAACTGCAACGCTTGGCTGTTCTTGGTAACAAATAAGAGCAAATGTGGACTTTGGGAACTTTTTAAAATAAAAATAGTGGTAAAAGAAGACCTGTTTTTTTTAATGACTTCTACATCATTTTTGCTTCCAAGATTAATTGTAAAATGATCCAAGAAACAGAAACAGTGATGTTGGTTTACTGCTCAATTAACCAGAAAGTTGACAGAAAACCTTAGAGTAATAAATATCTATGATTATTCCATTAATATTTCTTCAAAGTCATGGTTTTATTAATATACTTATGGTTGGTTTGTATTTCTTGTTTAAAAAAATGATAATTAATTATTTTAGATGCATTGTTTTAATTATCATACATCCGCTTCAAAGACAAAATAACCAGCATAAGACATTTAACTGCTAAGAAATGGTTTGGATCTGTGAAATCGTTGATCTTGGTTCCTGAATTAAACTGATTCTTTCCCACTATTGACTGCTGTCAGCTAGATGTATTATAGTATGTGATGGAGTCAAATTTGTTTTCTTAAGTTCAATTATGCCAATGAAGCATCGGAAATATGGCCGTTGAGCTTGTTCTTAATACTTAGATGGAAATTTTGAATAAATGGATGTTCTATGCTCGTATCATTGGTATGCATGTGGAGAAACATTATGGCAGTTAAGCTCGTTCTTAGTCCTGTCATTGGAAGCTTCAAATTAATGGATGTTACTTAAGCTTGTTTAAATAGTATGCCAAATGAAAGAACGCTTATATCCGGCAGTAAGCCTATTCTAGTATTTGATGGAAGCTACTTAATGGATGGTACTTTAAGCATGTCATAGCATGCCTTTTGGAAGCTTTGGATGGATGTTAAAGTGTGGGTGACATGGTCTATTTTAATAAGCCAAAATATAGTAAATAGTCTCTATTTCATGTTGCGATTGTTTTTAATATTTTTCAAAAATATAGTAAATAGTCTTCTATTTCATGTTAAGTATTGTTTTTAATATTTTCTAAAAAAAGAATAAATAGCTTAATAAAAAAGAATAAAATCGAAATCTAATTAAAAAAAATAAAATCGGAGATATTTTTAGGCCATGTCGCCAGCCTCATTCAGATATTTCAATATTTAGCCAAATATTGTAAAGGTTTTTGTTTATCAAATTATTTGCCGCCAATTTGTAAATAAATATAAAATTCGATACCAAACAACAAAAAAAAAATATAAACTAATTTCAAAGTAAAAACGATAAAAAATAAATTAATAATAATTTACCCTAAAACGTGACACACAAATGTCTCTAACAAAGGTTACTTGGTTTCAACCTAATTCTACAAAATAAACCTTTTTTTCCTTTCTACAGTCCTGCTTACAGGAGCATTTTTTTTGGACATAAAATACTGTTTGACAAATATTTTTATTAAAGACCCACTCCGAATTATTCTAAAAGCGTTCCTAGTGAGTTACGCAAAAACCTGTGTGGTTTTCTGGGACATCTTTTCTGCAGAACGGCAGGAGTTCATTAGAAATTCACCTCTGAGTTGGGGACGGGACCCGTCTCCGTTTACACGCTCTCCTGCTACCTTACAGTCCTTCACCCCCCCAATCTAACATTAGCGGTGCAACAAAATGGCAGTAATGTCAGATCTATCCATCCGTGCAGTTCTGATCCAGATTCCAGCTCAGAAGAGGAGAACAAAGACGTTCATGGATCTGTTAGTCTGCAGGTGGATGATCAGAAAGGGGCGGAGCATGGAGACTGTACCCCGACCAGTGAATTTTCTGCGTCATAAATGCGAACTTAAAAAAATAACGCTGGTCTAATTGCATTTTCTTTCAGTTTCCTCATTTGTGTGTCTTAGTTTTTTGTGGGTCCCAGGCTTAGACGCAATCTCATCAGAGATCAGATCATCTGCCTCAAAGAAGACTTCTTCTAAAACAGCTCAAGTGAAAAAACGCAAAGATGACGACTATCAACCCAGACTTACACCCAGTTAGCACTTTTGTTTCCACGGCTCCATAAAAACGGTTCTCTTGGTTTTCATGAGTGTAACAGCTCTTTGCTTTTCCAGATCCAGAAAGTGATGTCAGTGAGCCATCTGAGAGTGAGGATGAAGAATTCACAGTCAAGAAACCCACAAAGACAAAAGGACAAAGTCTCCACCAAAGACAGAATCAAACCAGATCCCACTTCTGAAAAAGACAAACAACCGTGGAAACCATCAAAGACGAAGCCTGAAGCAGCAGGTTGGTTTCAACAGCTGACGTTTTCCATCCTCTTGACTTTTGTTACTAAGATTTTAAAAAATATTTAGCTGCTTCCAAACCAGTAAAAAGTCTTCCAACAAACCGACACCCACCAGACCCCCTTCCACAAGGCCTTCATCCTCTCTGAGCCCAGCAGTGGGGAGAGTCCCCAAGTGGAACCCACCAGGTACAGCTTCAGTGAGAATCAATAAACTTACTCTTTCAGTTATTTAAACTGCTGTAATCAGATTGAAGGCTAATATTTATGTTTCTTTTATATTCCAGCTCAGATTGGTAAAAGCGCCTCATCGTCACACGGCCCACCGGTGAAGTCACCCAGCCAGGGGCTGCGACTTGGACTGTCCCGCCTAGTCGGGGTCAACCGCTCCATCCCAGCGTTGCAAGTCACTAACCCAGTCGGCAACCCAAAATGTTGAAAGAGCCAAATTGGACGAAAAAAACAAAAATGTCTGGAGCCGTATATATTAAAAGCCCTATTTAAGCCTCATAATGAAGGTAACACATGCAATATGTATCTATATTAGCTATATTAGCCTACTATCAAAATGACTAAGTTGTTCTAAATACATAATGAGCATTATTAACGATTAAATGTTTATTTGCCCTGCGGGGCATTTCAGCGGAGAACGACGCGTCACGTGACTGCTTTGTCGTAAAAGTTTAACTTCATTACAATATCAATGAATTATGCTTCATTGCTTTGATAAAATTAAAGAAATGTAATAAAAAAATCGGATTTTTTATCTCATTTTGAGGATTCAAACAAAAAACAATCAAATAGAACGTGCGTGCCCCATGACAGTCAGCCTGCGCTCGAATGACAAAACAGCTTCAAGCATTTGCGGCGCCTGCAGACTTTCATTCAGCTCCTTTAGGTGGCCTGTCTGCCGACCCATGATCGTAACATTGCAGGTTCGATTCCCGCCTTGCACGCCCATGTGTGGAAGTGTCCTTGGGCAAGACACTGAACCCCACCTTGCCTCTGGTGGGAGGTTGGCGCCAGTGTTCGACGGTACCTTGGTCACATAAGTAGACGCCATTTATCATATCCACCAAAAACTGCAGCTTTTCCAGCCCCTCAGGATCTTCCAGTTGCGGGTAGTTCAGGTCTTTGCTTTTCATGAATGTTTTCACGTGTTCTAAACGTCACCCCTGGACAGCCATCGGACTGTTGTGTAGCAGGAGATCAGAATATTCGCTTTCAGCTTCATCAAGCTGTAATGGTTGCCACTATAGATGAGTTTCAGCGCGTGACGTAAAGATTGAAAACATGGTTTGGTTCAACGGTACCAGGTGACAGGGCGACACACCTTTTTTTTTCTTTTTTTTTCTTGTAAGCAGATGCGGGGGGGGGTGCACAGCTGACAGAGACGCAGCGTGGTCCTCAGGAGTTCATCCTCTATTCTTTGTGTGAATTAAACAAAACCCTTGTTGGTTTGTGGGGAAACAAAAAATTATTTGTCTTTTAATACAAATGTTTTTGCCTGTAATTTTCATATCCTTATAAATTCTGTTTTTCTTTTTACTTATTGTTCAGCAAACTTAGCATATTATGTACATACATCTCAAATAAAATTGGAAAAAAAGGAGTTGTTTGGAATGTCATTTAATGCAAATACCAGCAAGTAAAAAAACAAACTTTGAACTGAAGTAAAATTTAAGTGTTTTATTTGAGAACTGGATACTAAAATGTTTTTAAATGAAATAAGTCCAGTTAACCTCCAAAAACTGTTTTGGAGTGTTTCATTATGATATTTGTCAGTAGAATTTACATTTGGACATGTAAAGCTGGTGTTGCTGCCTGAAATCCGTGCATACCCTCAGAACGTTTCCAAAACAGATTGGATATCCGTTTCCTTGGAATGCTGCTCGTGCATCCCAAATATCCCATGACAGAAGGTAAATAAATAAGTATATATCCGGAATAATGGACAAAAACAATGCATTAATCCCTCAATGCCTATAAATATACATCAAAAATAAATGCACATTCTTTGGCTCCAAAATTACCCACATTTAGCATCAACATGAAAGCAAAAACATAAAAGGAAGGTTTTTTTGCCCAAAAGCAGCTGAGATAGGCTCCAGCAACTATGTGGCCCTGAAAAGGATTCAGTTGGTTCTGAAGATGGATAGACACTAAATTGATAAAAGCTTTTGACATGTTGTCGTGCCTTAAATGTTTTTACATCTTTACAAAGTCAGTTTATAAGGGCATTTTTTATAGCTAAAGCAGAAAGAAAACATGTTCTGTGAAATGATGAAATCTCTTAGACTTTGTTTTATGTTTAAGTGTGACGTTACAAACGGATAAAAGGATGTACCAGTAAGTTAAACAACTGTCATGTAGTAATAAATCCAAATGAGTTTAAAAACTGAGAAAGAACATTTCTTTGGACCTGGTGGTGCTTTAAATAGTGCAGTGAGAGTGACTGGTTCAATTCCCGACTCGTTAACAAACCGTGGCTATAAAAGCTGACTCTGCATGAAGATCCTTCATGGACCAGAGTCCCTGCTCTGATGCAGAGAGAGTAGTGTGGTGGCAGTGTCTCTGTGCTTCCAGTCAGAGCGTGCTGGTTCAATTCCCAGGTAGAGTAAGGCTCCTTAGGAAGTAGATGTCACAGTCTGTCTCTTTAAACCTGATTGTTGATTTTTGAAACATGTGGAGCGTCTTCAGCTCAAAGGAACAAAGCAACACGGTTCTGCTGCAGACAGATTAGCACAGTGGGAGTGTCTCTGTCCTTGAAGCAGGAGGGTGCAGGTTCAAGTCCTGGCTAGGTGCAGCACAACTCATGCTTGGGGTGAGGAAGAGTCAGGGATGCTGGGAAGGGGGGTGGCTTCATCTTTGCCGATCAAGACGATCAACAACTTCTGTGATATAAGATAGGTGATGAAGGTCGATATTAGAGCTACAGCTAACTGGTAGTGAGACAGGTGACTAGAAGACTAGAACTGACAGGAGGGCTAAACCAACTAGACTGTGTACTTGTTAATGGGGGGGTGGTAGATTTTTCTAGATACCTAGAAGTGGCAACTAGATCATGAATAGTACCTTCACGCTACAAACACCACATTATGGTACTATAACTTTCTAAATCTTGTCTTTCTCTATCTTGTCTTTCTCTAGCTTCCCTAATGTTGGTGCACGTATTATTTAATTATCTCAACATCTAAAAATAAAAATATCTAAAACAATTTAAAAATGTTGCTAAATAAATACATTAATAGTCTAAATAAAAGTTTTACCTACACCACCATCCCTCACCTGCCTGCCACCTCCAGGTGTTGCTCTACCTGGCTCTACCTGTATTGCATCTCAGTGCTCAGACCCTCCACACATCCAGAGCTGCATTCTACATGGATCTATCTAAATGCACATCTTCTTCTGGGATCCTCTTCTCCTGGTCCTGCTTCCTCGGGGTGGGGGGCAAAGATGAAGCCCCCTTTCTGTCAGGACTCCTCCTAGCCGCAGCTATGAATTGTGAGGCGACTGAACACCTCGATGTTCCTGACTGGGATTTGAACCTGCGGTCTCCCGCTTCAAGGACAGAGACACTCCCACTGTGCTAATCTGTCTACAGCAGAACTCTGTTGCTTTGTTCCTTTGAGCTGACGACTGTCAAGGAGCGGCAAAAACAGACAACAAAAACACTGAGACAGGGAATCGAACCAGCGCTTCTCTGCTTTGGAGACCAAGTCAGTTCCATCGCACTATTCTGGACATCAGTCAGAACTTTGTCCATCACCATTTTTCCTCCATCTGGTGCTTTCTGGGATTTGAACCAGCACCTTCTTGCTCTACTGTCTCCTTTCATCTCCATCAGTGGAACCTTGAAGCTGAAGTTTGATTGACAGTTGACGACCTCACATCACCAGTTGCTGCTGCTTCACCGGAAGTGTTTTGTTTTTCCTTGGTTCACATCCTGTAAGTGGATCACGGGTGGATGGAGGCTTTGGTGAAGCGTGTGATAGAAACTCGTGTGTTTACTTTGTTCTTTTTCTCCAAGCAGGAACTCTTTCTTTTGCTGATGATGCAGCCGTGTTCCTCTTTTGATGGGAGTAGAATCTTCGTACGCCGTCATTAAAATCTCAGACTCCGTCTCACTAAAGGTGCTCTCTATTTAATTACATTTGTTTTCCTGTTAACCAGTTTTCTCATTTTATCATGTTCTTTTTGTGTTACTCTACATGCTGGGGGGGGAAGGTGCTAATGAGAATGTGCACTGAGACTGCTGTGAGCTCTGGCCGAGGGGGAAAAACACAGAAGAAACTCTGGACAGCATTGTGAATTTTTGTTTTCTGTTAATTGAAAGACATTGACTCAGCATCCAAGCGTGGTCTTTGATTCACTGGAACAAAGGCAGAGCAGAAAACTCTGTTCCAGCAGCACCGCAGTGCAGCTACCAACCTGCTGACAGGTTCTGGGCCCAGGAGACGCCTGAGACTATAAAGTGTGTTTTCCACTTTAGTGAGGAAGTTGACACCATGAGCAGACGAACAGCTGATACAAGCCGCTGGTCCCGGCGTCTGTTCGACGGAGATGAGAGGAACTATGGGAAACCAAGTTGTTGGGTCACCTTTGACTACAAGGATTGAAAGACGCCATTCTGAATGCGCCTGACCCTGATGATGACGATGAGGATCCAGCTACAAATGTGGAGGCATGTGCTGAACTGATCCAGTTTCTGGATGACAAGAGCCTGTCGCTGGTGATGCGTGAGGCAGCAGAAGACGGCAGATCCTGAGAAACACCTACCAAATTAAAGGAAAGCCTCGTATCATCAGTCTTTATACTGAACTGACTTCACTGAAAAAGCGGGACAATGAAAGCGTGACAGAATATATAATCAGGGCTGAGAAAGCGATCACGGCCTTGAGAGACGCCGGTGAAACCCTGAGCGATGGTCTGCTGGTTGCCATGGTCCTGAAAGGGCTACCTGAGTCATTCCAACCATTTGCAATCCATGTGACACAACAGCAGGAGACCATGTCATTTGCAGAGTTTAAAACAAAGCTACGGAGCTGTGAGGACGCGACCGCAGCAGGTGACAACGTGATGAACGCCCGCGTGCACCAGAGGGAAAGACCTGCCAGCCCACGAGAGCGAGGAGCAGAGAAGGCGACAAAGGACTTTGTATGCTTCAGATGCGGCCTGAAGGGACACCTAACCAGAACCTGCCAGCACAAACTGTGGTGCAGCTTGTCCAAAAGCAGCACGCACCGGGAAAGCACCTGCAGACGCAGACGGCACCTGCAGACGCAGACGGAACCTACAGACGCAGACGGCTCCTGCAGACGCAGACAGCACCTGCAGACGCAGACAGCACCTGCAGACGCAGACAGCACCTGCAGACGCAGACAGCGCAGAGGACGAGATGACGCAAACAAAGTCTGCAGCGAGAAGATAAACCAGGAGAAGGAGTTCGCTTTCCGAGTCCTTTTCCGAGTTAGACAGTCGTGAGACAGGTTAGATTTACCCTACTGATGATGTGTTGTTGCAATGGTAATCTCGCTTTCCGAGTGAGCGAGGGAGCAGACATTAGATGGTCGACTGTGGAGCAACTTCACATATCATCACTGATCACAGGAAGTTCAGACGTTTTGATGAGAACTTCCAGGCTGGACCACACTGTGTGGTGTGACCCCCCCCCCCCTCACATTGACGTGTTCTCCCTACCATGACAAAGGTGGATAAAGGTGGAAAGATTTCATGGAATCCATGGACACAAGTGAAGATCACAAATCATTGAAGAAAAAAGGTTCAGAGCACTGTCTAGTGGGTCTAGATGACCCAACTCCCAATGGTAAAGTGCCTAGGATAGCACAAGGGTTACAGTTACCTGACATGACATCTTCAGTGATGTCAGGAACATCTTGGGATGTGGACGCTGCACCCCCTCCAATACTTTCTGAGAGCAGAGGAAACTGTTGGCTGGGAAGAAACTGTGCAAAACATCCTCATTATGTAAAACCAAAACTGCAAAATACAGATAAGAAATCCATCTGGATTCTCAAGACCTACTGACGCACAAGTTTCATGCGAATTACTCGTGGATCTTCCTAAGAACAATGGAAAACTATAAAAACAGTCCTTTTAACATGTGTTTGAATCTCTGCCTTCCGGAAACATCATGGCCGCTGGATCTCCGCCCCGGAACACTCTGATTTGTCAGCCGGTATCCCTCCTGCTTCCACCGGCCAATGGCTGAAGGTTGCCAACTCCAGATCCGCTCCGCCTTTCCAGGGGTGGGGGCATTTCACCAGCGCACACAATCCAACGATCAAAAGAGTCCTCATCAGGGGCCTCATTTATAAATGTTGCAAACGCACAAAAGAAGGCGTACGCCACTCTCTACGCAATAGTTGAGATTTATAAAAAGCAAATTTGAGGGGAAAATGTGCGGTCCTTCACGCTCTGACCCAGGCGTCCGCACAAAAACGGGTGAAATGAGAAACGGCGACACCGTCGGCAGATGGAAGAAACACGTGAAAGTGAAAATGACAATCCTGCCTCTCAGAAATAACATGAAGACTTCACAAAGCAAGTCTGACAATTAACAGCTACACCAACACCGTTTGATCGATCAGCAGTGAAACAAACAAAACAATCAAACGAAAATTACAACAGAAATTCAAATGAACACATATTCGGAAAAAGAAAAGTGAAATATGTTCTACAATATTGGCATGTTGTGCAATTCATCCTCATAAATAATATAGTTAACAGAATGAAATAATGTACAAAACTGATATTCTCGTCAATGTGTCCGTCTGGAGGAGCAGATAGAGGTGCGGGCGTGCGGACGGACGGACAGACGTACTAATTGTCCACTGGGGAAAGTTGTTTTCATTTTAAAACATTTCTTGATAAGCTATGGAATTATGGTATTCATGCATATGCCTTTAGTTTGTTTTATTTTTGATAAAACAATGTATGGTGTATGTCTCAACCATTCACAAAGCCACAAGAAATTACATTTGCTGATCAATTTCCCATTTCCACGTGGATTATTACCGACATCTGTAGCTTGTCAGATGTAATTAAATGGATGGAAATAAAATGCCCCATCACAATGCATAATGACGCACAATGGCTGATCTTGCGCTCTTAGAAGATGTGGCAAATGGAAGAATTCGGAGTGAACGCATCTTTAGACAGCAAGAAGACTTGCTGGCAAACGAGGACGAGTGGCTTATGTATGAGGTTCCATTTGTGCCAAAAATCTGTTTTTGTGTCCACTGTCTATGTCTTTGGTCGTCTCACTTTGTCGTCAGGACTTAGCAACCGTTGCTACTGTCGATAGCTACTGTCGTTAGCTACTGTCGTTAGCTACTGTCATTAGCTACTGTCGATAGCTACTGTCGTTAGCTACTGTCGATAGCTACTGTCGTTAGCTACTGTCGATAGCTACTGTCGATAGCTACTGTCGTTAGCTACGGTGTTTGCTACTGTCGTTAGCTACGACGTTTCCCCGTGTTTTGTCGTTAGATGTTCTCGTTTTTCAAATTTTGCCAAAGTCGTCAGAAAAGTCCTTTGTACGGCCGGTAAATTTTTTCCTGTACTACCACGGAACGAAAAAGAAATGTTCATCTAAGAAGACGTCAGGGTTAACCATGACAACACGTTTTTAAGATGAACTTTATTTTGATATTCCCTCAAACGCGTATTGCCAGAAAGAGTGGGGGTGGGGGTGGGGCGGCATGCATACAATGCTTGACACAAACAGAAACAAAGTGGCGCATTACCGCCACCACCTGATCTGGAGGCGAACTACTTCTATTTAACGCGGAGAATGACACATAATAAATATGAACATTTAACGAAGATTATTTATGAATGTGCTGTGTTGTGATCATGAAAAACGTGGCTGATTTATTAATAATAAATTTACAAACACATTGGTGTTGATTTAATGTATTTGTTCAGAAATAAACCCTCAAGTCATTAGTCCATGGCAATATTTATTTTTTTGCCGCTGAACGATTTACGGTGGCCTTGCAAGGAGGCCTTTAAAATATCTTCGAGTTACCTTCTCAAATTTTAGTGGGTCGAGTCACTAATTATGAATATAACAGCCGAAAACTGACCGGTTTGTGAGCTTTTCTTTTTAATCTATTTATGTGACCATGAGATGGCGCACTCGGGACCAGTATAAGGCTCTTATTAGCCCGTCTGATCCTCGTTTATCAATCAGATTTGTAACATCTTTTATAAAGATCAGTCATTTTTCAAAATAATTTGAAATAATAGTTTCATCACAAGATTAAATTAAAGCCATACTCTAAATAACTTTAAACGGGAACGTGAAACCGTTGTACGCATGCACACCCCCCCCTCTTTATGGGAGTGCGCGTTTGCAGGATTGTCAATAAAGGTTTTTTTTTTTAAGTGTTTTGTTCCGTGATAATACGGGAAACAATTTATCGACCGTACAAAAGACTTCTCTGACGAACATTGCAAAATTTGAAATAAACAAGATCTAAGGACACGACATGGTGAGAGAACGTAGCATACGACACTAGCAACGGTTGCTAAGGATCTTCCTGACGACACGTGAAACGACTTGGCAAACGACACTAGCAACGGTTGCTAAGGATCTTCCTGACGCCGTAGTTAGACGACATGGGATAAGGACAATGACAAAGATAAAGTTTAAGGATAAAGCAAGCATATACATCACAAAGTTAATACAAAGTAATAATCAAAGAATCATGGGCATGCAGAAGATATTGCTTAGTAATACATATACATGAACCAATGTTAAATGAACTCGTTCAATAGACATAGACAATGAGCCCAAAGCATAGACAGTGGACGCAAAAACACGATCAGTAGACATAGACAATGGACCAAAGACATAACAGTAGATGCAAAAACACATTTTGATATTATTGGCACAAATGGAACCTCATAGGTGTTTGCCATGGTTTCACAATCAATGAATATTCATTTGTGGGCGTTTCACGGACTATTTATGGGCAACTATGGACAGAAATATTCAGATTTGTGTCATGAAGCTTTTGCGGCTTCATGACACAAATCTGAATATTTCTGTGCGTACGCACGTCCTATGTTTCATCCGTACGCCACTTCTGACGCAAATCCTACGCAAAGTTTTATAAATGAGGCCCCTGGTCCAAAATAAATCATACCAGCCAAACGAATACTCCATCACCGGCACGAGATCAGAGGTCAGCTTCATCCTCCACATGAGAACACGAATCTGAACACTTTCCCAAGGATAAGATGTTCAACCCAGATAGTAGAAATGTAGTCCATGACATATTTATTGCATCTCTGGAAACTCCTAGATTTGCACAAAGAAGTCCTAGTTGCTGCTGCATCTACAAAGCACAAGTGAAGGTCACTGGAGAATAAGTCCTGATGAGTTCAAAATGAGTTCACTTTACACTAAAGACAAAACTGCAATATAATAAAGAATAAGATCTAAAAACATACATTTCACAACAGATAAGCAGCAGTTTTTATACTGACATAAACTGGAAAATGCAGATCGCACTAAATATCTGTTAACAAAACAATGAAACATTAAGATAACGTGAGTTAAAACATCATCAGCCACCGTTGTCATTATTTACTTTTCTCTGCTCTCCACCGTTTTGGAAGTTCATGTCTGACCTCATCTTGGAAACTTGGGTATCAGAATTATTTTCTAGTTTTCCATTGGATATTACGACAAACGGGATAGTTTTGTGCAATCTTCACCTCGGATTTATTATTATTTAACGTAAATCGCGCTGCTGCACAGAAAGGCAGGAGAATACGGCCCCAACATCCTCCAAACTTACCTTGTGACTGATGTTGAAGTTCTTCATCTTTTTTCAGCTCCTGATGGATAAAGTCTCTTTGGCATAAAGTTCTCTTGTTGTCGCGTTGATCAACGTGACAAAATGCGCTCGTTTTTTCTTTCCCCCAACTTTATTGAAACAAAATGTGCTCGTAAATGCACACTGCGCCAGGCTCAGATGAAATTATGTTGACCAATCGTTGCAGTCGTGCAGTCAGGTGAGGCAGGTGAGGCTGTGCCTCACCTGCCTGCACGTCACTGCATTACACGAACAAATTCAGTGACAGCTTGAGATTTACCATATTTTTGACATCCTAAACTAAAACATTTAGCCGCAAATAGTCAAACATAAAAACCCACAAACCTGTCTTTGATTTGTACTTTTTAAAGATGTAACCCACTTAATACAATAATTTCGTCATGTTTTTTGTTCTCTTAAAAGGTCAAACAATAACTTATTACATTTAACTTGAAATGAAAAAAATGTTGGGTTTAAACATTTTTATTTTGAAGATGCAAACCTTTGTGTCACCTGTGTTTATTGTAAACAGAAACCAGTCTGTTGTGTTAGGATCAGACATTTTTCTGTCTGTGTTTTATTTTATTTTTCTATTTAAAAAGGGAGAGTTTCTCATGTTTCAGTCCGAATAGGCTGCTGTTGATGTGTTCTGGGAAAAATCACACTCCTCTCATGTGATGCTGACATGTGGGGGCAGAATCTTCATGGACCCTCGCATCTCTTTAGTTTGCCTCTTGATGCTCATCAGCCGGTGATTGAAGCTGCTCTGCTGCAGGTACCTACAGGAACGACGCCTTCACCTTCAAAAGGAAGACATTCTGAAATATTCACAGATAAAAACCAGCTGTCACGTGACCAAAAATGGAAGCCATTATATTTACATTCATAATCTGGGGTTTACTGTCTGACTTGATCATTGATTAGGGTTGTTAGGATGGTTTATTGTTCAAATCTGTCTCTTCTGAACCTGCAAAGAGAAATTAGCATCTTAAAACCAAACATATGAACATCTCTGTCTGTCTTTAGAACGGTTTGTCTCACTTTAAATAATAATTCTTCTAATAGAAATTCCTCGGCCTCTAACTAGACTGAGGCTGTTTACTTTCATTACAGTTTCAATATTTTCACATAACTCAGTGTTTATCAGTCTGTTAACACCTTTACTGGGTGACCTTTTCCCCACATTTTCCATTAAGTTTAAATCTTTTAATACATTTTTTCCACACTAATTTTTAAAAAGGCCCAACTGATGCTAATCTCTTATTCGTACTCCCTAAACTCACCAATATTCTAGTTAGTAAATCGTCCGTGTTATGAAGCCGCGCATGCGCAGCTGTGACCCAACAGGCGGTCGGCTCATTCGAAACGGAACTCCCCTTTAACAAGCTTGAACTGAGGCTGCCGGGTTAAATCTGATTCGGACCAGTCCCTCGGTTCCGGTGAAGTTTTGTCCACTGCGGGAATCGACGGGGACCCCGTGAGGTGAGGAACCGGGCGGTCCGGAGGGCGCGCGCGCTGCTTTTTGTCCTCGTTTCTGGGACTGAGTCGACTTTTAGTACGGGGCGCCGCGAGCGCCAGGCAGCTGAGGTTAGCTTAGCCTCAGAGTTGGGTTAGCTAACAGAAATAACGGATAACCGGGTAAAAAAAAGCCGTCCGGGAGTTCTGTCCGCGAACTCCAGACGGTGTTTCTGACGATAAACGGACATTTAAGGCCGCTGGGATGAACGCACAGATGTAGAAAAGTCTGTAAATTTCCCTTTAATTTGTAAGTTCGTAAAAATCTCTGCTTTGTTTTGGTTTTTAACATACGTTGTCTTTGCAGCGATTCTTTTTATCCAGAATTAAGGACAATTTCGTCGAATTACAAACTCAAACATAAGCCAGTTAAGTCAATATTTAAAAACGTAAACGCATGGATTGATGTGTAAATATGAATATTTATCCTTTTTGTTGACACCACTTTTCTTTGCGTTTCCAATGTAATTGTTTTACTTTTTAAACCACAGCTTGAATGAATGTAGGTCAAATACATTTGTGTTCAATAAATTAAAGCATGTTTTATCCTTTAAAACCACCTGCCTTTATCATATTCCTACTTCAATAGTCAAATAATCCTTTTTTGTTCACAATAACCAGTTATTCTCTCTGAAGTGGTACAATAGTTAAATACAGTAGTTGGTAGAATTTGCTTCTCACTTCAACTAGAAACCTTTAGCAGAATGTCTGAACCTCCACCTCAGGGTTGCGTCACGGCCGCCTCCACACGTGAAGCCAACATGGTCTGATCTTAAGAAGCATCACAAGGCAGCAGGAATGTTCCTTCAGGCCAGCTTCTCTCCTCCATAAAGCCTCTCTTGTTTCTCCGCTCCTGTGTTTTCTGCTGACAAAGCTCGGTGGGACTTTGGTTTCCTTCCTCGCCGCCGTCTCACCCGCTGATGAAGGCTGCTGCTTTCAGGGTGAGCTGAGAGGAAGGGGGCCGTGTGTCTGAGAATGGATTCGGGTTATGAAACAGTCAGAAATGTAAAATTTGATCAGATTAAAAGGGGCAGGATTAAGGACAACCGTTTCTGAGTTCGCCCAGTTAATGAAGCAACAGAACAACCAGAAATTACAAATAAAATGTAAAAAAACAGGAGGAAAAAGCAGCACTGCTAAAACCACAATTCTGGAGACTAAAAGTGAAATTTTCTTATATTAACTTGAGCTTTTGGATTCTGTCACTGTGTTTTCAGAGCAAAGTACCGGTAGATTCTAATCCAGGTTAGATGTTGCTGCTCTGCTTCCCTGTTTGTTTACCCTGAAGGTCAGGAAGTGGCCTCCAGATTTCAGTGGACGTTCCTGTGATTCCAGTTCTATCTGGAATCTATGTTAGTTAGTTCTGTATTGGGGATAAACGTTCACGCCTCGGCTGCGGTCATCTGAGGAAACGGTGTCTCTGTGAACGCTCGTCTTCCACCTGAAACTAGAAGTCAGACTGAAAAAGCTGCAGCAGGATCTGTGCTCACCAAGAAGCTCACTCCAGAACCGGGCTTTGGACCTTTAGGGCTTCAGGTGAAAGTGTGAGAGACGTTTTCGTCCTATTCTGAATGAAATCCCACAGAAATGTTAGCAGAGCCGTTCTACGAGCCACGTTTCCTCCACTGCAGCCGAGCCGTTGATTCATGATCAAAAATAAACAAAAACTTAGATGAATCTGGTAAAAACAGGAGGAAAATCGGACCTTTAGTGTGATAAAAGTCGCTCTGATTTGAACTTCCTCTTTTGTTTCGTTGGCGTAGACTCAGAACTGATTGAAGTGAAAAAAGAGGAAGTAAAGTGGAAAAGACAGATTCTTCTGCTGCGTCTTTTTGCTTTTCATCTGATCATTCAGCAAAAACAAAAACTGCAGACGCCAAAGATCTAAATGTCCCCCGACAGCACAGTCAGGAGTTTGACACTCAGGAAAAGGCAAAGAACTGAGTGAAACTTCTGCACACTGACGGATGACCCAAACATCCACACTGCTGGACAGAACCAACGGATCTCCTGTAATTCTGTCACACAGATGCCGTCTCACCCGCCTGCAGAACCCAGAATGTTCTGGTTCGTCTGTTTGCGTTGAGCCGTCCTGCAGCCGGACACGGTGAGCATGCGCCGACCTGCCTGCTGCCGCCGCCGCCATGGATGAGTTCAGCACCAGGACGTACGGCACCAGCAGCGGCCTGGACAACCGACCTCTGTTCGGGGAGACCTCAGCGCGGGTGTGGATCCGCTGGACCGAACCGGGCCAGCTCAGTTCTTTGATCAGTGAGACAAACAGCTGAAACGGTAGCTAGAGCGTGTCTAAGTGGCATCTCTCCTGCAGGATCGGATCATTAACTTGGCAGTGGGAGGAGTCACGTTTTTGGTGGTTCTGGTAAGTCCGTCTGAAGTTTCAAGACCAACTTTTTAGGATGAACAGGACCTGGAGAACCCCGGAGCGACATCAGGAGAAGCTGCCGGAACGTTCTCACCGTGCCTGAAACTCACTAGAAAATCTTTTCTCTGGGTCCGGATCACACGGTCTGCAGACAGCAGGACCACTTTTGTGTTCACATTTCTTAAATTGAAGCCAAAAGACGTTTCTCTGGTCATTCTGCTCTCCAGGTGACTGTGATCGGCTCCTTCGTGTTCCCCGCGCCGCCGCCGCGCCCGCTCAACGTCTTTTTTGCCGTATGCATCCTGTTAGCATGTGGATCCACTATAGTCCTGGTAAGAAATGTTCTCCTGTGTAGATTACAGTTCCTCTTTGAAGAAAAAACGCCCGTTTGAACGACCCGATTACTAAAACGGAAAAGTTTGTTTCTGATGCTCGACGTTAAAAAAAAAAAAAAACTGAAATATTTGATTCCAAACGGATTTTTCCTGATCATTGACTTCGGCCGTCTGATCCATTCTGGACAGAAGAGATAAATGTAGTCCATAGCTTTACTGTCTGATCCTGCTGAGGAACATTCAGAACTTCTCTGGTGGAATGAATGTTACAACTTTGGGGCGGGGCTTACAGGAAAGAACATCCTGATTGGTGATGGTTGTGAAGGTCATCTTCTCGCCAGCAGGTCTCTAGACCCGTTTCTGGACGTTCTCTTAGCTTCATCTGGATAACAGTTAACAGGAAGTTGAGGTGCTTGTTTGGAGTCACGGTTCTCCTCCTGTCCTCCTCAGATATACTGGTACCGGCAGGGCGACCTGGAGCCCAAATTCAGGAACCTGATCTACTACATGCTGGGGTCCATCGTGCTGCTGTGTCTCTGTGCCAACCTGTACTTCTTCGACGTCAGTTAAAGCGGCGGAGAAGAAGGCGTGGTCTGGATGGATGACGTGCTGACCAGAACACCAGACGTGAACTTTGAAGCTCGGACCAAAAACCAGGAACGCGCAGAAACGTGCAAAGGTCAGAGCAGTTCCACGAGCGCCATAAATCTGCCTGAGGACCAACTATGACGACGCAGGAGAACCTGGGTCACATCCTGCAACCTCAGGAGGAGGAAGAGGAGGGTGTGAGGAAGCATCAGAACCATCCCGTTGCCTTAAAGCAGCAGCATATTTACTGTGCATCTTTGATCGTTTTGACTCTCGAGAAGCTAAAAAAAAACCCCACCAAAAACAAACAAACCTCCACAAGGGGGCGCTGCTACGGAGCTGAATAAACAAAACAGGTTTTCCTTCAGTTCAGCAATAATGTCAGAAGGAGTTTCTGAGGAGGGCTTGAACCGGCACACAACCATCACACAGCAGATGATGGGATGGAGATTTCAGGAGAAGAACATCAGAGCTTCAGTCTGAGGTTCTCCTTCCTGCCTTCAGCCGAAAACCCTAGAATTCATTCCAAAGCTGGTTTCCAGGACTCCAACGCTCCGGCCAGAGGTCACGCCCTCACCTGGAAACGGCTGAGTTTGGGCCTTTTTTCCAACCAACCGAACCAGGAAGCGGCTTGTTCGTGTGATCGAGGTCGGAGCTTCAGGTTCAGGTGATCCCGCTGGGGGGAACTTTCCCTACTGGTGCTAATGTTCTAGATCATCCCGACTGTTACACAACAATCTAGAACGGACTCAATTCTCATTGTTCTGCAGGGGAGACTCATTTCAGGAATCTGGAACTTTTCCACCATCAAAACCAAATGTAGAAGTTCTGGATTTTTGGTTGATAGAAAGTTTCCAGTCTAAGTTCATGTCATGCCCCCCACCCCCCCCCACCCCCCCAGCTGTTTCCTCTGTTCACTGCCAATAAAAACCGGATCTGCCTGAACCAGCAGAGAACCGGTTCCTGATTCAGCTTCTATCAGCAAGACAACGTTCCAAGATGCCAAGCAATAAAAGAAACTGTTCTAAAGTCAGCGCTGCGAGGAAGACGCAGGAATTTTGTTTGTTGTAGTTCACAGACGAGCTAAAGTCTTTGAGATTGAACAATCTATTTTTAATTTAAATGAAAAGTTTTATGGAAATAAATTTCTGAAGACTCGACCTCCTGCAGTTCTTACTTTGGTTCCTGAGGAAATGTTTGAAAAGTTATCAGGGAAAATGAAGACGAGGCTTTTATGTTTTATTTGACAAATGGATAAAAACTAGATTTGTGGGAAGAAACATTTTAGAAAAACTGAAGTTTCTTTTAGGGAAAATCGTCTCCAGACTCGTCAGGAAAAATGTCATAAGTTTTTCAGTTAAATAGTTTCTTATTTTCCATCATTTTCTGTTGGACCAGAGAAGAACTGACGGGAGATGAAGGAAGACGGAGCTGTTCACATTTTATCCAGGAAGTTTCCGCGTTTTTCTCCACGTAAGTCCGTCTGGGACGCCACTGAGTCCCGACATGAAGAAGTTTCACAGTTCACCTCGTTTTGCAAGCAGCAGGGGGCGCCGTCCAGCTCAGTCTGAACCGTCCTGGTTCTCCAAGATGGGATCTGAGGGAACAGTTTGTTCTGATGAAAAATGACCCTGAAGATCAAAGTTACTTCCTAACTTCGATGTGAGGAACTCTGGTTTAACCCTTGTGCTATCTATAACCCCCCCCCCCCCTTCCATTGACGTGTTCCCCCTACCATGACAAAGGTGGATAAAGGTGGAAAGATTTCATGTAATCCATGGACACCAGTGAAGATCACAAATCATTGAAGAAAAAAGGTTCAGAGCTCTGTCTAGTGGGTCTAGATGACCCAACTCCCAATGTTAAAGTGTCTAGGATAGAACAAGGGTCACGGACGTGAACATCAACACCATCCGAGTCCCTGTAGATAAAACTATCAGGAATATCTGTGATCAGGGAGGGAGGGGGGCACATAACCTTTTTTTATTACTATTATTCTAAATATCTTTGTTCAGAATCGTACAGATTCTGATTCTATGCAGATGATGTTGCTCTTCACTAAGATGGTGTTTTCAGAACAAAAATCCAAACTCTTTAGTCATTAAAACATCAACGCAGATGAAACTGCTCAAGTTTACCTAAAGGATTCACCACGAGGAGCAACTGCTGTCATTGACGCAGAAATGTCAACCTGCTGTTGACTCATCGTTCTGATTTTCTGGAGCGACCTGCAATTGCAGGGAGGGGGGGCGGCAGGCATTTCATGCTGCTTACAGTAATCTGACTGAAACTGGATTAATTATTTCCAAAACATATTTTCTGAATTTTATGGTTTTCATGGCTTAAAGGATCAGATTAGAAATTTAAGAAATAAAATAAAAGACAGTTTAAAAAATGTAATTCATAAATAACATTTTTTATTTTAATTACTAAACACAAACTGATGCAAACTTATGATTTTGTTTTGCCCTTTTCTTAAAGAACTGTTTTTTTTTGGTTTTTTTAGAAAAGATTAATGTTATTCTGTAACATTTTCATTGATTTATTTAGTTTTATTTATTTATTTTTTCATCACCAAACATTAAAAAATCTATTTATTCACTGAGTTGAACTCTGGATTTTTAAAGTTCAGTGTTACGTCAAAACCCTTTTTTTGTGTTTTTAATTAACATCAAAGTGATTCCTTCAGATTCCCTCATTTGAACATGAATATGAACACAAACATGCGTTACCTGTCAACGTGCTGCTGATGTTGGGGGGAGACACGATGAGCACAGAGCTGCTGGCTGAGATCCCAGAATGCACCTCTGGAGCCTCCACGGAGGTGGGGGTCAGCCCCTGAAAGACACATTTACGCAGAAACTGAAGGCGGGGATCCTAAGAAGGCGAACCGAGAAGACGTGGAGACTTCCTAACCTTCTCAGGAAAACTGTCCGTCACTAACTCCGGGGTTTCCGTGACGACCGTCTCCGAACCCTCCAGGAGGCTCGCCCCGTCCAGCCGGTCCTCCTTGCTCTGCCCGTCTGTCTCCACAATAAGCTGCGTCTGGCCGAGGGGGTCCGAGGGGGCGGGGTCAGAGGACACTGTCTGGATGATGACGCCATCTCCAGAGCAGAGGCCGTCCGTCTACAGAGGCAAAACCCCATCAAAACACCCAGTAGGGGGGTGCAGGTTTTCCTCCTGAGAGGCCGAACACTGACCGACAGACTGTGCAGGATGATGTGTTCTGATGAAGGGGAGGAGCCTGTCGTCAGGGTAACTGTGCTGCTATTGGCTAGACTAAGGGGAAGGCTCTGGTTGGACGTCGTCTGGAGGTAGTAGGTTCCCGGGGTGCTGGTGGGCTGCAGGTGGAAGGACTACAGAGAAGAAACAAACCAGGACGGTAAAGTTTAGTTCAGATCCTTTCATGACAATTTACGTAAGTGAGACGACTTCTTTTAATTTCACAGTTCATCTAAGACTAATGTCAGGAATTAGCTTTGAACTCGCCGTAACCTTTACACCCACAGCTCTTTGCCCACTAGGTGGCAGCAGAGTGTTTGTTTATTTTAAAGAAATTGTCATCATTTTCGTCAACCTGCCATCCTGACCAGCTTGTTTTCACAATTCGTCTTTCTTACTGAGCTTTAGAGCAAGAATTTCACCCCCCCCCCCCCCAAAGTGTATTTGCACCTTGTCGCCAGTGACTTTCTTACATTTTCTTACAATAAACAGTAAACTTCCGTTCAGGCAAAGTCCACAACCAAAGTTTAGTTGACCTTTGACCTCAGGAAGAGGCCGACATCTTTAATTTTTGTTGTTATTTTTTTTAATGGGCTTTAAGTATGAGCTACAAATTTAAACTCCTCCAAGCAATTTTGATTTATCACCTCCCGACTCTTGGTTGGTTTTAAAATGTGTACATTTCAAACAAGAAAGTGCAAAAGTGGGAATTTCTTGTTCTTAGCATATTTTTAACCGCAACATTGTGCAATTGACTCGTTTCAGCTGAGCAACTCAGCATGACATTAGGAATGTGGGCGTGGTTCACAAAAAAACCTCTGAATCAACTCTCAGCCACCTTTGCCCCGCCTACTCACAGAAGCATAAGCTCGTCTGGTCAGAGGGATGACAACCACAGCGGTGAAAATTGGCTTCGATTTAGCCCAAAACAGTCAAAGATTTAAAACAAACTGACAGAAATCTGCATTTTCTTGTGCTAAATGTTGTGGTTAGAAGAAACTCTGAAGATCGTCTGAAGACGTTCTAATAAAGGTTGTGATGCTCTGGATGCTGCATGATGCTCACCGGCAGGATCTCAAAGGCCTGCAAAGTGCCGGTGTTCAGGGTGATTGTGTCGCCTTCGCCCGACGCCGCAGAATCTGAGGCTGCTTGACCAAATCAAAGATGGAGTCAGACTAAAAAACATGCGTCGTTAATGTTCAACAAGAAAAATGAAACACCAGCGAGAGCCTCACCCAGGTGTGTGATCTGCAACGGGATCTGCACGGGGATCTGCAGCGCCGCTACCGAGCTGGGGGCGGGGCTGCTGCTGTCCTCCAATCGGGTGAGTTGGATCTGGAGGGAGGGGGAAGAGGAGGAGGGACTTCCTGGAGTGGTGGCGGTCTGGGATGATGTCATCAGCTCCTCCAGGCCTTTCAGGAGGACTGTTGATAAAAACACGAGTCATGTGACCCTTTGTGGAGCTGTTATCTTCCTTTTTTGTCTCCCTCTTAACATTTTCTTAAGTTTGTTCTAAATCTTTAGATGTTTTCTTCATCTCTGTTCATGTTCTAGAAGTTTGAGTTGGTCCCTGTGATGTTCTCTGTGATGATCTCATCACACCATCTCCATTTTTAGGGTCAGAAAGCTCACTACCGCTGAACGGGATCTCCTTGTGGTTGGCGACTTGTCTCTTGATGCTCCACCACTTGGAGCGCAGCCACTGCGGCGAGCGGACACTGCTCCACCCCCACGCCAGATCATCCCACCTGATGTCGTTCTCGTCCTGGACTCTGAGCGCAGAAATCCTGAAACAGAAGATCTGTTGTTCTGATGATGCTGCGTCTGTGGATCACACACAAAGACACACACTCTCTGTACCGGCGGACGAGGTTCAGGTCGTCCTCCTTCGTCCACTCCGCTCCGCCGCTGTGTTTCCAGTTCAGGTAGTTCAGCCACTTGGAGCGACACTGCTTCTCTGAGCGCGTGCGAACCCGGTCGGCAACCGTTGCCCAGGAAACGCCTCCTGTGACCGCCGACCCCGGCGACACGCCTGCCATCTCATACACGACGTCAGCGAGCCGCCTCTCCTCATCCTCGCTCCACTTCCCTGATTGATAAAAGACGTTTTAAAAAAAGGCCAAAAAAGTGGGAGGGGCATGTTTGATCTCACCTGTGTTACAGGTGTCCTTCATCAGCCGGCAGCGGTCTTTGACAGACGAGGCGCTGCGGCCCAGAGACGCCCCGATGGTCGCCCAGTCGTTCCCGTGTTTCTCCCTCAACCTGAGACACAGAAACGGCGAGGAAGTGGCGAGCGGCGTTGGATGGGAACCAGCAGAGGATGACTCACGCTTTCAGACGCTCGATCTCCTCTGGAGTGTACCTGACAGAGCAGAACATCACAGATCTGAGCCACCAAGCTACAAAGCCGCAGAGGTTCCAGTCTCCTTGGGGAACTCACTTGCCCACGTGGTTGCGGTTGTCGTACATCCGTAAAACTCGCCTGTAGACGGCGAACAGCGGCCGGTTCAGGCCCAGCGCCACAGAGCGGTAGAAGTCCTTCCTCTCCTCTTTGGACATCTCAAAAATGATCTCTGAGGGATCCTGGATGCCGCGGCCCTGAAACCAGCTGAGGGTCAGAGGGGTCACGAACCCTAAGAGCGGCGGCGGCGGCGCAGAGGGACGTACCTTCACGTATCGGTCGATGTTACTCATCAGTAGGTCGATCTCCTCTTTAGACCACATTCCCTGTTTCCACTTGTGACCTGCAGATGGAGAAAGCCTTCGTTTTCACTGCAGAGACGGACAACTCGGGTGTTTCAGGGAGGACACCTGCTCAGTCAAGAAAAACCACTGAGCGTAAACAGAAAACTGGACTGCTATTCAAGTTATAAACTGACCAATCATGTCTCAATAAAAGTAGGCGGAGCCTGCTGCCCCCCCACGACCAACGTTCAAAACGTTTGACTGATGACATGTAACCCGCTTTGAAGTGGAAGGGGTGTGGCTTTCTAACAAGCTCCCTCCTGATTGATGAGAGGGGTTGCCATGGAAACGGCGACTCACTCAGATCAACGCTGACTGAGGACGACGCCACAACTGTATGGCGACTGCGTTGACTTAGTTTGGTCTGACCAACGGTAAACCATTTTCTATGGATGACGTCACACTCCAGCAGAAATGGACTAATCCTGGACCAGGCTGACGTTTTTAAGGATCCACTCTTGTGTTTTTGGCGTTACGATGGCGTTCTGGTAGCGATTTCTGATGATGGAGGACGTATACGAAGAAATAAGCCCACATTTGCATTTCAGAGTTTTTCATTACTAAAATCATTGGGAATCAGGAGCAGACCGTTTAAAAACGACCGTATTTGTGATGCAGAAAATACGCTGGGCGGAGCCACAAGCTCCCTGCTCTCAGCATTGGGGAAGGGAAAGGGGGCGGCTGGGAGACCCTACCTTTGTTGACCAGAGTGTCTTTGTCCTCTTTGGTGGTGAACCAGGCCTGACTGACGGGAGAAACCTCCGTCTTCGGCGACAGAGACTCCTCCTCCTCCTGGAGGATCTACAAAACATGGTGAGTCAGGTTCTTTTCTGACTCCTCCCCCTCAGTGACTCCGCCTACACACGGAACCCACGATCACTTTCAAATCCACCTCAATCTGAGTGACGGTGTCCTCGCCGAGCTCGCCGTCCGCCGTGGCCATCATCGTCACCTCGATGTTCTCCTGGTTCTGTGTCCCTGAGAGAACAACAGTCACTGATCTGAGTTAAAACCTTTGAAAACCTAAATGTTCCTGACATTTAAAGAAAACCACACAAAAGGTAATTGTGTTCTTTATTTTTTGTGATGTCATGTGGTTCAATTAAAATATTTGACACAAAAAAAACAGATTATCTGGACTCGGATTTTACAGATGGAGAGTTTTCGCGACCCTTTTTTAAACTTTGTCTTAAGCTTCTAATGTGGAACCATCCTGAGAGTTTTCACATATTTCAAATTCTATAAACGAAAAGGTTTTCCCCCCCGAGGTTCAGACGGGGACTGACCGGGCAAAGTGACGAGGGAGAACTGGGAGGAGTCTGAGTGTTCGTCGGCGGAGAGCCGCAGCTTCTTCTGGAGGGGCTCCGGGTCTTCATCTGCACATCACACAGCTGTTACTGGGAGGAACCGCCAGCAGAACCCGGAGAATCTCATTCTACAACGGACAATGACAATAAACCTGATCTAATCTAATCTGATCTAATCTAATCTGATCTAATTTAATCTGATCTAATCTAATCTGATCTAATCTAATCTGATCTAATCTAATCTGATCTAATCTAATCTAATCTGATCTCATCTAAGAATAAGAAGCCTTCACTCACATCCAACATCCCAGTCAGAATCAGAACAAAAATCATTTGAATTTCATTTGAACGAGGATAAAGCTACATCTTAAATCAACAGAATGTATTAAATTAAATTAGAGTTAAAGCCACAAGTGGCCAAAAGGTGCCCCCCTCCCCCCCCACAGACACACACACACACACTGGCTGATTGGCTGCTACCCCCCCCGACCCCCTGGCCAGAGCTGCACATGACAAAGTCATGAAAAACAACACCATTTTCAAAGTAACAGCCTTTCTGTTGGTTTTATCGCCATGGAAACCATTTCGTTTTGGGGCGACGAACAGGTCGATGTGGTTTTTAGAAAAATCTGCAAAATTATAATAAAATTAAGTACGGAAAACATGAACCAAATTTAGTCTCTTTGGAGAATCAAACTGCTGACAAACTAAACGGATGAATCTAAAATCGGTTAAAAAAAAAGGTTTAAATCCAGGAAAACCTGATGTGCAGACAGAACATATCTCAGAAACGTGTTCTCCATCCAGAGATCATGAGGAAACAGGAAGTGGACTTTCTGCTTCCTGCAGTCAAACCTCATTTTCAGACAGAGGGTTAAAAGTTTCGTCTTCACACTTTGAAACCTTCTCAGTTCATGACTAATTATCCGACATTTGGGTTTAATTTAGTCTTCCTTAGTTGTTCTGATTGCTTAAAATAAAGAAATCTAGAGTTGAAGAGCAGCTGCGCATCAGCGGCTGCGCATCAGCGGCTGCGCATCAGCGGCTGTGCGACAGACCGTTGGGGGGACAGTGCAGGAGGAGGCTTCCATCGCTGTCCCGGGTGAGCGTGACCGACTTGACGCTCTGGAGCACGGCGGCGTCCTCGTCCTCTGCAGCAGAACTCATCCCGCCGCCGCCGCTGCTGCTGTGGACCACCAGAACCAAACGTTTCATTAAAAACAAAGAGAAGCTGTGTGAGAGCGGAACGTCCCGGTTCCACCTGCTGGAGGTTCTTTGGACCTAGTCTGATCCACGTGAAGCTCAGTGGGTTTGTTTGGGGAACAGGACCACCTGAGACCTTCCTGGGGCCTGTTTCAGAAAGGAGGTTAAGTGTAAACTCTGAGTGCATTAACCCTGAAATCAGGGAAACCCTGGGTTTTCCGTTTCAGAATGGGAGGTTTGTTAAACCAGAGAAAGCAGAGTAAGTCAAACCCGTTTCTGAAAGAGAGGTAACTTCTACTCGGAGTCCGTATCCATGGTTACTTATGCTGTGAACCTAACCTGGTCGGGAGCAGGTTTTATTCTCCAAACTCAAAGTTTCTGCCGGTCCCCTCCCCTTTTTAAAGACGAAGCGGTATTTTTTCGCTTTAACCTTCATTGCCCACATGTCCGTCACACAGAGACGATCTAAGTGACAAGAATGGCTTGTTCTTTTTTGGAGGACCCAATAGACGAGGAGGCTGCATTAATTCGTAGAGAATTACATTTACGTCGTGCGAGGATTTTGAGACCTAGACTCGATTTTTTGTCATTTCCCCATACGTTTTTGTTTGAGCGTTACCGTTTTTCGTTGCAGTCAATTCCATATATACAATGAAAACAACATTAGATATTGCTATGTAGATGTTTCATATGTCAAATATTGTCAACAAAGCCTACATCCATGACATGCTCACATTTGACCTGATTGAATTATGTTTTTATACTTCATTTTTAGCTGCTGCCATGTTCTTTTAATTCCTGCAGGATTGCATCTACATGACAATGAAATCAGGGACATTGAATTAGATTAATGTAACAATTACTTCTTGGAAACACAATTTTCTAGCACTGCTTACTTTCTTAATCCCATATAAACCTATACCACTTGATCAATACAAGGGTAGACAAAAGCTTACTTTTAAAAACACAATTCTGTAGCAGCCCATGCAGTGTCTCATGTTCATGCATTTGCTACTGCAGTTACGGTAGTGGGACTGTAGGGGGCATGTGTTCTGCTGTGCAGGATTTATAATAAAGAGACATGTGGAGTGAACAGACGTGTGTCTGAGCGCCATAATTTCATTCACATCTACCGACACCGAACCCTGTGAGGCCGGCTACAATTGCATGTATTAATATTAAACTGACCAACGTTTGCTAGAGGGGAAAGTTAACAAAAAAGTCCTCTAAACATTACCGACGTTAAATGTATTTTGCCCCAGATTGGTTCTGTACACTATGCAGCATTTCATGCATTTACACCAGGAATAACACTTCAAAAGTACACCTAAATATCGCCATTTTTTATTTCACTCCTTACGCTATTTAAAAAGTTATTACAGTCAATATTTTATAACAATGATTTAAATGCAAACTTAGGCATTAACTTGAGCAGCTATGTTTTCCACGCTCACTGTCTCTGTTTTGCAGATGCAGCGGTGTTGCTTTTCTTCTGGAATATGTGCTCATATTCACTGTAACTCTGCAGCAGCACGTCAAGTTCAGCTGGCGAAAAATACGCAGACCTCTTTTTTTCACGGTTGCCATGGTGACTCGTGATATCTGCGCTCCATTGATAATGGCTTCTTATAGACGCGGTGCGCACGCTCACCTCCGAATCAGTCCACTCAGAGTTGATTGATCTAACGCGGATCAGCTTCTCTGAAACAGAAAACTCAGAGTTGTTAATCTCCCGATTGACCAACTCAGAGTTCAAGTTCAACCTCAGAGTTGGTTGAACCTCCTTTCTGAAACAGGCCCCTGATCAACAGTTTACCTGAGTTCACCTCTGGCTCCGCCTACCTCTACCTTTTATCTCCACATTTACAGAATTCCTCCCTAAAGCTACTGCAGTTCCTCACAGTGGATGTTTGGATGCAGAAGAAGGAAACATTTCAGCAGATTTAGATCCTAAAAATGATTTTGCAAACGCCGTTTCACCTGTGATGAACTTTCATTTTCAGGCTTCTCTGATTCTCAAACGTTGAACTGTGACCTGAAGACGATTCTTCATCAGTTCTGATGTCAAATCTTCACTAATTTTTAAAATCAGGTTTGGATGAAGTCTTTTTTCGTCAGAATAATTTTGTGTTTCATTAAAACTACAGACTTTCATGAAGTTTTGTTTGTAAAAGTTTGTTTTAAAATTACTTTATAGACTGGATTTTCTCATTTTGGATTTAAGAAGTTTGCAGGAGTCCGAATGCCTGCATGAACGAACACACCTCTTCATCGTGTCTGTTTGTGAGGAAGACCATGAAATCTGGAGGACTAAATACAGAATATTCCTGCAGGTAATCAGAAATATTAGTCTGTCCCATCTATCAAATAAATTATAATAATATAGGGACATGAAATGTGAAAATTTCCTATCAGAATTATAAAAGAAAGTATTTGTATGAATTAAAAATAAAGGCTGTACATTATTAGGTAGTACATAAATGATGTACCTTCATTTTTGATAACTCAAAAATACTAACAATTCTCTGTTTTGATCATGAATATTGATTTGCAGATTTCATATTTTGCCTCTTTCAACGTTTTCTGACCTGTATGACGCTGAAGTTGGCTTCCGATTAGCGAGGGTACTAAAGGAACATTCCACTGCATTTTACCCACTGAGTCCACCTTAGACCAGGTCCTGTTCAAAAACTGCTGGACCTAGACCGCTCAAACCTGGATTAAATTATGATTTAGATACTAGATAAAATATATTGTTTTTTTGTTCAATATTTCTTGGTTTGTTTCCTAATTACTTTAAAGTTCCTGTTTTGGTGTTTTGCTTTAAGTTGCCCTTCCCTTGTCCCCATTACCCTGAAATTCCATAATATCAGAAACTGTGATTAATGTATTCTTCAGTATTTAAATCATAATTTAATCCAGGTTTGAGCAGTCCAGGTCCAGCAGTTTGTGAACAGGACCAGGGCAAAATGCAGTGGAATGTTCCTTTAGTACCCTCGCTAATCGGAAGCCAACTTCAGCATCGTCATTTTTGTTATGTTTTCTGGTTAAATAAAGTTTTTTTTACATTCATAAACATACCAATTGTTTTTGTTTTGTGTCAAGAGATCACGAATAATCAGAATTTCAGCATCAGCCTCCCTTTTCTTTCATTCTGTGTTGGACAAATGTGTTGTTATTGATCTGCTGCTACAGTAATTCACTGATGATGTCTGTCCACATGTGTGATCTACTAAGATTGATCCAGTCAGAGTCACTGACCTTAGTTGGATCTATCGTTCAGAAACTAAAGAGCAAAAGTTTCTCAAATTACAACAAAGACCAAGAGAAAAATAATAAATAAATGCTGCTTGTAGTGGCAGAACTGATTATTGTCCCAGAATTCAGTAAATCTTGCAAAGACTCAATTGAAACATTAGCTGGTCGCTGTTGCCCCCTAGTGGTAACAAGTGGAACCAGAATAAGCATTTTGTTGTTATATTTTGTTTTAAATTGTATTTAATTTGGTCTAAAATGATCATTGCGTGCGCCGTAATTCACCCCATGGTACGTTCACTTCATTTCTGATCCATGTTAAACGATGCTGTTTGTTTTTCGTAAGTAAGAACAAAAACACGGTTTATTTTTTTTTCCATAAATTCCCCCTAAACTCCCCAACATTGAGGCAAACACATAACCGCCGCTTATGCACAAACACAACAGTAAGAGATCATTTTAATATTTAGAAAAGAAATAAAACGCAGGTGATGTTGTTCCCGGAGCTCCGAGTGGTGGAAGCTAACCGTTAGCATCATTTTTCTACCTGCAGCGCAGCGACAAGAATAAGAAAAATCTGCGGCGCCATGTTTGAAGGCAAAGCTTATGGCGTCCGAGGGCTTTGTCGCACTTCTGCTCTTTTGTTCCACGTTTAAAGACCCCATTTCTGCCCCAGAACCGCTCAAAGTCTCTCATGGGGTCCAACCCCCAAAGAGAAAATGAATTTTACTTTTGATTCGGTTACTTACTTCCTGTTTTTGGTCCGGGGACTTGCGAGTTACCAGGATGAAGGTAAGTGCCAGGATGGAGGAGCGGCGCCCCGGGGCTGGCGGGTTGCCAGGTTTGAACTATTTCCCCTTGGCGTCTTTTGTCTGTATCCCGTAGTTCATTTTAATTTTAACTGTACGTTTTTATACATACTCACAAAACATACAGCTAATTTAAGTGCATATTAAACCACACTCTCAAACACGCGTGTGCGTTAGAAAATTGTTGGTATTCACAGAGGCCATTTAAATGGCTTTGACCAACCCATAATCACAAAAAACCTGAAGAAACTTAAAAAGAAGATAAAAAGGCGAAATAAAACTGAACTATTGAAGCAGGAACAATCCCCCTTTTCTGTTGTGTTACATTAAATACAAATATGCTCATTAGGTAAGTGTAGAACAGCAACAGGACTTTAATTTTAACAGTCATCATTAAAAAATGCGTCTTAAGAACTAAAAGTGACATAGTTCATAAAGAATGCACCATTACCTCAAAGAATCAAACCTTAACACAAAGATAAAACAATTTTTGACCCGACAATGACACTAAACCTCTTTTGTTACCAAAATAGTTGATAGTTTGTTATTAGTCAACAACAACAGCAATAATAATAATAACAATAATAATGAAAAATGAGTCAGATAGTAAGTGGTCAGTCTATCAGGTTACAACTATTGGAAACGCGTGTAACGTTACCCTGTGGAAAAGATATAGATCTGGCAACCTGTTTCTACGCTTACAATATTCGGAGCAACCTCCTTAACTTTTCTTTTCCTTTATAATTAGAGAACCATAGTTTAAAATGTGTTAATTTGCTCTTTCAGAAGTTTTAATCCTCTTAACATTATTTGTTTCAGTAAGATGCTGTGTGTTACATCTAAAGTTAGTTCAAATATAGTTCCGCTTTTGTGTCAACCGGACCGTTTATAGGGACGGACACCTCGAAGCTGCACAGGTCCGGACCTCAGAATTTGTTTCAGAACTGACACCATGGAGGGTCCGCCGGTCAGAGTGTGAGTGAAGCTCTTATAAATGTTCTCCGTGTTCTGATCCGATGCTGGTGTGGTTGAAACGGGTTCGGGTTCTATTCATGTGTCGAATAATAAAAACACACAGAGCTTCCAACATTTTATTTTTCATCATGATTCATGATGATCACCACGACGACGATTGTTTAATTTTGTTAATTTTGTTAGGACACGTTTTAGTTCAAAATCGATTTTTAATTCAGATTTGTTTGTTTTTCTAACTGCTCTCGAAATGTGTTTTCTTCAGAACAGAAGATGAAAGAATAAGACGAAAGCTGGACTTCAATCAAACATTTCAATTCAGAAAGAAAACCTTTAACGGAATATTTAGTCAAAACAATTTTACTTTTAAACAGGTATAAAGTTTTAAGAAAGAAGTCAGATTTTGGGGGGAAATAGTGATAGAAATAACTTTTGGTAATTATGAAGTTTCCCCTAATTTATGGATAAACCAACAGATGTTTTATTAGATGAGTTTTTATTTTATTTTATATAAGGATAAACTGTAAAATGTTGATTCTAAACATTTTGGGTCATTTAATGAGACAATTTAAATCTCCTGGAGAAAAACAGATAATATCTGCAAAGTGTTTATAGACTAGTTTTCTTGACCTGTAAAGACTCTACATGTGACCATAGTTTACATGTTTACATTAAACAGTTGTTTACATGTGTCGAGTCTTCACACGCAACGAGTCTTTACATGCAACGTATGTCGACATGTGACAAATGTTAACATGTAACACGCGTGTTCGTCTGCAGGTTGGCGTGCGGTGACGTGGAAGGCAGACTGAGCTCCCTCTTCAGCCGGGTCCAGGCCGTCCAGAAGAAGACGGGACAGTTTGACGTGAGTCCGCTGACGTCCTGCTTTTCTTCTCCGTCCTCCTCACTGACGCCGTGTTCCTCTGCAGCTGCTGCTCTGCGTCGGGGAGTTCTTTGGGACTTCACCTGCAGCTGAAGCAGAGTGGCAGGAGTACAAAACCGGAGCCAAGAAAGGTGCGGAGAAACACAAAGGAGGCTTCAGGAGCTCACCTTCATCTGAAGAACGTCTACGCCTTCGTCCTGCTGCGACAGCGCCCCCTGCTGTCTAAAGCAGAAGTAAAAGCATCTCTTCTCATTTCTCCACCTTAGCCCCCATCCACACCTACATCCTGGGAGCAGCGAGCCAGGAGACGGTGAAGAACTTCCCAAACGCCGACGGCTGTGAGCTGGCGGAAAACATCACGTATCTCGGTACGATTCCCATCCCCATCCGTCCACATGGAACTTTTCATTTTTTTGTTGCTCTGCCCGATTCTCCTGTTTTGTCTTTAAGCGTTTATGTCACCACTTTGGGTTTATTGACTCTTATTGTAAAAAATAATATTTGGCATAAGAAATCAAATAACCTCTTTTGAATCGATTACAATAAACATTTTATTCTTGGGGACGTGAAACTGACTTGATTCTGAGGTGATTTGTGCTTCAGGGCGGCGGGGGGTGTTCACGGGCGTCTCTGGGCTGCAGATCGCGTACGTCAGCGGTCAGGAAGCGATGCAGGAGCCGGCGCCGGCTCACTGCTTCACCTCCAAAGACCTGTCGGCCCTCGTTACCCCGCTGACCAGCAGCTCCAAGTTCCGAGGGCTCGACATCCTGCTGACGTCGCAGTGGCCGCGAGGGGTCTGGCACTACGGCAACACCCCGGTAAAAACGCCTCTTTACGCGCTGGGGGGCGGAGTTGGTGCTTCTGGTGCTAAAATTCTGGTTTGTGCTGCAGGAGGTGAACACAAAGTCGTGTGGAAGCAGCTCCATCGCCGTCCTCGCCGACAAACTCAAACCGCGATATCACTTCGCAGCACTAGAGGGCGCCCACTATGAAAGGCTGCCGTACAGGTGAAGCCTGGAGCCGGGTCTGGACTGGAATCTCAGGATCACTGGAGCTCATGTTGAGATTTTGTCTTTGTTTTCTCAGGAATCACGTTGTCCTGCAGGAAAACGCTCAACACGTCAGCCGCTTCATCGCCCTGGCAACCGTCGGTAACCCTGCCAAGAAGAAGGTGCGTGTCCTGGTTTGAAATTACTTAAATGATGAAGAAAAACACGTGAAATCTCACAAAGTCCTGAAGTATTTAGCTTCCTGTCCGCAGTATCTTTATGCCTTCAACATCGTCCCGATGAAGAACATGGATCCCACAGAGCTGGTGAAGCAGCCGCAGGACGTGACGGAGAACCCCTACAGGCGTCCAGCAAAAGACAAGAAGGAAGCGCCAAAGCCAGCCTTCAGCACCGAGGAAGAGGAGGTCGGTGGAATCCCGCACAGGTGTGACGAACTTCCTCCACATACGAACGTCCCGCCGTCTGTCGTCTAGGAGCCGGCACAGCAGTTTTTCTTCGACCTGGGTCGGAAGCAAGACGGGAACGCACGCGGGCGCGGCAGGAAGCGACCGTCGGACTGGGAGGATCGAGGACGCCACCGTCAGGAGCAGCACAGGCAGCCGCGACACCGTGAGTCCACAGAAACCTCCACCGTAGTGCCGAACATGAAGCTGGATGGTGAGGTTCTGTGCTTTGCTGGTTGCAGCGCAGCCGTCTGGTCCCTGCTGGTTCTGTCTGGCCAGCCCGCAGGTGGAGAAGCACCTGGTCATCAGCATAGGGACACACGTGAGTTCACACCCTAAACATCTCCATAAGGAGCTTCAGAGGAGGAGCAGCGATCCAAAGGTTATGTCAGAGGAAGCAGCAGAAGGATGGTGGAGGTTATTTGTTAACATTTATTTTCTCTCAACAGCTGATCTGAGTTTTTGATGAGGTTTCATGAAGAAGACAAATTCTTTTACCTTCTGGTGTCAAATACTGACAGTTTTTTTTAATCCCAGTTACATTTTTCGTAACATTTTAAGGAATAAATCCAATTTTAGAAGAATTTTTCTCTAAAATTCCAACTTTTTCTACAAGCAGAAATGTCAGACCTCATGGTAAAGACTGGATTTCTCCAACAGTGACAGAGCAGAGCATCACCAGCAAAGATCTGGCCTAAAATGGTTTCAAAATGCAGGGGCTCCACAGTAGAGCCTTGGGGTACCCCACTGCCATCCTGGACTGAAGGACCAGATGGTTTTTAGTCGTTCTTCTTTCTTACTGCACCGTCAATTAAAAATTCCACCCCCACCACAAACTCAAAAACTCTTGCTTACACACCTAGTACCCGGTGAAAAGGAAAGTTTAGCTTGACAAAAGATCCCGCCCCCAAATGATGACATCACAGTCCCCCCCCCCCCCCCCAAAAAAAAAAAAAAAAAACACAATGAAAATTCGTGATGGAGCTCAAGTAGATTATTTCAAAATCCACTAACCAAACCAAAAAACCATAGCCGGTAATATCCAAAGGAAGGTAAGTTATTATGGGATGGCCGCAGGGCCTACAGCTTAGCAGTGAAAATTGAGTACATGAATTGTTGACTCAAGCTGAACGAAACAATGTGAACACATTAGAAAAGTGGGCGTGGTTAACAAAAAACCTCAGTTGCCAAGGATATCTAAATTTACTTTTGTCAATTCTTATAAAAATCATTCAGTAAGGGTGGAGTGGGTGGTGCCTGTGGGCCATACAACGCCACCCTCAACTTTTATTAATTAAATAAATTTAAAACAATCTTTTTTTGGAGCTTACTAGATAAATCTGAAGGTCCATCAGTCTAACCTGGAGCTTGGTGTTCTGCAGTGCTACCTGGCTCTGGCCAAAGGTGCCCTGACTCCTCGCCACGTGCTGATCCTGCCCATCGGACACTACCAGTCGGTGGTGGAGCTGAGCTCTGAGGTGGTGGAGGAGATGGAGAAGTACAAGTCGTCTCTGAGGAACCTCTACAAGAGCAAAGGAGAGCGCTGCGTGGTGTTTGAGAGGAACTACAGGAGCCAGCACCTGCAGCTGCAGGTACCAACAGAAACATCCCTGAACGAAGCATAGTCATTGTGGCCACAGGGGGCGCTGTGACGTCATAAAGCAGACCAAAAATGTACTTTGAGAACAGAAAACACATTGTTGCTCACCTGATGTACAGTTTATAAAAGAAACATTTGACTTCAACATCTAAAGTTCAGCTCCTCATGGTGTTGATGCTCCTCAGGTGGTTCCTGTCCCTCTGGACCACTGCACCACAGAGGACATCAAGGAGGCCTTTATGGTCCAGGCTCAGGAGCAGCGCATGGAGATGATGGAGATTCCCCAACACACAGACCTCAAACAGGTAAAGCGTGGCGGGAACCTGGAGCTGGAAGGGTTTGTGGATTGTTGACGTGTGAAGTCTGCGTCTTCAGATTGCTCCTCCTGGGACTCCGTACTTCTACGTGGAGCTGGACTCTGGGGAGAAACTTTTCTACCGGATCCAGAAACATTTTCCTCTGCAGTTCGGAAGGTGAGAGTCCTGCGACGCTTCTGAACATCTTCTGCACGGTGGCCGATGGGAAAGTGCTTGTGATCGAACCAAAATCAGATTTTTAACGCAGAAATAAATGTCTGACATTCGTAAAATAAGAGCTCCCAGGAAAGTGCTGATTCATTTTTTCTTCCTGATAAAATAAATTGGAACGATTTTTTTTGGGAACAGGGAGGTTCTGGCCAGCGAGCCGTTACTCAACATCCCGACCAGAGCCGACTGGAAGGAGTGTAAACAGACCAGAGAGGAAGAGGAGCAGAGCTGCAAACAACTGAGGGACGACTTCCAGCCGTACGACTTCTCCTGGGAAGACTGAAGCGTGAAAAGCCTCGCCGCTGTTACCATGGTTTCCACTCACACCGGTCATTAAGCTGGTGATGCTTTAGTTGTATTAGGTCCAAAAAGCTGAATTTAAGTTTTTAATAAAAAAGAAAAAGCTAAGCAGAATTGTGTAAATGACAAACTTTTTTTTTTATAAACAGCCTTATTGGTGATTTTTAAACATTTGTTACATTCCTGAAGAAAATCTGATCAGGCAGATGTCTGCTCCTCCCTGAAGGTTAAAATAGATATTTTAGTAAACTTCAGACTGTTTAATGGATGCTTGAAATTATTTACTTTTATTTTGAAAATTAAAGCTGCAGACATGTAAAGTCACGTTTTTCTGTTTAGAAAAACTCGTTGGAAATGGCAGTGAACTAAAAAGGTTACTTCTGTTTTGAAGGCACACAGTTGATTTATTTCAAAGTGGATTTCGAGTTTCCGTAGCAACTGCTGCTTACACAGGCCACGCCCACAACATTAAAATGATTAACCCTTGTGTTATCCTAGGCACTTTATCATTGGGAGTTGGGTCATCTAGACCCAGTAGACAGAGCTCTGAACCTTTTTTCTTCAATGATTTGTGATCTTCACTGGTGTCCATGGATTACATGAAATCTTTCCACCTTTATCCACCTTTGTCATGGTAGGGGGAACACGTCAATGGAAGGGGGGGGTCATCTAAGATAGGACAAGGGTTAAAGTGACATTTTTAGTGACGGGTGGGGGGAAATCGACACGAGTCAAACTGAAGCCTGAAGTGGGAGGAGCACATTGATTTTGACCCCGCCCTCTTCTAGAAAAGAAAACAGCATCTACACGGGACAAATTAAAGTTAAATGTTCTGGTGGGTTCACACAAAACTTGCCTGTCAATCAGGTAAATTCAATCAAAACAGATGGCAGAAAAGAAAAGAAAAAACTCTTTACATTTGTCATTAAAATTCGAAAAAGAAATAAAATTTAGAAAGCTTTAAAAACCAGAAGGTTATTTTAGGTATAAAGTTGGATTTCTTAACCTGGAGTTCAATCACTCCTTTTGACTCTAGTGGTCAATGGAGGTACTACAATATTCAAAATCATTAACTAGACAGGGTAAAGTGTAGTGTGCAGTTATTGTGTACACATCGTCAGTTTTAGAGGGATCATATGAGGGTGTGTAGCAGTTGTGTAGCATTGGGAAGAAGCTGGTGACCTTTGACCTGTAGCTGCATCCTGAGGGCATCAGGTCAAACAGGTGGTGGGCGGGAGAGGCTCAGTAAATATGTCATTTAAACATTTTCATCGTTTGTAAAATATATTTTGAATTGTTTTATTATCAAAAGTACTCAAATATGTTCAATTTGAAGTAATTGTATGGCACTTACATAATTATCAGATCAGAGTAAAAAGAAAAAAGCCTAAAACTAGGAGAATAATTCTAGTTTTCATTCACTGTTGAACCTTTAAAATTTACATCATCACTGAAGGTAAATCACTTTATTTAAATATTAATATACTTGCATAATCTACTGACAGAAATCCCCAGAGAAACAAACGGGAGGCCAAATTTAACACAAATGTTTTATTAGTTCGTTTATTTGGCATCTTAAAGACGTCAACTGCATTCATGTAAATATTTGCATAAAACGCCACAGTTCTGCATTAAAAAAATGAAAATCAAAGCTTCAAAATAAAAGACTTTGCTGCTAACCAACGATGAGTCCACAGATCAAACTTTAAGTGCAAATAACAGAACTGAAATATTACACGTTACCGATTTTAAAAAAGGTAAAGAAAACGGGAACGTCAGCGGGGGGGGGGGGGGGGGGGGGGTGGAGAGTCTTTAATCCTTCAGAGGGAAAGCTGCTCGGTTTGGCTTCATTACAGAAAAGCTACACTTTAATGAATGTTGGTTTAAATTAAAACAATGAGTACAGACCCCCGCAGATGGTGGCAGAGGGCCGTCGCTGCGGGAGCTCGGCCCCCCCAGGCCTGAAGGTCCCAGCGGCTGACTGACCAGGTTAGACCGGTTAAAAGGTGGAGCTTTGTTTGGTTTACATGTAGTTCCTGGACTTCCTGATGCCGCAGCAGAGAATCATGCTGAAGATCATGCCAAAGATCTGCAGACGGGAGGATGGAGACGGTCACGAAGCGCAAAACATGACAAACATTCACAAAGTAAACAACATTTAGGGTGGAAGCTGCTCATGAGAGAAACGTTTAAAGTCAGTTTCATCGCAAGTTTGGGGTAGAAACCTTCAAATCGTTACATAAACTGCATTTTACAAAATTTTAAATCATTTTTCCATGTTTCTCGTGATGAAACCGACACCATTACGATGCATGGAAAGGTGTTTACATTTGATTTAAATTTTTTAATGCAGAAATATTGCATAAAAAGTAAGATTTCAGCTTTAAAAACAGAACAGTTTTAAAGAACTGATTTTTAAACAAATCTTTGATGTGATGTCACAACTTTCCTCCAGAGGGCGCCATCCATTAAATACGGATCTTTATTATCTATACGTTTATGCTTAAAAATACAAACATATTCAATGGAGTTTGTATTTTTCTGTAAACTTATTTGTAGCAGCCCTACTGAACCCAGTGATGATTTAATGTCAGGACTTTTACGGGATCTTTGGATAAACTTTAATCCTCTAAAGATTGGACATCGCCTGGTTGGATAAAATCATTTAATAACCTGTTGTTTTTTTAAGATGACGGCAAACAAAAAGGGACAACAAGTAAACACGATCTGGGTTCCTGTTTCTTTCGACAAACATTCATCGATGACATTCAGCCATCGATCTGAGAACAGGACTGAGTGACGTCACCCATAGAAGGCGTTTACTTCCCCCTCCAACCAAATGAAGTCCATTCAGTCACCAATCTGGACATTTTTGCGGGATACACACGCCGCCATGTTTAAGCCGGATGATGCCAGTGATTGGTTCAGGTTTCTATAACCGCTCTGGTCAATCAGGAGTGAGCTTGTTGGAAGGCCACGCCCCTACCACTGAAATCTGTCATACTTTTTGAAGGTGGGGGCCAGCAGGCGCCGCCTACTTTGAGGCATCCGATTGGTCAGTTCATAACTAACTACAGAAAAAAAAATGTGAAAAGGAGGACCATTAAGAAGACGTTAAATAAATGTATCTGAACAAGAATAGTTATTCTGACCGGCAGAGTCACAGCTGTTTATGTCTTAACCATCCTGTGGACATAAACCAGCATTCAGTTTTTCTAATCTAGTCAGAAACTCAGAGTTTGGAGTCAACAAAGCTGGGAACTGTAAGAATTCCTTCATTAGTGGAGGCAGGTAGAGTTCAGGCTTTAACTCACCTGTCGGACAGGTGAAGAAGAAAGAGAGAGTTTGTCATGTATTCCGTCTAAATTCTCATCAGGAGTTTGAAAATCTGGACTTTACGTTTTGGAAACCGAACGGCCTACATCCTGAGTGCTGGGGGGGGTCGTGGATCCATGGAGGTGAATGAAAACACGCTTGGGTTCATCATAACGAGCAGAGGGACGCAGTCCCGTCTGTTCTGCGTTTTGTCACACTTCTCACCGTGACGACTCCGATGCCGATCCCGACTCCTCCAATGATGTGCAGCTTGTTGTTGAAGATGCCGTCGATGGCGGTGGGGCAGCTCTGTAAAGACAGCGTTGAAGCGGCTCGGGTTCAAACACGTTTTATCGCTACGTTTGGGACAAATTCAGGCCAACTTGCTGTGCTGTACTGTGGGTGTGTGGATGCTGTGTTACCGTGGTGACGAGGATGTTCAGCCCCTCCTTCTTGGGACAGATGTCGTTGGCGCCATCAAAGACCGTCCCTGTTGGACCGCAGCAGTTCAGCTGCAGAGGAGAAGCCGCCGTTACGATCAGCCAGAATTAGGAGCAAACAAAAGTTGGGGCGGAGCTCTCACCCCAAAGTGGATGCCACGCAGCGTCTCCTTCAGCGCCTCCTGCTTGGTGGTCTGATAGTTGGAGAACGTCTCCTTGTAGAACTGCGTCAGGTCCTCCACCACCTGCACAAACACCCGGATGAGCAACAAGTAGTTGAACATGTGTGTGGGTGTGTGTGTGTGTGTGTGTGGGGGGAGGCATACCCTGTCTTTGTTGGAGAGCCCCCAGATCCCTGCAGCCACCTCCACAGTCAGGATGAGGAGGAGGAAGACGAAGAACTAGAGAAAGAAGAGTAGTAAGTAGTGAGTCTCAGCTTCAGACCAACATGAATCATATTTATGGTCAAACTTAAACATCTACCCAGAATCAAATTTCACGTAAAGACCACAGCTTTACCACTTTTTCCATGTATGACTAATTTTCATCCGTGTGATCTGCACACTATGCAGTGGCTGTGGGACGCGGCCTTTGCAGGCAACGATTTCTCCTATCAGCTGCAGAGCAGATGGACTTTAGTAAAAAGATCCTGAACATGGACTGCATGCTTGGATTCATCGATTTAGAGCAGGGGTGTCCAAACGTTTAGCAAATGGGGCCAGATTTGGTGAGGTGACGATGTTTGAGGGCCAACCGATCGACCTGCCTTCTAGGAAATAACATTATCTGTGTTTTGGAGTATAATTCGCCTTTTTTTCATAGTTGGACCAGAGTGATACTCAGGAGTGACTATTTTTTTTAATTCATTATTTTTCCCCTGATGGTCGCCTGGGGGGGGGGGGGGGTATGCAGCAAAGGGGAAGAAGCACCCCTTCAATCCAAACAAACAGGAGCTCGCTTAAAAATAAGAAGCCCTGAATGATCTGATGAAACCAGACATTGTAGAACTCTTCAAATGCTGGGCATCGCACTTATACTCCAGAAAGTACAGTATTTCCAAATGACCCATTTAATTAAAGTGTTTGTGGAGTGGGAAACTATTCATGTCTTTATTTGAGCAAGTGCCGCATTTCGCTTGTAGGCCGGACTTTGGACATGCCCAATGTAGCAGGAGAAGATATTCCCTACATGATCTCTGAAGCGTCTCAGAGGATCCGTTTGTCCTTGTGAACAGGAACCAGCCGAGGGGTGCGGTTCTGCTGTGGACTCCAAAGACTCACCAGTCCCAGCATGCACGTGGACTCTTTGATGGCGCCGCAGCATCCCAGGAAGCCCACCACCATCATGAGAGCCCCCGCGGCGATCAGGATGTAGACGCCTGCAAACAGAGACAGGCCTCAGAGCTGCTGCTGCTGCAGACTCACCTCCACCAGCACAAACAACTTCACTTCAGCATGCAAATGTCAAATGCACCGTCGCTATGGTAACCCGGCTGTCAGCTGCCTGACTGATCACAGAAACTTGTGTGAAACCGTAAAGTGACTCAGCAGCAGCAGCTTGACGCGCCTGAATCATGAGGACAAAAGCGGCGGCGGCCTCCAAACAAACAACCTGTCATTAACATGTTTGTCATTTCGATCTCGTCCTGCTCCTCGCTGCCCACCGATCCGCCCACGAAGGAGCCTGCCGCCATTCTCTGACTGTTCCTCCCTGAACTCCAGGGACAAAGACGGGTCTGTGCAGTGGGGAAGAATGACGGCTGTGTGAAAACGACCTCGCCGGGGCCAGCGCTGGCCTCAGCACGCCCTGCTGCTGTGACGGGCGGTGAGGAAAACACACAAAACTGAGGCTCAGAAGGAGCGAGGACTCCTCTGCAGCTCAGAAGGGTGACAAGGAGCCGTGAAGACAGACCAGAGCCAACATGCGGCGGCTCATCGGGTCACAGAGTTAGACCGCACTGTCAGCTGAGGAGAAGTGAGGCCTGAACCAGAACAAAAGATAAAGCAGCTCAGATTCTCTCTGATAAGGTCCAGCTTCCCCTCAGGTGACCTCACTTAGCTTCCATTTCCTCCCCCGTTACCATAGAAACCAGAAGCTGGCTCATTTGTCTACAATGACAGAAATAAAAACTGTCAAACTTTGCATTTCTGGGTCAAATTCAGACTCTTAAGAGGCTGAAATTAAATATTTGAATCAAACTTTCAGAAAGATTTAGATTTAAAACAAAAACTTTTCAAAGAAGAAACTAGTTAGACCGGATCTTCAAAAATCTCTCGGCTCCATGATTGTAGAAACCTGACCCCAACCAAAAACCGGTTGGTCTGAGAGAAAAGACTCTGCTTTTCATGAAGGTCTCAAAGACATTTCTGCCGTGTTTCTCCTTAGCAGTAATAGCTTTAAGGGGACGGGGGCGGGGGCGGTCTTACCAGTGAAGAAGACCGTCGGTGATTCCTCCACTTCAAACAAGGATTTGGTCTTGGAGTCAAAGCGAAGCCAAAGGCCCACGGCCAGCACGCCGGTTCCTGCCAGCTGGGGGGAGAAAACACAGCGGTGAGGTTCTGAGCATTTCAGGACTCCTTCCATCCTCAGATCATCCCTGCAGGAAACTAAACGGCTTCAATGGTTAAACTCCAGTTCTGCCTCAAAGGCTCCACTGAGGCCTGGAGCTGGACGGCGACAGTTTCAACTCTTCTGGGTAATCTGGACATGAAAATGAGCCTAAAGCTCCAGGGTTTTACTTTAAAACAAAAACACTTACGTTAAACCATAAAGGAAGACTGTAGACATTTCTTCAGTTAGGAAGGAAGATGTGATTTTATTAGGGTGTGTTTTAGAGTAACAGCTGAAGCTGAGAGTCATATTTAAGAAGATCCTACATCCGGTTATCATTCGAACTCAGATTGTTCCTGCATTAAAGACCAAGTCTGAGGAAAATAGTCCTTTTGGTGTTTCTAACGTGTTCATGTGGCATTTCTCTAATGGAGGACATTTATAAAGAAGATTAAGATCAAACTTACATTCAGGAATATTTCTTTAATCAGGAGAATATGGGGGGGGGGGGGCAGTTAGCAGTTTGAAAAATATTTTATTTGTGACGTAGAAAATACTCTGGGCGGGGCCACAAGCACAGCAACGAGGGAAGGGGGGGGTGCTCAATGCCAAAGGTCCCGCCCCACAACTCAGGTGAAGTTCTAATGAGCTCCTGCCGCTCAGGAGAAACTATGTCCTAGAAAACAGGTTTTTGGATTTGGGTTATAACAGCATCTTGATAATTAAAAGATCATGGAGAACAATTTGAAAATAGATCAAAAGATGATCGGAGCGGGACTTTAAACTGGATTAAGCAACGTCACTGTGCAGAATTTGACAAAAGCAGTTTCAGTTTAAACCATTTAATTTGATTTAGGTTGAACTTCTCTGAAGGTTGAAGTTCTCATCTTCTGGTAAAAACGTAAACCTTTAAATCTGAACCTGCTGTGCGATGGTGCGACATCTGAACATTCACCGCTTTCATTTGTCATTCTTGGACATTTCCATGTGTTCTTTAGAAATGCCGTCGTCGCCGTGACGCCAACCAAAGGTGAGAACACAGCATTCCACTCGAGTTTGAACAGATTTAGCAACAGGTGAGAGACTAATAAACTGCTGTGATCCACCAACCAGAGGCTCTTTATTCATTTTACACAGTCACACCTACGAATCTGATGTCATCCAGTCATGCAGCGACATGAAGCCTGCTGGGAAAAATGTCAGGGTTTCTACTCAATGCAAACGAAAATAAATGACTAAATGCAGCTGAAAAATATGACGTTCATCCAGCTGGAGCTGAACAAACAGGACAAACATGTGACCTATCCCTAACCCACCATGACAGACTCAACAGTGAGGCGTCCAAAAAGCCTTTAGAGGACTTTTGGGACCTCCAACAAAGGTTTGATTCCCTTTTATGCACAGACAGCAGCTGCTCGTCTGAATCATCCTGAGGACGGACCTGACGAATGTTTTTGCATCTGAACATTAGTAATGTTTGTCTTCACAGATTTAATGGTTTTGTTTTTAAAGCCTGGAGCCACAAAAATCCAGATTACAAGTTCCACCTCAGGCACAGGAACACAACACTGTTTTCCTGCCGTGTTTGACGGTCACATCATGACATCATGGAGGAGAAATAAGGAGCAGCCGCAGCATTCAGAACAACGACCGGCGGAACCTTCGGCTGTTCAACTCCTGGCTTCAGTTCAGGAGACCCAAAACCTTTTAAACTTTCTGCTTTTGATGAAGCTCCACCCGAGACCTGGAGCTTCAACCCTTTTTCTGCAGCGTTCATCACAGAACGACATCAAGTCCTGACAGACCAGTTAAAGTCTGAGCTACAACAGACCATGTCCTTAATAAAAAAAGGAAACGGGGGGGGTTCTGCTCAGGTGCTCCAAAGGATCAGATGTGGAACCAGCAGGTCCAAACATGCAGACGGAAAGTTCCCCTCCCACAGATTTGGTCAACTCTTTAAGAAAACTGTGATTCATCATTTCCTTTACAGGAATTCAATCAGGGAAAATAAAACATGAGTTACCACGTCGTGTGGTAACCCCTATGAATGATGGGAAGGTGAACAAAGTGTTTCTATGTCAGACAACAATGGTTAGTCCTCACCCCCCCCAGAAACCCGTCACATGAACAGCAAAGATGATGATGAAGAAAGCGGGTCGAACAAACGAGATGAGGACTTTGTTTCCAGACAAACTTCCTTCTGGAACTGAAAACCTGAAGTTTGGATCAGATGTTCTGATCCGAGAGGGAAAGTATACACCAGACTTTCCAAAAATGCCCCCAACTCTGACAGGAAAAGACACAAACTCATTTTGATTGAGTTTGTTCCTCAGACTTGTTTCAGTCGAGAAAACATTCTGGATGGATTCTGCTGACATAAATGCCAGAAATGACCCGATCAGCCGTGGAAGTGAAGACGAGCAGGGATTTCTGTAAACAACGCGTCATCCAGGAAAATGACCAGTCATCACAGGGATTCAGACCTCAGCTTCACACAAACATGTTTGGCTCGTCAGTAAGTGGATCCACAAAACATCAAATTCACATCCACAAAACCATCAAGAACTCCAATTTACAAAAAAAAAAAAAGGTCATCTAGAATACATTTAGTTATCACATTTATAATTTAGTGCACCAAGGACTTAAGTAAAGGGAGCATAAAAATGATCTGCTCCCCTTTTATTTTCACAGAAAAGGTTTGTATGTTATGATATGAGGATGTAATGATCGCTGTTGGGCTCAACTTTTTCTAACTTAAGAACAAAAAATAAATTGTAAGTAAAAGAAACCTTTTTTAAGAATCCTGTCAAGTTCAAAGCTGCTGATAACTTTTTTACTCACGTTTATTCTTCATTTTAGCAAGTCGTTTGTTTTAAATCTATAGTTTGACTTTCCTCTTTAGTCTTTTCTCCACACTAACATGCATTACCTCATTTTAAAAAAAAGAATCTCCAGCAACAGCAGCCAATGAAATTCCACTGCAGGACCGGTTTGTCCCATCATGGTTTGGAGAAACGCAGCAACAGGAAGAGCTCATTTCCTCCACGCTTACATTAGAGGTGATTACTTCAGAACATTCAGCTGAAACTATTACGAGCAGAGAAATGTTTCCCTTTAACACAAGTCACAGAAACAAAAACTGATTTTCAAGTTGTGGTTCCTACAGTTCTAGTACGGAGAACTTTCTCTGTAGATCTGCAGGTAAGATTTGTCGTTTCACAATAAAATGAGAAGAGGGGCTGATGTGGAAACTGGATCCGACTTCAAGCAGGAACCCCGCTCTGGCCGCGGTTCTCAGAAGTCCTCTGCAGGTTCTGCTGCTGTCATGTTGTTAAAGCAACATGAGAATTACTCCACACCCCGCATGGAGCAACACCTCGGCTTAGTGTAGCTGCTGTTCCGGTGGTTTTTCCATTACGCCTGAGGTGCTAAGAGGTTGAATCCCTAGAAGGAACTACAAGTCTTTAACATGGCGGACTCTTCCTAAGGTCAAAGGTCTACAAAAACTGAAAAATTTCACACAAGAACTTCTGCAAAGTCCGCTTGAAACAAAGTTTTTCCCCGTTTTGAAGGAAAGTGGATTCTGTCTTCAGACAGAAGGAAAACCTTTTTTCATCAAACTTGTTCAGAAACAAATTGAAGAAAAACTTGAAAGTTTTACTTTCCAACTCAAGTATTTAAGTAACATCATCTCTTCATGTGACGGGTTTCTGGGAGGGGTGAGGACTAACCACTGTTGTCTGACAGAAACACTTTTGTTCACGTTCCCATCATTCATAGGGGTTACTACATGCTGTGGTAACTTTATTTTTTTATAAATAATATCTGTGACAGTTCCCAGTTTCATTTTTCTTGATTCTTAGTTTGACTTTGTTTCCTTTGATCATTATTTTTCAAATGTGTAAAAACTTTTTGTTCTGCAAATGATTTGTAAGAAAAATGACGTACAAATAAAGTTTGATTTGAAGTTGAGGCCTTCATTTATGGCACTTTTTACAGGTAAAATACCAATAACTGTTTCTCAAAGCTTAAAGGTAAAAGGTATAATAAAAAAGGTAATACAAGTTAAATAAATAAAACACATTAAGTAAAATACATTAAAAGTTCAAAGTAAATGGCAGTCAGAAGCCAAAGCTAGCTACCGGCCCATTAGACTAAAGCAGAGGGTCAGAGGCAGGACATTCCAGAGCTCAGCGGCTGAGAGGACAGGTATCCACGAGTTTAACGCTTGGTTCTCCCTCACTAAACAGCCATACTGTTTGTGTAACCATGACAACAATTCATCTAGTTGTTTTGCAAAAGCAGAATCCGTTTCAGGGATGAAGGTCTGAGCCCGACAGGCTGAGGAAGAGGAGGGAAAGCTGGAGGGTCTGTCAGCCAACGAGCGGGGACTCCCATTTTAAAATGATGCCGATGACATCACGCTGTTTCTGAAAAGAACTTTGTATCAAACTCAACGGTTTCCAGGCAAGAGTTTTACTCGTTCATGGCGTGAAATTCCCCATAACTACAGAAAAACAGGTTCAGAGCAGTTCAGAACAAGAGTTATGTATACAGTTATGGTTCTATGAATCCCGGATGACCCAGAGGCTCTAAGCCCCGCCTATGGTGGTCAGAAGGGATGAAATCAAAATTATTACCATTGAAAAACACAGAAAGTCTGTTTTTTTAATCCATCTTAAATACCCAAATAATATTTTTACTCATTTAAAATAAAAAGTGCATTAGCATAAATCCAAATTTAATTATTTAGAAAAACAACAGTGACACAAACCAATCACAGCAGAAAACCACAAAAATAAAAAAGCTTTTCTGTGAAAAATGTACTTCTAAACTCGACTAAACACCTGTTTTTCTCTCCAGAACCTTCCTACAAACTTTTCAACCGCAGCTGAAGCTCATTTGCCAGGAATCCACTGAGAGAATGAAGTAGAAACCTACCCAGAAGAGGAAGTTGAAGCCAAAAACCAGGTATTTCAGGACGTTTCCCTCTGCCATGGTTCTCAGGTAAAGCTTTTCAGGAGAACAAAAGCGTCTCTTCAGCTCAGCGAAAAGAAAAGAGTGAAGGAGGGAGCAGGATCTGCTTTGTGTGTTTGTGAACCACAACAAGGTGTGGCTCACCTGAGTGCTCAGAGAGGGGAGGAGGGAGGTGGGGCCGGTGGAGAAGCTCCACCAGCTGAGGGCGGTTAAGGCGCTCAGGTTCACAGAGCTGCAGACGGCCCCTTTCCTCATCACCAAAGTCTCCGTTTCATGGTCAATGATGAGCCTAAGAGAGCAGAAAGGTCTGCAATACTATAATAAATTCTCCACTGTGCAATACTCAGCAGGAATCATACTCTCACTGTAAACGGCTGGCCCGGGACCAGAGACCCTGGTTTCGTTTTCTCACTGTGATGAAATGACTATAAAGATTCCTGAGAAGAAGACGTTCTCCTGCAGATCACATGTCTGAATTCACAACATCATCCATGAAAGAGCAGAAGGAAGGACCAGAGAACGCTGCAAAAACCAAATCTTAGGACAGTAAAAGGAGCCCTGTTTCAAGAAAAAAGTAACTTACTGAAAAAATTATTGATGTTTAAGAGAACATGTCTATGTTTTCTTAAAATAAGAATAAAATAAGAGGTTTCTCTTTCCCTAATGATGTGTTTTTGACTTATTTAAAGAAAGTTTGTCAGTAACCCTGCACTGTAAAAACAGGCTCTGTAGAGATAAGTTCAAAATTCTTAACATTTGAAACACTTTAAAGTTTCTGCATCAGTAAATCAAAAGTCAGTTTTCAGGGAAAGAATATTTCCCTCTGACTCTCAGATGACTGCAGAGCTTCATTCTTACATTTTCTGAACCCTCTGCATTCCTTTTAGAGATGCTGGAGCCTATCCCAAGTGCTGTAGGGTGAAGGTAGAGTTCACCTGACCCTCTGGAACCATCAACTAACCCAGGGGTCTGCAGCATTCAACACTTCAATAACCATTCGAGTTCATTTCTCGCCGACCACGACGCATTAGAAGCAACGTCTGACTTCACCCTTTAGGGGAAAAAACAGAGTGTTGAATTAGTTACAGTTATGATCAATATAAATTTGCATAAATGAAACTTAAGCATACAGAGAAAGTTGCTTTTTTTAATATATTATAAGATCAGATGAGTTAAATAAAGTTTGAGTTGGTTTACTTTTTTACTTTATATGATTACCTTTTAAAACTAAAACTCGGAGGGGTAAAAGAGCCACAGAGGAGGGGTAAAAGAGCCACAGAGGAGGGGTAAAGTGATCCCCTGAACTAACCTATGAAGGATGTTTTTGGTCTTTTTGCTCTGAGGGTTGGGTGCTGACCACTACACCACCGCCAGAACTAATCTAAATCATTAAAGTCTGATTTGTGCTTTGATTCTGCCTCCCCTCCGCTCTGCGCCTCCTTCTGCCGTTGGGAAAACGACTGGTCACAGCAGGAGCTGAAAGCGCCCCCTACAGGACCCTCTGGCTGTCCAACAAACATCCAGTCAGGTCAACAAGCTGTGAAACATCAAAAAGGATTCCCCTCATGGGTTCACATGTGGATGTTATGCTGTGAAAATGTCTCTTTTGTTCCAACTTCATGCTTCTGTTTCATGACTCCAGACCTTTAAATGTTTATGAATTCACCAAATAACACGAGAACAAACACATTTATAGCATTCAAGAAGATAAACTTCACATAAATGTATTTATATTTAAAGAACCTGAAATCCAGGCAGGAAGTCTCATCTAACAGCTGACGCAAGATCAGGCAGAAAACGTTTCCTTCATTTACCTCACAGTCATCCTCACGGGGTGACCACGCCCCCTTTTACCTCATTCCTGGCATGAACTCGTTAACAAACGTGAATCTGACTGGCTGGACTCCCAATCAGAGGCTCAGCAGAAACTGTTTCCTAGAAAACAACACATGTTTGGGGATTTTTGGCTAAAATAGGAATAAAAATAAGGAAAAGACCCCTGGAAAGGCTTTGAAAAGCGATCAGAAGATGATCGGAGTGGGACTTTAAAGATCTGTCAACACACACACGTGTGTGCGGTGTGCGTGGGGGTGTGGGGGGCAAATAAGGTTACAGGGGTTAATGGGACCAAATGTCTGATCTAATCTTCAGGCAATAATCGAGTTTTAGAGCAGACTCATCTTCGTGGCTTTCATCCCTAAACCGTCTCACATGGTTTTTGCCGTTTTAGCTGCATTGCTGGTTTTGCACAAAGAACACAGGAACTCATAAAATATATCAATTATTTTTAATCAGGTCACATTTGAAGTCAATGACAAAGAGGAAGTTATAAAAGTGTAAACACTTCCTGGATCTGTTTTAGTGTCAGTTTGACCTAAACCCACTCAAGCTGCAGCAAACGGCTTCAACCTAAAAATCCGCTCACATGCCACCTCTGCAACAGAAAAGCCCTCAGCTCCTCCTTCCTGTCGCATTCTGCAGACGGATGGACTCTGAGGACGCTGAGCGTCCAGCTCCGACATGCGCGGTTCCCACAGTTCATAGCTGCAGGTTCTCTCCAGAGACCAGGATGCAGGCAGTTTGCATGGCTGCTTCATAATCTAATCTGCATGATGCTCCCATGTCTGAGGCCGGATATAGGCATGTGCGGGGGGTGGGGGGGCACCTTGACTACCCCCTCCCAAAACACCAGATAGAGTTTCAAAATATTAAAACTCAAATTAAAGACAAAAACACAAAAGGATGGAGATAGACATAAGAAAAGATAAATGCAGCCTCAACAGGGCCCAAAGCATTTCCTGCCAGTGCATGTCCCAAGCCCGGTACATGTCCCAAGCCCGGTGCATGTCCCAAGCCCGGTGCATGTCCCAAGCCCAGTGCATGTCCCAAGCCCGGTACATGTCCCAAGCCCGGTACATGTCCCAAGCCCGGTGCATGTCCCAAGCCCGGTGCATGTCCCAAGCCCGGTGCATGTCCCAAGCCCGGTAAACACAGACAGTCAGGAAGAGCATTCCACATAAAACTTACAACACACATCAAATAGACCAAAGGTAGTTTGATTAGTTAGTTGATGGTGTTTTAATAACTTTTTAGGGTCTCTTAGCACACCCAGACCCCCCCACCCCCCACTGATTTTCTACCTGCACCCCTACAGCGGGGATGACTAAATCCTGGACTGCTCAGAGAGAAGATGGACTAAAACTCTCACTGCTTCCTTCAGGAGACAGGGAAATCATGATTTCTTTCTGTTTATTTATGTTGTGTTAACATTTTAAACAGTGAAAAATATTTGGGTTTGGCTGAAAATACATCTGAAAAACATTCAAATGACTTTTTAAAATAAAGTTTAAAGTGAGTTCTTTGCGCTTTTATTGTGAAATAAAAACATAAAAAACATTCGAACTGATGTTTAAAAATAAGCAAAAAAATATTTTAGAGTTCGCCTAATAATAGTTTTTGTTTAGTTTTTTTAAACTGTATTTTTATTGTCATCAGACATGAAATTGAAAAGAAAAATTTCATTTTTTAAAAGCTTTGACAGACAAATTCAGTAATTTTTGCTTTTTTAAGTTTAACAGATTTTTACCATTTAACGTGGCTCAGAATAACGGTTCCTTTTCTAAACTACAGGAGTTGACGCCGTTTTTTTTCCCTCAGACTCACCCAGAAGATGAAGTTGAAGATGAAGAGCGCGTATTTGACGCATAACTCCCAGCTGCTGAGCGCCGTCATCCTCCCGGGTTCTTGTGCTCCGTGTCTGCGGGAAATTCACCACAGGATTTTCTTTCCTCTAACGGTTCGGTCGGAGCGGCAGCCGCCTCCTTCGCTGTAGCCTTCGGCTTTGCTCGACTGTTGTCGGGTAGTTCCGTCAGCGGCTTCGAGCTTTCAAGAAACCACGTGACCCACGCCCCAAAAACGTTTTTCCTTCATCCTTTTATTTGGATGAATCTGTCGGGCTTTTGTTCTTTTTTCTTCAGGTTCTTTATAAATCTGAGGATGAAGAACGAAAATATAAGAAAACATTTTCAGAAAAGCCAAAAATGTATGAAAATAATAAAAGAAAAATTCTTGCAGTTTACAACATCAAAAATATTTGTTTTTCTAAGTTTCATCAATACGTTTTTTCTAGCTGTTTTAATAAAGAAAATTCCTCTTTTCTGGGAAAAATAAATATTTTCTTCTTGTCTGAGGGGAGGCAGAGGTCAGGTCAACCTAAAGCAGTGACTCATGTTCTCTCCATGCTGGAAATGTGTCTGTTTTTCTGCAGAACAAAGGCGTCACTGTGAGCTGTCAGCCCACGGCTGCTGGAGGAGAACCAGAGGAGTCAAGAACATCCAAAAACATGCAAAAGCAATGACTATTTTTAATCATCCACTTTGCTTGATGACGTTCTAGAACTAAAAGGTTTTAAAAAGTGCATTTTTTTTTGCTTTTAACTCCTTAACCCTTGTGCTATCCTATGACCCCCCCCCCTTCCATTGACGTGTTCTCCCTACCATGACAAAGGTGGATAAAGGTGGAAAGATTTCATGTAATCCATGGACACCAGTGAAGATCACAAATCATTGAAGAAAAAAGGTTCAGAGCTCTGTCTAGTGGGTCTAGATGACCCCACTCCCAATGTTAAAGGGTCTAGGATAGCACAAGGGTTAAAGTTGAGTAAAAATGATGTCATTTCTCACAGAAATCTTAAAAATCTTCATCATGAGAATTAAAAAAAAAAGAAGTAAATTAACAACTTTTTAAAACCCACAAATTATAGCTTTATCACCATCAAAACCACCCACCTTTTGATCGTTTTTTTTTAAATATTTTTGATTTTCTTAAAATTATCTTGTAGAGGATTTTGGAAACTTGATTGCAGTCCGTCTCTGAGCTGCAGCAAACACAGAGTCTCCTTTGAGAAGCTGCTGGAACAACCCTGCTTTCATCTTTCTCAGTGCCTGTGCGTGTGCACGTGCTGCTGTGAGTCTCTGTTCTCCTCACAAAGCCTCCCTTCATGGCTGCAGCCTCTTCCTAAGGCAGAGAAAGACTCCGAATGTTTTCCCGCATTTTTACACGTTTTCTTGAAGCAAACAGTCCAACCAAAACAGATTTTTTATTTAAATGAAAACATGAAAAAAGGTAAATATTTGCCTAAATCCGACTTAGGAAAAGCATCATGACGATCTGCTGCCCTCCTGTGGTGAAATAGTGGAGTTGCACAAACAATCGAAAAGTGACGTTGATTGTGAATAAGAAATGATGTAATATATTTAAATATTATTTGAAATGAACATATTTTAATTAAAGTTTTAAATCTGTTTACATTTTATTTTAAAACTACATTAAAGCTACTTTACTGTTTGACCGTTTTTCTAATCTTGAATAAGTAAAAAAAAATCCTGAATTATAACAACTCAAAATCAAAATTCAACTTTATTGACAAAGAACTGTCATACAAAACCTCATAGTGCTTCATATAAGGGCGATGCGGGATGAATATTTTGAAGGTCTTTTTATCATTATATATACACATTTAAATACATTTATAGTCACTTTAGTTATAAATTTTTCAATATACATATATCTTATCTAAGTACTTTTGGCCTCTAAATACTTTTAATTCACTGACTTTGAAGTAAGACTATGTTTGTAGACCGTGCTACAGCTGTGGACATGTGCAGTTAAATAAAATAAAAACATTATCCTATACTCTATAGATGTTTGGTTTTCCATTATTAAGATTATGTTTATTATTATCATTATTATTGTCCAGATTTTTTCAAATATTTCATGATGAAGAAAGTTGTAACGTTAAGTTTTCCGTAAAATCAGTTCATTAAAACTGCAGTAAATTATGAAAACAAAAGAATTTATCAATCTGTATATTTTTTAATTTTCGTCTTAAAACAATCGTTTAAATGTTTATCCTAAAAACTGACCAATCACCTGAACTAGGTCACCTGTGACATGCGCAGTGAACATTTGAGGCTTTTAAGTTGTTAGATAACTTTTGATTACATTTCGTCCAATCATAGGCGCGTCACTTAGACCCCTGGACCAATCAGAGAGCAGTGCGCCTGTAAGGAGCCCCCGCGGGGATATGCAGGTCCAGTCTGTCATGACTGCTCGGTTCCGACGGCCCACGTCTCCGCGGGATCAGACATGAACCGGGGTCAGATGGAACCAGCGGAGAACTTTGAAGCTCACACAGAACCGGAGTCCGGCTGAGCCTCTCCGTCATGGCTCGAACCGGTTCCGGGACCCTCCTGACCCGGCGGAACCCCCGGCTGGACTCCTTCTTGAAGCGGAACACGGACCGGGATCTGTATGAACGGATTCGGGCCTCCGAACCGTGCGTGGTGGTGTCGGACAGCATCCACAGGGTCTACATGCACGTGGTTCTGAGCGACGAGCGCGTGTACCTCACCGAGTTCTCTCCGCGCACACTCATCACGGCCGCGAGCTTCAGGCGCGTGCGCACCATCCAGCTGGTGAGTTCTGATCAAAGTTAGTGGAGATGTTAAGGCAAAGCAGGCAGCTGCAGTGCATCATGGGAGAAGGTCCCGCGCGCGTTTATAACCGAAAAGAGACAAAACGGAGTAAAAATCCTAAAATGTTGCTCTAGTTCTTTTATTTTTCATCCAATTAAAGTTCTTTTTAGTTTATTTATATTGTACTTCATGGTTATTCTGAATCCTCGACGGTTGTTCAAGTATTTAAATATATTTTTAACGTAAAAACTCTGAATTTATTAGAATTAAACGCCTAGAGAAATAAAACGGCTGGAAACGAATTTTTATATAGAAAAAAACGAAGGAAAAATACAATCTAGATCTCAAATCTGCAATGAATGCAATTCATATGATTGAACAATTACAAATAACCTATATAAAAAAAGTACTACATTCATCCTTTAATGTTTTTAAACTCATCAAAACAAAAAAAGTTTTGGGAATTCAAAAAATCTAAATCTAAAAAAAACACATAAAAACTAAAGGTGTCATTTATTTGATGCTATGCAAAGAAAATATGAATTTTATTCTGAAGGAGACTTTTTTCCACAATTCTGAACATTGTTCTGTTTTTTTTCTTAAAGTAGAACCTTTAGGTCCAGAACTCATCATCATATCAGAATATTTGTGTTTCTTCTCAATTTTATTATTTAAAAATGTGTAATGTTCTCTTTTACTAGTAATGGATTTCCTTATTGTAGTTTCTTCCCTATGATGTTATATTTAGATTTTTTTAACCCCAAAAATGATTAATTTACTCTGATAATAACCATATTGTAAAATATAATACTGTTTAACATGGATGTGCTGTAGTTTCAGAGGTTAATTTAGTATTATTTAACATTGTTATGAACTACTTGTGTTAAAACCTTTAGTTATATCATAAAAATACGTTTTGTTGTTTTTATCATCACTGCTTCCTGTGTTTACATTCCTCCATAGGTTAAAATGATGCAGGACACTTTCCATGAGTTATCTGATTGACAGATGTGATCTAAACAAAAAAGAAGTAAAAATTTAGAGTTTTAAAGAAACAGTAAACTTCACATTTTTCCACTAATGGTTTTATTGTTTGTTTTGAAATTAAAAGAGTGTTTCGAGAAGCTTCCCCTAATTTTTCTCTGAGTAAACTAAACTATTTTTGTTTAAAACTTAATGTTTTTGTCTGTTAATGGCTAAAACCGATCCAAATATTATACTTTACGCATTTTTAAAACTACATTTAAACCCTAAAATATAAAGAAAAGCAGCTTTTAGTGTTGATGTACAATAAAAACCTAAAAACAATCCTTCTGAGTAAAATGACAATCATCTACATAATCAACCAGATGCCTTTTCCTTTCACACCTCCTCTTTCTAAAATTAAACCGAATATCCTCCGTTTGTCTTTTGAAACTGAACGTCCACAAAATCCGATTATGGGATTAAGAAACTGCCGTCCTGAGAGTATTTTTAACCTCAGTGAGCAAAGTTTAAAACGGTTTCAGCAGCCGCCTCCTCCTCCTTATATATAGAGCCTCATAGCCTGAGCCGCCTCCTCCTCCTCCTCCTCCTCCTCTGCTCAGTATCTAATGATGACCAAATAGGAGGAAATTCAAAGTCTCCTCCTCGCTTTGACTCTGTTGAAAACCTTCTTTCCTGCTCTGTCCTTCAGCTGGTTTTTCATTCTTCTCACCTGTGCAGGTGAATGACTTCCCAGACTTCCTCAGTGGGAAGGACAGGGAGCGCTGCCAGCACATTTGCATCACCTACATCACAGAAAAGCCGGAGGGGAGGAGACCTGATGGGGAGGGGCTTCCCTCTGCAGCTCCGCCCTCCCGCAGGTCCAGCTACTGCCCCACCCCCACCTCAACAGGTCAATAGGAATGCATAAGAGGTTTTTGAAGAGGCGCAGATAAACGCTTGAACTCCAGGAAGTGACGGATTTCATATAGATGAAAGAGTTTACTCAGACGGAAAAATCTGTGACTTGATCCTGGTGAAAAGAGAGTGAAGCTCAGGTGTTCTGCATGTCTGCACATCTCCTGTAACCCTAACCGCTCCCTCTCTCCCCGACAGGATATCCTGCAGAAAGGTGAGCGCACCTGAGTGGACCTCCCACTCAGTCATCTCCGAGACACCTGAGCCTCCACAGAAAAAAACCCTCCTGATCCAAGAGGCTAATCAGATTCTTCTCCTCCTGTCGGATGGTTGTCATGGAGACGGCAAACCGAGCTGCGATTCAGGAGTTTAGTCCTGCGGCGGTCTTGATGATGTCATCAGGTTTTCTCTGTAGGACAGCTCTGCATTAGTGCCTCCTGAGCGTCCGCCGCGTCTCAGGTATCTCATGACTTATTCACAGTGAGGGTGGTTTTCCTCATCCGGCCGCCGTCGCTTTGAAAATGTCGTGTTCTCGCCGGACATCCTGGGAATATTAATGGCACTGATAAAACACGCTCCAAAATTCCCAGCAGTCATTGCAAAAATGTTTGGTTCCTGCTGTCAGAGAAGGGATCGACCAGGTAATACAGCCAGAGTTCACAGCTCAATGTTGACTGTTGTGACCGGCCATTTTATTAGGAACACCTGTCCAGCTGCTCGCAAATGCACATTTAAAATCAGCCAATCACACGGCAGTAACTGGATGCATCTATGTAGACAGTCCAGACAATCTGCTGCAGTTCAAACCTAATAAAGTGGTCGGTGAGTGTAGATGGATCAGAAAACAACTTGATTCCAATTAATGCCAAAACTGAGCAAACCTTAAATTCCTTATCATGCAACTGCATTTCAAAACTCCTATAATTAGTCAGGTATAACCTGGTATAACTAATATTCAATCAGCATCAAAGCTAAGATTGAGTTACGGGTGAGAAAACTGCTTTTCTTTGTTAGAATTAAAACGTTTTTTCATCCAGAGCCAAACCCTGCAAACGGTTCAGCAACCAAACTCAAAGTCACTGCAGCTGAATCCAGGCCAGAGATGTTTTCTGCTGCAGCTTCCACGTCGTTTACATGAACAGAAGCACCAAAAGATGCATTTGAGATGGAAATATGTAGGAATATGAAGGGTTCACAAACAAAATACGTGTGATGCTTGATGGTTTCATGGTGAGGGTTCAGAGACCGCTCCGTCTTCAAACAGCAGCATCGAGTGGAAACTATGAGCTTGGTTCTCCTCCACCTCCTCCTCATCCTCTTCAGGAGGCGGTGCTGAAAGTTATTAAACGCTCAAACCTTCCTTATGGCACCTTTGACCGGCCGCATGGATTACAGCATCTGAAGAAGAGTTTAACCAGATTCAGACTTTAAATCTTTAGGAGGCTGCAGACAAACTAAGCAGCTCAGACCCCTTAGCTAACATAAGCGGTGCAACAAAAATGGCGAGCAATATCGGAGCTATCCAGCCGTACAGTTTGGAGCCAGATGGCGTCAAAAAAAAACTCAGTCAAAGGAGCTTTTGTGTTTTTAAAGCTTCACTTCAAAAATGGAAAGGATAATAAACAGCAAAAAATAAGTCCAGAAATGTTTTTTGTTTTTTTTAAAAGAGAAAGTATTTTTGTCGTTATGAAAATATCCACTTTAGTTTTAAAATGTACAAATCTAAAGATCCATAAATCTTGAAAAGTGATTTCAGTTGACGATATTTGGAAGTCTGAAAACATAACTGGACCTGCAGCACTGATGTCCTGCTTCACCATTGGAATAGACCATCTTAAACCCGTTTCTGACTTTTAAATGAATGCTGTTTCACCTAAAACGGTTCTGCTCACATTTGAATTCAGCTGCTTTTAAGAACATCAATAATGGAAAAAAGCTTCACTGCCTTCCGCTTTAGCTTTGCGTTCATTGTTTTCTCTGCAGCATCAGTTGGGCTTTCATCCCTGCGTCCAGAAACATCAGATGATGAGAGGCAGGGAATGCAAACACGTTAAGTCTGAATGGTTGCCTGGCGACCACAAAAACTCAACATGAGCCGTGTAAACAGCAGAAAGTGTGACCGGGGTTATCAGCCTCGCTGCAGCGACGCCGTTAAACTGTTTCTTCTGAAGCCGAGAGCTTCAGCAGCAAACAAACCCTCAAAGCATTGTTTCCTTCTGTCTGCTGAAGGGAGGAGCGCCCCCCGGTGTTCAAGTCAACTCGCTCTGCTTCCTGCCCAAACCCGGAGGCTCTGGGGCTCGTGAGGGCCCCCCGCCCTCCTTCCACGCCGCCCTCGTTTTACTCCACCTCACCCTCAAAGGACGGCCGGAAGACACCGGAGAGCAGTCAGGTACGACGCCGACTGTCACACGGAGGGACGAACCGTCAGGTCGGTTAAGAAGCGCCGAGAGAAAAGTCACGTCCTGGAAGGAAACAGAAAACAATCTGCTCCCTCCAACATAAAAGCAGACGCTGACAGAGCAAAGCGGAAAGAAACAAGTGAACAGCCAAACATGAAGCTAGGAGACTCACTTCAAACTCTTCATCTGAAAAGTAGGTCAAGCTGAGCCGAAAGAGATGAAAGACACGCCCAGTCTGACCCCCATCTTTCTGTTCCACCTCCATGTTTGGTGGGACTCAGTCAAATTAGAGCATGAAACCCAGCACGGAGCCCTGTGGTGCACCGTAGGTGATTCTGGTGCGAGTTGGATGAATATGAACTCGTCTAGAACCTCCATTAGGCGCTTTTGACCTTTTTTCTATCTATCTATGTATCTATCTATCTATCTATCTATGTATCTATCTATCTATCTATCTATCTATCTATCTATCTATCTATCTATCTATCTATCTATCTATCTATCTATACAATTTTAACTCCCTCCGTCAGGAACCGTGTGGGCACCTCCACATCAGGGCCTCAGCCAAGGCTGGTTTCCCCTTACCGCTTCATCCCAAGACCAGGGGCCTCATTTCTAAAGGTTGCGTACGCACAAAAGAAGGCGTACGCCACTCTCTACGCAATAGTTGAGATTTATAAAAAGCAAACTTGATGGGAAAATGTGCTGTCCTTCACGCTCTGACCCAGGCGTACGCACAAAAACGGGTGAAATGAGAAACGGCGACACCGTCGGCAGATGGAAGAAACACGTGAAAGTGAAAATGACAATCCTGCCTCTCATAAATAACATGAAGACTTCACAAAGCAAGTCTGACAATTAACAGCTACACCAACACCCGTTTGATCGATCAGCAGTGAAACAAACAAAAAAGATCAAACGAAAATTACAACAGAAATTCAAATGAACACAATGCCTCTTTAGACAGCAAGAAGACTTGCTGGCAAACGAGGACGAGTGTCTTATGAGCCGGTTCAGACTTCTTCGAGCCTTCCTGTTGGACCTCTGCTGGCTTTTGGGGGGGGTGTCACCCGGTGCATCTGGCGCATCGGTGTTCCCCCTGCGCCTCAGTCACCACCAACTTAAAAGGGATTCCCCAATTATTGCCGCCAGTCTCTCATCAAGACGGGTCAGCTCCGGTTCCCCCCCCACCCGTGGCAGAGACACTCTGGCGATGCAGCGGCAGACGTTTTTTTGCCTCGACTTTGATGTCCGACCATTTCTTTTTTATTTCAGCCTCGGTCCGAGGTTGTGAGGCTACAGCATTTTCACGTGCCTTTTTGGCATTAGTAATGCCCTCACTGTGCCCTCCAAACAACACTTTTCTCCTCTTTTCCACCTCGTCAACGATAACTTCTACTTCACATTGAGTGAAGTTACGTTTTTTTGATTTCCTCTCTGTGTTTGCTATGATTTCACAATCAATGAATATTCATTTGTGGGCGTTTCATGGACTATTTATGGGCAACTATGGGCGTGTCATGAAGCCGCAAAAGCTGCGCTGCTTTAGAATCGGTTGTGATTTATTAAGGGACAGATGTGTAGGATGTGCGTGCGCACGGTTTTATAAATCCCAATATTTCTGTGCGTACGCACGTCCTATGTTTCATCCGTACGCCACTTCTGACGCAAATCCTACGCAAAGTTTTATGAATGAGGCCCCAGACCTCTACCACACCCATCCATTCATTCATACACAAGCTCTCTCCACCCATCCCTGTCCTGAGCAGCCTCTCTCCCCTGCACCACAGTCATCCCTCTTGCATTTAACGCTCTCCTTACCCCATCTGTCCATCCCATTCGCGGTCTTCCTCTCATTCTCACTCCACTCACATCAGATTCATATACCCTTTTCACCAATCGCTCCCTTCCCATTCTTTCAACATGTCCAAAACATCCCAGTGCCTTTTGCTCTGCTCTATCAGCCAACTCTGTCATCACACCAGTTCTCTCTCGGATTACTTCATTTCTCACACGATCCATACGCGTCACACCACACATACTCCTCAAACATCTCATCTCAACTACATTCAGCTTCCTCTTTTCCGCCACTTTCAGACTCCACGTTTCAGCCCCATATAACGCTGCAGGCACCACCACACCCTCATACAATCTCCTTTTTGCATCCTTTCCCAGTGACCTACATTCAAACACTCTCTTCATTCCCCCCCATATCCTTCGTACTTCGTTCATTCTAAACTCTACCTCTCCCCCTATTCCACCATCCACACACACACATGACCCCAAATACTGAAAACACTCTACCTCTTCCAACAACTCCCTATTTAATGCCACATTCAATCTACGTTCACCCTTTAACCTCGTACACCTCATCACATTACCCTTTTCCACATTCACTCTCAACTTCCTTCCTTCCAAACTCCTCAACCAGACGTGCCAAGCTCTCTTCTGAGTCAGCCACTAGTGCAGTATCATCTGCAAACAGCAACTGATTCACACTCCATTCGCTGCCGTCAGTATTCACCATGCTCACACCCGTACCCGACACCCTTTCATTCACCTCTTTTACCACACCATCCATATACACGTTAAACAACCACGGAGACATCACGCATCCCTGACGCAGACCAACCCTCACAGGAAACCACTCACTCATGCTATTTCCTACTCTCACACACGCTCTACTGTTTCTATAGAAACTCTTCACACCTTCCAACAAACTACCATCAATACCATACATACTCAGCACAACCCACAACGCCTCTCTATCAATCCTATCATACGCCTTCTCTAAATCCATGAATGCCCAAAACACCTCCCTCCTCTTAGCCAAAAACTTTTCACACACCTGTCTCACAACAAACACCTGATCCACACACCCTCTACCTCTCCTGAAACCACACTGCTCTTCACCAATCATACACTCAGTTCCCTCCACTACCCTATTAATCAGCACTCTCCCATACACTTTGCCTACAACACTCAACAGACTAATACCCCTAAAACTACCACAGTCATACTTATCACCCTTACCCTTGTACAGGGGAACCACACACGCACTCATCCAGTCAAGCGGCACCTGCCCACTTGCAAAACACACATTCAACAATCTCACTAACCACTCAATCACGATCGCTCCACCACACTTCAGGCACTCCACAGCACACCCGTCCACACCTGCAGCCTTTCCTACTTTCAACTTTCCCACGGCTTGCTCCACTTCCTCTCCCGTAATTTTCTTACCAACCTCCAGCTTTACTTTGAAAGAAATGCAAATATTTGGGAATCATTTTAAAAAATAGTCTTTTTTAAAGATCGCTGAGGCTGATTGGATGAAATTTCAGGTGACCCGGAGGTTTGGCTCGGTTCTGTCCCGACTGCTGAGACGGGAGAACGTAAACGAGGCAGAGGAGAAGGAGCTTCATCTTTACACCGTTTCCCTGACATCCAGACTTTACTTCCACCTGCAGAGCATTTGGAGCAGCTTCCTCATCGTGAGTCAGTTCTGTGTTTGACCAGCAGAGGGAGCCGTTGAGCCTTTGTCCTGTGTATGGGATGGATATGTGACTTGAACGTGACTTGAACGTGACTTGAACGTGACTTGAGGAGACGCCACGGAGAAACAAAACTATTCACAGATAGTTTCCTCTTCAGGTTTGACTCAAACATCTGACTTTACTGCCTTTGTGTTCAGAGGTCCACTCTGATGCTGGATCTGCGCGAAAGGAGGTGTGCTGGATCACCTGACCCATTAGCTCCGCCCCTTAGGTGACAAAAGTCAACAGAACCTTACCCTGACTTCACATTAAGCCTTTGCTGCAAACTTGGGGGATTATTTCTGGCTCACAGCTTCTGGGTTTGTTTACAGCTGGGAGAGGACGGCTCACCTGTTCGGTCAGCTGCGCTCTGAGCTCCTGCGGGACGACATCGGCGTGGAGAGCTTGTACCTGCAGCTGCAGGAGCTCAGGACGGCTGCTCACCGCAGCGTCACGCTGCGCAGACTCTTCTGGAAGGTCAGACCCGATCACTGATGCTCAGAACCAGTCTGAGGCGCAGAGATCGTGGGGGAAAAAATTCTACATCAACCCTTGTAACCCACAGAAAAACTAAAGGAGCCTGGGTTTTTTTTGTGTTTTTTGTGTTTCAGTCCGGTGAGGTCTGCGACTTCCTGGTTCAGACTCTGGAGGAATGTCTTCACGGCTCCCAGAGCATCAGAGGAGTTTTAACAGCAGATCAGCTTCTGTAAGACTCGTTTGAGGGAAGCGTTTGGTGACTTTAGCTCAATCCGGGTTTATAAATAGAAGGTCAAAGACACTGGCGGCATGAGACACGTGAATGTGTACCATCTTAGCCCTGTAACATCGGCGCTTTAGCTCCAGGGATGACCTTCTTTCGACCACCGTAACTCTTCAGCTTTGCGTTTTTATGACACCAAATGAAAAGCACACATTCAGGTAACTCTGTGCTTCTGTCTGTGCTCATCCATGGAGTTCAACAGCAACCTGCTGTTTTCCTGCAGACTCGGCGCTCTGATTGTCCAGACGCTCGCCATCATGTTCAGGGAGACGGAGGTTGAGGAGGCCAGAGTCAGCGTCCTCTCTGTCGGAAAGTAAACGCTCAACCAGTCTGGAGCAAAAGATCCGTTCATAATAAACTGTTCTCTGAAAAACTCTGTTTCCCTTCTGTTGGCGTGCACAATTCAGGACCCGCTCCGGAGCGGGATCTTGAATTGTGCACGCCAACAGAAGGGAAAAAGACGACTGTGGGTTTGAACGCCACCTGAACCGAGTGTCTGTGTCTGGTCCTGCAGGGGAGCTCTGACCTCCAGAATGCTGCTCGCCTTGATTTGTGATCCCCAAACAAAGAACCAGGAACCGCCGCTGGACTCCAAGGTCAGCCACATCCACAGACCTCGAAATGCTGTTCAATAGAATCCTTACATCCTAAACTTAAAGTCCCATCAGCTGCACCTAGGTGAGGGAAATTTGTTCTCCGCATTTGACCCACGCCCTGGGGGAGTGGTGAGCTGCAGACACAGCCGCACTCAGGAACCATTTACAGAAAACTATTCATGCATCGTCTCAGAAATGCACAAAGACGGATGCTAACGCAGTTACCGCTAGTTACAGACGCAGACTTGAAGCCATGTTCAATCCTGCCTTAGCGACATGCATTCACACGACCACTTCCAACTATGGAAATGTGCGTTTCGGGCTTCTTCCTTAAAATTCTAGCATGCGCACATTGCCACGCCCCTTTTGTAAATACTGTTTTCGGTCTCCAGGTACCATTGAACGCGCGTTGAAGGTTAAACCAGATCGAGCTTTGAGCAATCGAGATTCGGCAGTGACGTATGGATGACGTCCTTTTCAGAACACAGAAGTACCAACAGTTTGAAAGTTGATCATGGAGGGAAATTGAATAAATACGGTTTGTTCCTGACCAGAATGATACGACACCAAATCTTTCATGGAGCCAGATTCGGGAGATTCGCACCACTTCTAACTGCAGGTGGCAGACATGCGGCAGTCCAGTGTGCACGCCTTATGCTGAACGCCTGTTCAAGAATGTGCGTTGCCCAGTGTGAACGTAACTGTAGAGTTTTTCAGGCCAGGAAGCAGCTTCATTCAGACAAAGCAGCACAAACTGCATCCACTGCTGTCTGGTGCCAATGTCCTTAATACTCAAAAAAGACATTTAAAGAAACCTTAGGTTTTTATTCTAAAATAATCTGTAGATGACGATGGATTTTCTTTAAGAGCTGCTAGTGTTTAAACTCCTTTCCCGCGGTTGTTTTTGTGTCAGCTTCCGTCCTTACGTGAAGAATACCTGGATGCTGCCGGCTCTCTGCTCTTTGAGCTGCTGCTTCTGGGACACCAGGTGGGTCCTAAGTCAGCTTTTCTTTAAGCACAACATGATGCTTTAGCATTGTAGCTGTAGTTCATGGTTAGCTAAGGGGTGAGGTCTGGGTTTGAACCCACCCTTTGGTGCCATGGGGCTCATGGGCAAAACTAAGGCTGACCTGAAAAATGAATTCTTTATTTACTGAATGAGGAATCAGATGATAACATCAGATGGATTCTTTTTTCTTTAGTTTTAACAGCTTAAAGTAATTACCAAATGAAAAAGTTTTTAAACCAAACAACTTTTGTTTTGAATTAAAAAGAAGAAAAGTTCTTGTTAAAAATAAAGAACATTAAACAATAAATTGAAGGGATTCGTAGTTTTTGTAAATGTATTTATAACCGCTTCATGAATTCAAACATGAAACTAGTGCTAGAAAACAGACTTTACCCCTCAATGCCCTCAGCTGTAAGACACCATTGAGCTGATTTGGTTAAAGGCATCAACCAAATGAAAGAAAAGCGAATATTTTGAAAGATGTTTTAGGAGTTTCAAACCAGCTGCTGCTTTGCTGTAGCAGTTATACACTCCTATGATGTGAAACGGTGGAAAATTTAACAGTGACTGAATTGATCGGAGCTAAAACAAAATGTTAAAAGGCAGGGAGCACATGATAGAGCCCTGTGGAACTCCACTTTTAATCGTCCGTAAAGACCTGTAATATCTGCTCTGTAAAAAGTGAAAGTAAAGACTTCAATTCTAGCAAAAAAAAACGTAAAGTTTTTCTGTAGCAAAACAATCTTAATTTAGAAAATGTCTGTTACTAGAATGTTTTTCTTAAAATAAGAATTCCATATTTATACAATTTTTCAAACCCCTTTGGCAATTTTTTCTCCTTATTTAAAGAAAAAATATTTTACATTTTGAAAATGTTTTACTCTTTTCTACAGGGCCTGTTTTACAGGATCCTAAACTGTTTCTAATCGACTCTGGAAAAATAAGAGAGATTTTACAGAAGAATTTGTACCTTCATCCTTAGACTTTGAAATGATATTTTTGAGGATTTGTCATCATTTGTTGTCTTTTTTCCACATCAGACAAGCCGGTGTTTGTCTGCTGGCACCTTCCTGTCTGTGGGCTGGATGCTCAACGTCCTTCATCCTCATCCTCACCTGGTAATCCTCCTGAAATGTGTTCATGTTTGCCAACAAACCCGATTCTGACGTAACTCTGCCCCCTACAGGCCTCGTTTATCAGCTACCAAACCCAGCAGCTGGTTCTGGCCATGGTGGGTCTTCAGGATTCCCTTCTGCGCGCGGCGGACTCGGTGTTGCTGTTCCAGCGCTGTCGCCTCCTGCTGGCCTGCCTGCAGCACAGCAGTCAGCTGACTCAGCATCTGCAGTCGCACTTCAGGGAAGAATTCAGGTTTGATTTTTTTTATTCTGCTACAAACTATTTCTCCATAACTTCCTTTCACGTTTACAGGAAGCTTTGAATTTTTAGTTTGATCATGTGACCCTTTTGAACGGTCAGATAGATAAGATAGTTTCTCTGACTGGCGTCTTTTCTTCCAGGTACATCGTGAAGCCTTTGTGTGCAGAGAAACTTTTGCCTCCGTATCCCATCAGCCCGCCGACTCAGCAGCTGATTGAACAGATTCTGACTCTCCTATTGGACGGCTGACGATAAAGGAACTCCGATTGTCCATGTGATGCTTTAGCTGAAGTGATAACCGGCACAAATCTTTCAGGCCTTAACAACAAAACAACATATCTGTGACCTTAGCATGACGTAACAAAATCAGGCCGGCTGCATCATATTGATGAGTCATGACTTCAGCTTCCAAAGGGAAAAACATTCATTTATTGATGAAGATTTAAAGAGTTTGCCTTTAAAAAAGGATCCTTTCTGAGTGTCTCAGACGATTTCAAACTAGTTTCTGTTTCACTGTCTATAATGTTTGTCATTTTCCACGTTTGTCTTAGAAAAAACAACGTATGTTTATATGCTGCTAAGGTGAAAATCTACCCCACTAAGGCTTTAGTTTCCTTTCCTGAAACCTAATTTCCAACTTTGCTTTTTAAAAAACCCACTCTAAAATAATTGTGTTTTTTAACTTGGAATTTTTCTGATGGAGGACATATGTATGATAATTGACATTAAAACTGGATTTCTGAGTATTTCTGCTTTCAAAATGTTGAATAAAGGGGAAAGGGGGGTGGGGTTGCTCTGGACCACAACTTACAGGTAAATTCTGGCTAAAAAACAGCATAATCATTTCTAATTAAAAAAAAAACACTGGAAACAACAAGAAAATAGATCAGAATACGATTGATGTGAGACTTTACCATTTAGATCAAGAGAATTAATCTGCTCAAAGCTGAAAGTAGAACCAGAGATTTTCAGAATATTTTTTTAAACCTTTCAGTCATTTAGCAGATGCTTCTAAACAAAGCAGCTCATTGGATGCCTCAGCCTGAGATTCTAACATTCTAGGGAATTTAAAAAGTAATAAACGTGGTCCCTGAGGTAGATTGAACTTCGGTCTATGTTTATATCTCAGATAAGACCCATACAAAAGAAACATGGAAACATCCAAACTTCTTCATTTATAACTTTGCTTTGAGGCTGGGAGCGCCGTAAAGATGGAGCTGCAGAAAACTGAGGATCTTCTTCCAGGAGTCCTCCTGAGCATCGGCGTGAGGTTTGGTTTTTCCTCCCCACAGCATCATCGCTGCAACGTGAAACAAAAACACTCAACTGCTGTGGTGCTCCTCCTAGACCACATTCTGTCTGGTGAATTCTGGGAACAGCTCACCTTTTTTCTTGGTGCCATGAAGCATGAAGTTGGTGACTCTGAAGTGAGGCGAGAACGGCGGCTCGATCAGGTGTCCTGCATCCGGGTAATCCAGCCGGGTCACCAGAGATTCCTTCCCGGCTTCACGCATCGTCTTGATTATCTTGGTAATGTAAGAGGTATTTTTCATTTTTTTTAAACGTTAGCAAAAGAACCCTCGCCACTGAGCAAGACGCTAAACACGATGGGATCCAGCAGCTAGAACTCACGTCAGAGGCAACCTCCACCGTCGGCCAGTTCTGATCGTCTGTGCCGTTGATCAACAACACTGGACAGTCAATGTTCCCCACCTGAAAACACACATTTTAAAAGCTGATCTGATAAACAAACACACGTTTTTGTCTCATCAGCTTCACTTACTTTGACTTTAGGATGCTCAACTTCCAGAANCTCTTGGTACATTCACTTAAGAAAATGCACTTAGTGTTTTTAGAGTTTGATCAAAGAAGTTCCACATAAGCAGCAAACACTTTCAAGTCCTTAAGAGCAAAGAAAACTACAAGAGCCAAACATTTGGGAGAATGTCTGCATGAAATTTGGAAAGAACTTTCTGAAGAACATCTCATTTCTAGTTCTTTTTTAACAGTTTTGACCCCATGGCTGCATGGTGGCACAGTGGTTAGCGCTCTTGCCTCACAACAAGAAGGCCCGCAGTTCAATTCCGGCTGGGGGACCTGAACCAGAACACTAATGGGGGGCCTTTCTGTGTGGAGTTTGCATGTTCTCCCTGTGCATGTGTGGGTTTTCTCCGGGTTCCTCCCACCCTCCAAAAACATGCTTCATGGGTTAATTGGTTACTCTAAATTGTCCCTAGGTGTGAATGTGAGGGTGTGTGATTGTGGCCCTGTGACAGACTGGTGACCTGTCCAGGATGTTCCCTGCCTTTGCCCACACGTAGCCGGGATAGGTTCCAGCAGCCCATTGACCCCGAAAGGAATAAAACAAATTAGAAAATTAATGATGACCCCATTCAGGTCCTGATCTACCACTCCCAGAGAATTTTTCCTAGAGGGTCCTGCTGCAGCCCCCCCCCCCATGTTTACCTGAGGCCTTTGCGGCTGCCAGGGATTGGTCGCATGCTCCACAACAAACCCATGGCCTCTTTTCCCGTGTACGTGCCTCCAAAGCTGATGTCCTCTGAAACTGAAAATTAGAAGAAGTCTCAGCACTTTCATGCTTTAAAAGCACAAAAAACTTTACAGTTAACAAAAGTCTGACATGCACAGAAAAACACCAACAAAGAACTCATAAAGTTCTTCTAAAAATCCTTCTGATTCTCTGTTTTCTATGAGTTTTGTTGACAAAAAGCCCATAAATATTTCCAACAATAAAGCCTTAAGATCCAACATGTGAGCCGTTACCGTATGGACTTTACACTTCTGCTCTGGCCAACAGACCAGTTCACAGATACAGCAGAGCTTGTTGAATTCTGGGAGAGGTCAAAGGTGAAGGCCTAATTAACGTGTGGAAATCAACAATGGCAGAAGCAGCAGGCTGCTTTGGGGTCATTGCTGTGTTTTTAATGCTACAACGGGCACCAACTTCTTGTAGAATGAATGGGAAAGAGGAGGGGGTTACTTCACACTAAGAGTCCCGCCCACAACTCAGAGGTGAATTTCTGATGAACTCCTGCCGCTCTGCAGACACTATGTCCTAGAAAACAACACAATTTTTTAACATTTTGTCTAAAAACTGCATTGTCCTAATCAAAGACCACTGGGAATGCTTTGCAAATAGATCCAAAGATGATCGGAGCAGATCTTTCTGTTCGTTAAGAGACCCACTAACGGGAAAACTGTGTTTCCGCAGGCAGTCCTGAATTGTGCATTTAAATATGTCTCATAACGGTTACGTCTTGGCTTAGTGGGTGCCATGTTTGATGAGGCCTTGAACTCTGACCCCGTGCATGCACAGCCATACCTGTGAACTGGTCTGGTACATCACTGTGTGTATCAGGGCCGGCTGCTCCCGCCCCCTTTGGCGAGCAGCGGCCCTACACAAACAGGAGTCACAGGGAATGCGCTGTGGAAATAATACTTAAATAAAAAGTCATTCAGTGTTATTACAGTAAAGGTAAACACAAGAGAGCAAAATTCTGGTTGTCATGTGTTACCAACCCACTCCCCCTTTTCCAGGCCCCCTCATATGGATATGGATAACCTGGAAGCTCATAATTTAATCTGGATCAAAGGAGAACTGACCAGAAACCGTCCCCTTGTGGTTGCTGACGTAGTGCCCATAGGCCTCCCAGAAGTCCTTATCCTCGCTCTGATAGAGGGATCGGATGGTGACCGGACATCCTGGAGGCAGGTTCTCCACCCGAACGCTGAACTTCTCATCCACCAGAGCCCGGGACGGGTGAACCGAGAGAAGAGGCGGGACGGCCCGAGACATGACGGACGCGGGTCTGTAAGAACATAAGAATGCACAGGACGCCATGAATCCAGGAGATCTGATCAACCCGGGTCAGAGACTGATTAATAATAATAATTGATCCCATAATGGGGAAATTCTTCTCCGCATTTGACCCATCCCCTGGGGGAGCGGTGAGCTGCAGCCTAACTGAGGCAGTAGCGTTAAGGGTCTTGCCGAAGGACCCTCACTGGGTGATGTTAATTTCTCCCCATTGATTGCGAGAAGTTAACATCACATCTCGCCAGTACCATTGTTCATACCTCGCCGGGAATCAAACCCTGAATTCCTGCATGGTAGCCACTCACCTTACCAAACGAGCTACCCAACCTCAGACCTGGGTTCTCTGTGAGGGCAAACTTTAGAACATTTAATTCATAAAAAGGTCATGATGTGTTCCAGTAATTCAGCCAGAATAAAGAAAAACTCAGAGAAAAGAGAAACACTTTATTTTAAAGACAGAGTGGAGGTATTTAGGAGAAAGTTTTCGATGTGGAGGAGAAGCAGTTCTACTCCGAGCTCCCCGCGGGTGACCGAGCTTCTCACCCTATCTCTAAGGGAACGCCCAGCCACCCTACGGAGGAAGCTCATTTCAGCCGCTTGTATTCGGGACCTCGTTCTTTCGGTCATGACCCATAGCTCATGACCATAGGTGAGTACTGGAACGTAGATCGACTGGTAAATTGAGAGCTTTGCTTTTCGGCATAGCTCCCTCTTCACCACGACGGACCGATAGAGCGACCGCATAACTACAGACGCCGCTCCGATCCGCCTGTCAATCTCACGCTCCGATTTTCCCTCACTCGTGAACAAGACCCCAAGGTATTTAAACTCCTCCACCTGGGGCAAGGACACTCCACCCACCGAGAGGTGGCAAACTACCTTACTCCGGTCAAGGACCATGGCCTCAGATTTAGCAGTGCTGACCCTCATCCCAGCCGCTTCACACTCGGCCGCAAACCACCCCAATGCACGCTGGAGGTCCCTGTTCGATGAAGCCAACAGGATAACATCATCTGCAAAAAGCAGAGAGGAAATCCTGTGGTCCCCAAACCAGATCCCTTCCGGCCCCTGGCTGCGCCTAGAAATTCTGTCCATAAAAACTATGAACAGAACCGGTGATAAAGGGCAGCCCTGCCGGAGTCCAACGTGGACCGGGAAGAGGTCTGACTTACTGTCGGCTATGCGAACCATACTCCTACTCCGGTCATACAGAGACCGGACAGGCTCCCCGGACCCCATACTCCCAGAGCACCCCCCACAGGATGCCACGGGGGACGCGGTCGAACGCCTTCTCCAAATCCACAAAACACATATGGACTGGATGAGCGAACTCCCACAATCCCTCCAGCACCCTAGATAGGGTGTAGAGCTGGTCCACTGTTCCACGACCAGGACGGAAACCGCACTGTTGTTCCTGAATCCGAGGTTCGACTATTGGAGGGACTCTCCTCTCCAGTACCCTGGCATAGACTTTCCCAGGGGGGCTGAGGAGTGTAATTCCCCTATGGTTGGAACACACCCTCCGGTCCCCCTTCTTAAAGAGGGGAACCACCACCCCTGTCTGCCAGTCCAGTGGTACAGTTCCCGACCGCCACGCGACGCTGCAGAGACGTGTCAACCAAGACACTCCCACAGCATCCAGAGACCTGAGGTGCTCAGGGCAGACTTCATCCACCCCCGGGGCCTTGCCACCGAGGAGCTCGTTGACTACCTCAGTGACTTCAGCCCGGGTAATAGACAGCCCCACCCCAAAGTCCTCACTCTCCGCTTCTTCAAAAGAAGGCGTGTCAGTGGGATTGAGGAGATCCTCGAAGTACTCCTTCCACCGCCCGACAATGTCCCCAGTTGAAGTCAACAGCTCCCCACCTGCACTGAAAACGGTGCCTGTGGAGAACTGCTTTCCCCTCCTGAGTCACCGGATGGTTTGCCAGAATTTCTTCGAGGCCAACCGATAGTCCTTCTCCATGGCCTCACCGAACTCCTCCCAGGACCGAGTTTTCGCCTCTGCAACAGTCCGGGCCGCAGCTTGCTTAGACTGCCGGTATCTGTCAGCTGCCTCTGGAGTCCCGCAGGCCAGCCAGGCCTGGTAGGACTCCTTCTTCAGCTTGACGGCATCCCTTACTTCCGGTGTCCACCACCTGGTTCGGGGGTTACCGTCGCGACAGGCACCAGAGACCTTGCGACCACAGCTCCGAGCAGCAGCAGAGACAATGGAGGTGGAAAACATGGTCCACTCGGACTCAATGTCCCCAACCTCCCTCGGTACCTGTTTGAAGTTCTCCCGGATGTGGGAGTTAAAGACTTCCCTGACGGAGGGCTCAGCCAGACGTTCCCAGCAGACCCTCACAGTACGTTTGGGTCTTCCAAGTCTTTCCGGCCTCCTTCCCCGCCAGCGAATCCAACTCACCACCAGGTAGTGATCGGTGGACAGCTCCGCCCCTCTCTTCACCTGAGTGTCCAAGACACAGGGCCGAAGGTCGCCTGAAACAACTACAAAGTCGATCATTGACCTCCTGCCTAGGGTGTCCTGATGCCAGGTGTATTGATGGACACCCTTGTGCTCGAACATGGTGTTCGTTATGGACAAACTATGACGAGCACAGAAGTCCAATAACAAAACACCACTCGGGTTCAGATCAGGGGGGGCGTTCCTACCAATCACACCCCTCCAGGTGCCACTGTCATTGCCCACGTGGGCATTGAAGTCCCCCAGGAAGACAATGGAGTCCCACGTCGGGGCACTTTCCAGTACCCCTTCGAGAGACACTAAGAAGGCCTGGTACTCCGAACTGCTGTTCGGCCCGTAAGCCGAAACCACAGTTAGAGACCTGTCCCCCACCCGGAGGCGGAGGGACATGACCCTCTCGTCCACCGGAGTGAACTCCAACACTTGCCGGCTGAGCTGGGGGCTCACGAGTAAGCCCACGCCAGCCCGCCACCTCTCACCTTGGGCAACTCCAGAGTGGTAGAGAGTCCAACGCCTCTCCAAGGACTGAGTTTCAGAGCCCAGGCTATGTGTGGAGGTGAGCCCGACTATATCTAGACGGTATCTCTCAACCTCTCACACCAGCTCAGGCTCCTTCCCTCCCAGAGAGGTGACATTCCATGTCCCAAAAGCCAGGTTCCATGATTGGGGTTTGGGCCGCCGAGGCACACGCCCTCGACTGCCACCCAAACCACATTGCACCGGCCCCTTTTGAAGTCTCCTACGAGCCCCGACCCTGGGCCTGGCTCCAGAGCGGGGCCCCGGTGACGCCAATCCGGGCGACGTAATCGGGTCCTTGTTCTTTCTTATCGGGTTTCTTATCGGGAGCGGGTTTTGGACTGTTGGAGGAAGCTTAAGTGCCTGGAGAAAAACCACACGTGCATGACAAGAACACGTAAACTTTACACAAAAAGGACCCATTGAACCACAACCTTATTGTAAGGCTATAAGGCTAATCGCACAGGGAAGATGGCGGCCGGAGGGACAGGCATAATCACGACGCTCCTAATTTACTGTATACTCTCAAACTTGTTGAAGCCTTTAAGTGAACCTCAATGGAGAGTGGACAACAGAGCTCAATTGTTCCATTCTCTAAACAATTTGACCAAACATTATATGGCTGTGAGCTGTAAACAAATGAATTTAGTAATGGCGAAAACAAGTATTGGCTTTGGGACCCACGCACTGGCTACGACGTTCGTTTATCCGTCACTCTACAAGATCACCAACCGGACTAGTACAACAGCGGTAACAAAATCTGTATCGGCCACTGGACTTATCATTACAATCTGCTTGATGTTATCCGGGGACATCCACCCATGCCCAGGCCCGATCACCGGGACATCAGGAAAAGCTAACCGTGCAGTGGCGGCTACACGCATCGCTCCTACCTTACAGGTATGCTCTTCTGCACCCTCGAGTGCTTTGGTACGTCATGCTAACCAGCTGAATCCTCTACCACCAACAACAACTGCGCTTGAGCTGCTTGTCCGGGGAGCCGGGGGCGATGGCTTGGAAGGCGCGGTGCCAGGGTGGTCCGGCGGCGGGAGGCTTGTGGCAGCGCGGGACCCCGGGGCGTGTGTCAGAGCATCGCAGCATCGCGGCAGTCCGGAGTCAAAGGTTCAACAGCGCGCTTCAAACTCAATATTATATAGGACCAAGAAACTATGGAGTCCTATACTGTTCATAATTAAATAAATAAATATTTGATTAAATAAATGTGACCTCATGCAAATACACAGTCAACCAATAAATCTCTCATAAATATATAAAAAGACCATGAAATGGTGAAAAACCTGCACATTGATTTTAAATTAGCCATTATATTATTCAATATATTTCATTTTGCTTTAAAAACCTGTTCATTATTTTAAAAAAGCATTTTAAAATATTCATTTTATTCATGTTGAATATTATTATAATTCTACTTCTTTTTTCAGAACCTTGGATTTCAAAATCAATATTTTCCAAAGTAGCTTTGTTTTTATTTCATGTTGCTGTTTTTCACAATGGCGTATTTATTTCATAATGAGCCTTTTCAGCAGAATGGGTCTATCTGTCAATCAAACCAGACAAGGCGGAGACACTTTTGTGATTGGCGATTCCTTTACTCAGACATAAGCAGCAGCACCCCGACTACATCGATCGAAGATGCTTCAGTGAACGTGACGGCGCGATGCCCACTTCTCAACACTAGGGGGAGTGTGCACCTCACCACATCCACAGTGTTACCAGAAATTGGGCAGTTTTGGTTCTAAATTTGCGGATAAAAGTGGCTTTGGGCGAGTGTGCATAATTCGGGTGATTTTGTGGTCGGTTCTGCAATTTTCATCTTCTCATGAACATCTAGTAGTGGCCTAAGTTAGGCTGAGTGGCTGTTGGACTTTCACAAAACTTCTGTGAACTGGAGTTCATTAAACACACCATACCGCGTGTGGGAGGAGCTAGCAGCTAATGCTTTAGCCTGATAGCCACTTGGACCGATTGCCTGTGTTTATCTCACTTAAAATGCATGGATGCACAATGCACACGGAGAATGTTAAGAGATCAGGTTTATTTATTTGGAATAGTTCCACAACAATGTTTCCATGTTTGAGTTCATGAGATCATCCCAGAGAGTCTTCAGCTCCTGCAGTCAAACTATGTCTGTTACGTATAAATCAGAGCGCCCAGCACAAAAAGTGTGTGTGTGTGTGTGTGTGTGAGCGCAAGTTAAGTTAAGGGTCTGTTGTTCAGTTCGCCGGAAAAGTAATAATAAAAAAGTATATCCAAAGTATAGAGACTGATTCTATTAATAACCAGCTCTGAGAGGTCTGAACGGGAAGTGATCCCAAATCAAACCCCGGATCTCCGCTGCGTTTACAACCAGAAAGAGAAACTTTCGCAGGAAAGGTTCAACATTTTCCCCAAGAGGGGAAAAAAACAGAGGACCTGATTTATAATCATTGTCTCAATGAAAATAGAAAAAATATCATAAGGTCCAAGATGCCCGAGCAGGCTTGTTCCCCTATCCACTGCTGTCTGGTCCGACTCTCTGTCGGTCCACCAGCTCGCCTCCTGCGAGCCGACATAAGGCACGATGACGTCAGACTGGATCTGTGAGCTCAGACAGCAGAGCTGTTAGCTGCAGAGCAAACGAGAGCTGAGTGAATTGCGTAAGGGTCAGGAGTGTTTCTCGTGGAATTCGAGACGTGGACGACCGGAGCTCCTTTGGTCCACACAAACCCTCAAACTACAAAAACAGAGTGGTCCATGTTTGCATCTTCTGCAGTAGACAGATTGTTTGTCTCTATTTGATCTCTAATGTCAGCAAAGCCGCGCGGATATCGCTGAAATATGTCATCTCTCTGACTGGAACACCGCAGTCAGAGCGGGTATCGAGGAATAAGAGTCGATATCCATGGATCAGCCAATGAGCGTTTAGATTACGCCCATTTTCACTGATTGACAGATAGACCCATTCTGCTGAAAAAGCTCTTCATGAAATAAATACGCCATTGTGAAAAACAGCAACATGAAATAAAAAAAGGTACTTTGGAAAATATTGATTTTGAAATCTAAGGTTCTGAAAAAAGAAGTAGAATTACAATAATATTCCACATGATTAAAAATGAATATTTTAAAATGCTGTTTTAAAATAATAAACAGGTTTTTAAAGCAAAATGAAATATATTGAATAATATGATGCCTAATTTAAAATCAGTGTGCAGGTTTTTTACCTTTTCATGATCTTTTTATATATTTATGAGAGATTTATTGGTTGGTTGTGTATTTGCATGAGGTCACATTTATTTATTTAATCAAATATTTATTTATTTAATTATGAACAGTATAGGACTCCATAAGAAACAAGATCCAGACCGGCAACGACAACAAACTTTTCCTCAAACTTCACTTCACGGTCACTCAGTCACCATGGCAACGCACGATGTAAACAGGAAGCAACTGAATCCGGGGATCGCCAAAAACCGGAAATGGTCATTCTTTCGAGCTGTCAGTTACTCAAAAATAGTGTGGGATTCTAGATCTAAGCCCAGAGGGATTTTAGGTGGACATTTAAACATTAGAAGCATGTTGTCAAAAACTGAACAGATAAAACACTTACTGCTTGATTCAAATCTTGATTACCTCTGTCTGTCTGAGAGCTGGCTCCATGAAAATGCCCCCTCTGCAGCACTTACTATCCCGGGCTACAAACTGTTCAGGAAAGACAGGGAGGGTGCGAAGGGTGGTGGAGTCATGGTTTATATTAAGGACAGTATTCAGTGCAGGGAAATTGTTTGGCCTGATGCCCTTGCACTGGAATGCCTAGGCCTTAATGTTATACTGTCTCCACAAATGTCATTCACAATTATTGTGATTTACCGTCCCCCCTCATCAGATGGTGCATTTTATGAACAGTTTGAAAGGCTACTCAAAAACTGTAACCTAAGTAAGGAAATTGTGATTTTGGGGGATTTTAATATAAACTGGGAGGATACATCAGCAAGAAAAAAATCTAAAGTGGGTGACTGAAAAATTTGATCTTGTGCAATTAATTAAGGGCACAACAAGAATTACCAACTCAAGCAGCACTCAGATAGATTTAATTTTTAGCAACCGTCCAGAAAGAATAACTAAGACATACAACATGTTAGCTGGCCTCTCTGACCATAATCTCCTCCTGGTAGTTAGAAAGCTATCAAAGAAAAGATTTAATTTTTCTGCCACAGAACACGACTTCATTGGGATCCCAAAAAAAATAAAGGAGGATTTTAAGAATGCTGTTGATCAAACCGACTGGAATCAGATATTAAAGAAAACTGATTGTGAAAGGGACTGTGAATTATTCACAAAAACACTTAAAGAAACAATTAAAAGCTTCAGTTCAAGAATCAAAATCAAACAAAATAAAAACCAGCTACCCTGGATAAATTCTGACATTACAAAATTGATGAAAGAGAGGGATCTAGCACTGAAAAATGCAATCAAAAGTAAATCTCATTGTTCAAGATATCTATTTACAACATTGAGAAATAAAGTGGTAAAAAGCATACGGAAGGCCAAGGCAGATTTTTTCTTGACAATAATTAAGAATGCCAAAGGGGATCCAAAAAAACATGGAGCCAATTGAAAAAACTTGAAGGAAAGGACACAAAATGTAAAAAAGGTTTAGAAATAAAGGTAAATGGACAAACTACTAATGATCCAGATACAGTTGCAGATGCCTTCAACAGAGGTTTCATTGAATCTGTTTGCTTAATTGCTGCTCGTTTTAAAGCTAATGATCTGCATGTTGGTACCATAAATAAGACAGAGCCTTTACTTAACTTAATGACTGTCACTGAAACTGAAGTCGCACAAACAATCATGTCTCTTAAGTCAAGCAGAACAAAAGACATATTCGGTATGGATACTTTTGTGCTCAAAGAACTCTGCTCATCCTTAACATCTCCCTTGACCACTATTCTCAATCAATCAATCTCTGAATCAATATTTCCAAGCGCATGGAAGTCATCAGTGGTGATTCCAATCTACAAAAATGGCGACTCCATGTTGCTTTCAAATTACAGGCCCATCAGTATCATACCCACAGTGTCCAAGATCACAGAAAAACTTATTGCCCAACAAATCATTGAACACCTCAACAATAAATCTTTTTCTCTTCATCCAATGCAGTTTAGTTTTAGAGCTCTGCACTCAACAGCTGTTGGATAAGGGGGGTGTAGTTGGGGCTGTGTTTCTTGATTTAAAAAAAGCATTTGACACTATAAATCATAAAAAGCTACTGACTAAACTAACCAAATTCAATTTCTCCTCTAGTACCATAAAATGGATAGAATCATATTTGTCAAATAGATTCCAGTCAGTTAGGATAAATCACTATCATTCCTCACCTCTCCCTATCTCTACAGGTGTCCCGCAAGGTTCTATTCTAGGGCCTTTACTTTTTTCACTCTACATCAATGATCTGCCCTCTGTTTGTTCAAATGACTACACTCAGATGTATGCTGATGATACTGTCATTTATTCACATGGCAATAACACATCTGATGTGGCAGAGAAGCTCACTGAAACGATGGGACATGTGGCAAAATGGTTGGAGCAGTCAAGTCTATGTCTCAATGTAAACAAAACAGTTGCGATGTTCTTTTCCAAAACAAACCGTAAAAATATTCTGGCTGATGTTTTTGTGGCAGGAAAGAAAATAGACATTGTTGAAAAGTTTGAATACCTTGGGATTTTAATTAATACAACATTCAATTTTAAATCACAAATTCAAACAGTTTGTAACCGTGTGAGGTATAACCTGTCCAATTTTAGATTTATTAGGGCAAATTTGTCACTGCAAGCTGCCACAATGTTCATGCATGCAATGATTTTATCCCACATGACATACTGTCTCACTACATGGTCACAGTCAAACAAATCAGCATTAAAACCTCTGGAGTCACTTTACAAACAAACAATTAAAGTGCTGGATAGAAAACCAATAAGACATCATCACTGTGACATTTTACAAAAACACAAACTGTTAAGCTGGGAGAATTTCATTAAGTATACAAAACTATGCCTATTCTATAAAATCATTAACGGTCTGTCATCCCCTCCACTCAGTCAGTTTGTTAAAAAAAGATCCTCCCAAAGAGTGACTCGAGGGTCGGGTCAACAAGACTGTATAGTTCCTCTGAGAAGTGCCTTCAGCCAGAGCGCCTTCTCTGTAAAAGCAGCACAAGAATGGAACTCTGTCCCTCACATCATGAGACACATCACCACATACACACTGTTTAAAAAGAACCTAAAAAACTGGCTCATATCACAGCAAACATGTTCACATTGAACTGGATTAACACCTGCCCTTCCTCCTCCCCTCTATCACCTTTGTGTTTTTTATACTTGTTTTTATGTTTTCTCTATGTGCATGTTTTTATTAGTATATGTATTTTAGATGATAATTTAATTGTAAATGTATATTTTTAATTAATGTATTGATGTTTTTAAGTTTTTAGGTTGACAATTTTTAACACCTGTCCGGGGACTACGGATGAAAAATAGCCTTTGGGCTAATTCTGGCGCATTGCAGTGATGCTTTTAATGTGCACTGTCCCTGTTAAATAAACAAATAAATAAACAAGGGGTTATGACATATTACTGTTTTTAAATAATTCACGTTCTGTAAATGAAACAGCAACAATCATTAATGAATTCTCCTCCATATCAGACTATTCAATTAATTGGAATAAATCTGTTTTATTATTACTAAACAGTATTGCAGAGCAAAGACTCACAATACCAGTCAAATCAGGCAATATTACATTTCTAGGTATTTACTTCTCCCCCGATTTATCAGAACTGGTGCAGCTAAACCACGTCCCATTACTGGAAAGCATACAGGACGATCTAACACGCTGGACCAACCTGCCTCTGTCCCTTACGAGCAAAGTAGCCACGGTTAAAATGAAAATCTTACCTAAAGTTAATTATCTCTTCTCAATGATTTCCACACAACCACCTCTAAAATGGTTCAAAACATTAGACTCATCCAGATCAAGCTTTTTATAGAACAATAAACCTGCAAGAATTAGTCTAAAAACTTTAAAATCTGCAAAAAGCTGTGGAGGCCTAGAATTACCAAACTTCCACAAGTACTTTCTTGCAAATAGATTACAATACATTTTAAAATAGTTAAAAAATAATCCAGAAACCAACTCATGGTTAGACTTGGAACAGGCGTTATGTGAAAAGATCAACCTGTCAGATCTACCATTTATTAGCCAGACAGTTAAAAAACAGGATTGTTTTCAAAGTATTAATATAAACGGCCTGGTGGGAATTTCTCTAAATATAAAACTCCGTTCAAAATGACACCCATCTATAAACAAAAAATGTTACACTGCCCAGCTTGGCAAGCACTGGGCGTAACACTACTAGAACACTTAATTATTGACAGAAGATTCCTAACACCCCAGGAACTTCAAGACAAACATGGAAAAATAACTTCTTGGAATATCAGCAACTTAAATCAATTATTACTAAAAAGTTTAAATACAAAGACAACAATTTAAAGCTATCAGAAGTAGTTACCTCTCTGATTAATTTGTCAATGAATAAAACTCTCTCCAAAATATACAAACTCTTATGCAACCTCGGTAGTAACATTTCACTTCCGATAACAAAATGGGATGAAGACTTGAGCGTCAGCACAGTTCAAAGCTTCAGAAAAATGGAGAAGGTCAGAACTTTGTCTAAACACCTTTAAACTGACAAAAAGTCTAAACTTGCAGCTAATCCAATTCAAAACTCTTCACAGAAAATACACTGGACAGAGGATGTTCAAGATGGGTCTCAGTAACTCAGACATTTGTGAGCACTGTGATAGTAATCTACCCAACAGTTACTATGGCGTATCATCTCTGCCATAAAGTGAATGGAAACAGATGGAAACAGACGTATAGAAACAGACCTTAACCCCCTCTCGGTTTTAATTGCACCTACCTCAGACTTGTAAGACTCTTGGTAGGGGGGGTGCTAGGACATCACTGCCAGCAAGCAGCAGATGTCCTTTCAGCGCCCTACCCACCAATTATAATTGCACCCCCTTAGTACCCACACAATACACACTCAAACACACAAACACATACATGCAAATGTAACTGGGTGGAGTTTTCTGCTCTGCGTTGTGTTCCAGTGAATAAAAGACAACGCTTGGATGGATGCTGAGTCAATCTCCTTTAATCCTGGTTAACAGAAAACTAAAATTAACAATGCTGTCCAGAGGTTCTTCCGTGTTATTCCCCCTCAGCCACAGCTCGCAGCAGTCTGCGTGCACAACGCACCCCCTCCCCATAGCATGTAAAGTAATACAAAAAAGAACACGATAAAATGATAAAACTGCACCGTACCTGGTTAACAGAAAACTAAAATTAACAATGCTGTCCAGAGTTATTACGTTTTTTTACCCATTAACGATTGAAAAATGAACAAAAAGAAAGAAAGAAAAGTAAACTTAAAAGTTAACATCAGTGATAAATGGCGTACCTCAACTGGTCCCCACGAAACAGTACAAATTTGCTCATATAGAGCAGCTAAAAATAAATAAACTACGTAAAATTGACACCACACAATTTCCAACTTTGTAAGTTATGATTGCAACAAACTTGATAAAACTACAATAACAATAGTAAGGATGGACACACGGAGATTCATTAGAGATTTTTAAGAACTCCTTGACTGAGTATCAGGCTGCTGTGAGAAGTTCCAAGACCCAGTTTATGTCGGATGCTGTGTCTGAGAACATCAGCAAACCTAAGATCCTTTTTAATTGGTCCTGGTGATTTATCCTCCCTGACTCCTTCTGTTTTACTCTGTGGACAGTTTTTAACATTTTTTACTGACAAGGTCAGTGCAGTCAGGTTTTTAACCTCTCCTTGTACCCCTTACCCCTCTGTTTTAACGTCACAACCTGCTGTTTAAGATCACTTTGAGTCTGTCACTTCCTCTCAGATATCTCAGATAGTTTAGCACCTGAGGCCTTCCTCCTGCCCAGGTGACTGTGTTCCCCCCAGACTTCTGAAGGAGGTCTTGGATGCCATTGGCCCCTGGATAGTTGGTCTCCTAAACTCTTCTCTTGTTTCGGGTGTGTGCCAGCTGCTTTCAAACATGCATGTCTAACAAGACATGATATCTTTGAGAAGTTTCAGTCTGGTTTTAAATACTGTCATAGAACTGAAAACGCTCTGCTCAGGGTGTGTAATGACCTTCTTTTAGCTGTGGATTCTGGGGCCTCCCATGTTTTCATTCTTATAGATCTTACTGCTGCTTTTGACACAGTGGATCACAGTGTTTTATTATCCTGACTGGAAAACTCTGTCGGTGTGATGGCACAACACTCAGTTGGTTCTGATCTTATTTAGGTGGAAGGAATTTTTCTGTCCAAGTTGGACAGTACTCTCCTCCAGAAGCTCCACTCAAGCATGGTGTACCCCAGGGCTAAGCTTTAGGCCCCCTTTTATTCTTGCTCTATCGGCTGCCACTGGGGCCCATTTTTAGGAAATATGTTTCCTTCCACTGCTACGCCGACGACATCCATATCTATGTTCTTTTTTTTTTTTTTTTTTTTTTTCTTCTAACTTGTCCTGTCCAACAGCTGGGCAGACAGATGAGAGCTGAGGGCCTCTTGTGTTGGACAGATTTTACTTTAACAAGAGGGGTTATTAATCTTCAGACAAACCAAAGGTATGTCTGAATAAACCCCTTTTGTAATTGAGGCCAAACTTTATTAATTTCAATCATGTCTGAAAATCTTTGGTGTTGGACCGGACGGAAAAGGAAAGAGGGGAAGAAGAGAGAGGGACGATAGAGAGAGAGGGGGTAGGGGGTAACAACAGGAGGGGAAGGGGGACAAGACCACGAAGCAGCACAAAGCAACAAGTCCACTGGTTGCCAATCATTATGGTAAGGTTCAAATGTAGTACAATAAGGGCGGAGCCTGTCCACACACACACTCAAATGTTATAAACACACCTGCTAGCTGCAAAAAATGTCCACCTGTCGACATGTACACAAAACAGATAGTGTTCACACGCATACTTATGCCTTAAAACCAACTAGTGTGAAATATTTCAGTCATTCAGTCATGCAAACTGTTAGTGCAAAGGTGAGCTAACACCTGTGCTCAGGTGAGTGTTTATGTTCTTCTAAAATGGATGGTGGAACGTGGAAAGAAGGAGGGAGAGTGCCCAGCCATCCCCACCCCAAGACCCCCACCGCAGCAGCAGCGGCAGCCGGAATCCCCCCAACGCCACACGGGAACCGGCAGGGAACAACCGCCGCCCGGGCGACCAAGCCCGCCACCCAGGCCAGGGCCAGCAGGACCGCCGCAAGGCCCCCAGAGCCAGAGAGCAGGGAAGCACGGAGGGAGAGAGAGCGCCGCCCCAGCCCAACCAGGAGAGCAGCCCCCCCGCCGCGCCGGGAGAACCCAACGCAGGGCCCCACCGGAGAAGGACGCCCACAGCCCCAGACGAACACCCCACCACCACCCAGGAGTTCCGGGCATCCATATCTATGTTCTATTAAAATCTGAAGGAGCTGAGGGTCTTGGCAATGTACAGAAGTGCTTAGCAGAAATCAAATCCTGGATGGAGCTGAACTTCCTCTGTCTCAACAAAAACAAGACAGAGGTGTTTGTTTTTGGAAAGACTGACCTGCTGACAGGCTGCTGTAGTGCTGTTGGCCCCCTGGACCCCTCAGATGCTCCTTTTATTAGGAATCTTGGGGTAAACTTCGACAGACATTTTAAAGTTGACAGGCAGGTCGGTGCAGTAGTCCAGTCTAGTTTTTATCACTTGAGGCTAATAAGTAAAGTGAAGCCATATCTTCCTCCTAATGCTGTGGAACAAGTGATTCATGCTCTAATCTTCTTCAGTCTGGACTACTGTAACTCTCTCTACAGTGGTATTGACCAGTCTCTGCTCCGCCGGCTCCAGCTGGTGCAGAATTCAGCGGCCTGCCTGTTAACGGGGACCAGACGGTGTGAGCGTATCACTCCAGTCTTATGCTCTCTTCACTGGCTGCCTGTGTCTTTCAGGATCACTTTTAAGATTTTACTTTTGGTTTTTAAATGTTTGAATGGTCTGGTACCTCTGTATCTCTCTGAGCTGTTACATGTTTATCGTCCACGTTAAGTCCTAAGATCTGAAGATCAAATGCTTTTAATGGTTCCACGACTCGGCTTGTGACTCGGGGAGACAGAACCATTTCAGTTGCAGCTCCTAAACTCTGGAATGCTCTCCCCTACTCTGTGAGGTCACCCAGAACCGTCAGTGATTTTAAGTCACTTTTAAAAACTCATCTTTTTAGTCAGGCTTTAACTCCAGTGAGCGGATTTAGTGGGTCAGCTGGCTTGTTAATTTTATTCTTTTGTTGTTTTATTGTTTTATTGCTTCTAGGTTTATTACTTTTAATGTTTCTTTATTGTATCACATTGTCTTTGATTTTTTGTGACTTTATGTTAAGCACTTTGGTTGCCTCTGCTTAAATAAGTGCTATATAAATAATCCATTGACTGACTGACTGACTGACTGATTCACATCTTACCTCAGCCACAGCTCGCAGCAGTCTGAGTGGGCATATGCTCATTACCACCTGCTAGCATGCTCCTGGTGAGTTCAAGTACCCTCAGACAGGCTAATACTCTGGTGCAAATGTACCCAAACAGCAATTTACTATAGATTTGGTGGAAATAGCTAATATAAATTCAACACTTGTTACACACACACAAACATAACCATATGCAATTCACAAGGAAGGTGAGAAATGGTCCCATGTTTACCTTGCTGTCTCTTACACCCTGCAGTTATGTGGTGGATTGTTTCAGGAGCCTCCTTGCACCGCCTACAGCTTGGGTCTGGTCTGGTCTGGTGTGGTAGATCTACACCTTGGGTCTTGTCTGGTGTGGTGGATCTGAGCCTCTATCCTGAGCTGCCAGGATGAGTGCTTCAGTGCTGTCCTGTAGGCCAGTCCTTTCTAGCCATTGGTAGGACTTCTTGATATCAGCCGCTTCAGTTATGGTCCGGTGATGCATCCCATGCAGGGGTTTGTCCTCCCATGAGGATCTGTCCTCCAGCACTGTATCCTCTGCTCTCCATTGCCTGAGACATTCACTGTCAGTTGGGGCCTTGAGCTTGATGTACTCATGCATCTTGGATGTTTCATCCTGGATAGTGGCTTCTACGCTCACTAGTCCTCGGCCTCCTTCCTTGCGGCTAGTATACAGTCTCAGGGTGCTGGATTTGGGGTGGAACCCTCCATGCATGGTGAGGAGCTTTCGTGTTTTAACATCTGTGGTCTGTAGCTCTTCCTTTGGCCGTCTTATTAGTCCTGCAGGGTATCTGATAACTGGCAGTGCGTAGCTGTTTATTGCCCGGCTCTTATTTTTGCCATTGAGCTGGCTTCTCAGGACTTGCCTTACTCGTTGGAGGTATTTAGCTGTTGCAGCTTTCCTTTTTGCCTGCTCCAGGTTGCCATTTGCCTGTGGAATTCCAAGATATTTGTAACTGTCCTCAATGTCTGCCATTGTTCCTTTTGGGAGTGAGACCCCTCCTGTGTGGACTACCTTGCCTCTCTTTGTGACCATCCGGCTGCATTTCTCGAGCCCCAATGTCAGTACTGTAGATCCTGGTGATGTGGATCAGGGAGTCAATGTCACGCTCGCTCTTAGCATATAGCTTGATGTCATTCATGTAGAGGAGGTGACTGATGTTGGCCCCATTTCCAAGTCGGTATCCATAGCTAGTCTTGCTGATCATTTGGCTGAGGGGGTTCAGGCCTATGCAGAACAGCAGTGGGGACAAAGTATTACCCTGGTATATCCCACATTTGATGGACACTTGTGCAAGTGACTTGCCATTGGCTTCAAGGGTGGCTTTCCACAGCTTCATTGAGTTTCCTATGAAGCATTTTAGGCCGCATTTACACTGCAGGTCTTGATGCTCATATCCGATTTTCTGACTATATCCAATTTTTTTGACGACCCGCTTACATCATCTTTTAAAAGTGACCCGTATCTGATTTTTGCATTTACACTATACAATGCTGAAACTATCAAATGTAGACGTTCTGAGGACTACGTAGCAGTATTTCCGCCTTCCGCGGACGTCTTTCGGACTTTTGTGATTGCGGTTGTCATGGAGGCAAGGCGGCAACGGAAGGAGGTGTTGCCTTGGGCGCTTCTGAGGGGATGCACGGAGGAGTAAAAAGGAAGGCTGAGTTTTGAATGAGGAAGTGTTTGCAGACGTTGTGCTGTCCGAACAGTTTGATCCAAGTGTTGAACCTTTCCTGCGCGATGACTTCTCTTTTCCAACCGTGGTCAGAAAGACACGGGAGATTTCCTTGGGGTTCTCTTTACCGTTCTGAACCCTCAGCCTCCAGAGTAGGCTAAGAAAGAATCCAAAACTTTTGGGCGAGACACCTTATAGTTTACGGTTCTCCGACAGTCCCCCATTTCGCGCTCAACCCCCCCCCTCCTTACACACGCAAGCACGCGCGCGCGCTCACACACACACACGGTCCCCATCATACACGCCCCCCAAAGAAATAAACGGCTTCTAGCCTGTTCCATAGCAACGGTGTCCCGCTTCATTAGTTACCGTTTGCGTCCGGACCGGACATAACAGCGGTTTCCAACTACGGGCGGAAGCCTGAGGCTGAAAGGTAACACGCTGACAGCAAAATCAGCGCACAAAAAGCACCTTAACAAGTCATGTGATCTCAGTTGGTGGTGTCCTGAATTGACGTCACTGACGTACGACTCACATTTACTGGGGAATATCTGATTTGTCTGCTTACATGGCACACGCAAATGCACGTATCCGATTTGTTTCCGATTTATTTCCACATATGGGAGAGGCCTGCATCCGATCTGAGAAAAACAGAATCCATGCGCTTTTGTCCTGCTTACACATTTACCGATCATATCCGATCTGTGCCACATGAGAGGAAAAAAATCGGAATTGGGTCACTTGAACCATGCAGTGTAAAGGCGGCCTTAGAGTCCTGTTGATGTTGTACAGCTCCAAACATTCAGTGATCAACGTGTGTGGCACTGAGTCATAGGCTTTCTTGTAATCAATCCAGGCTGTGCGCAGGTTGGTGTGTTGTGACCTGCAGTCTTGAGCAACTGTTCTGTCCACCAGGAGTTGGTGTTTGGCTCCACTGGAATCTCTGCCAATGCCCTTCTGTGTGTTGCTCATGTATTGATTCTCTTAGGTACTTGCTTTCTCATTGTACCACTTTGAGCCTCAGTCAGCTTACTCACATCCCTCCGGGCTTCCTTTATTTTGGCCTCTACCCTTTGCTTCCATGATGGGTATTGTATTCTCCCATGGTTGCTCATTGAGGCCAAGCATCTCAAGGATCACTGCTGCTGAAGTGTAAACCAGTTCATTGGTTTATGTGATTGTTGTGATAGGAATTGCCCTCAATGCTTCATTCACAGTTTCCAGGAGACTTTCAGGCGGTACATCAATTCACCGTTGTAGCGGGTTGCCTAGTGTTCATTGTAGACATGATCTTGTCTTTCAGGTCAGTTGCTGCCTCGCTCAGCGTATCTGTGGTTGTTGGGGCTGTGTACCCAAGCTCAGAGTGAGAGTGTGGTATAACCTCCTCGCTGACCTGCTGTTCTAGCTCTCCCATGGTGTTGCGATTGTATTGTATCGCTTCAATCTCAAGTTGTGATAGGAGTTGCCGTTTGTGGATGTTAGAGCACTGGGCTACCAGTTGTTTGGTAGATAGCCTTGCTTGTAGGTTTCGAAGCGTCCATTAATTCCACATTCTCTGCATGTAAACCCTCTGGGTGGGATTTCTTGAGAAGTAGCATTCTAACAGAATCTTGTTCTCACATCTAGTCCATTTCTGTCTTGTTCCAGTAGGCCACTTTCCATCAGAGTGCTCTAGTCCCCCAGCACCTGACGCAGACCTTGTTTGCCCGGGCGACGTCTAAGCCGGCATGACATGTGGGTTATGTTTGTGTGTGTGTTTATGCGTGCGTGTGTGCGTGCGTGCATGTATATATAACTTATATATAAATTAAATTAATTCATTCCATTGGTAACAAAATGTCATATTATTCCAATTTAGTTAACTGTTTTTCCATCTTAATTTATTGTAATTTTTGAACACTCGTATGTCTAAGTTTGAGGCCACAGATTTTCTAATTTTTATAACATTAAAATGAATAGTGGAGTGTACATTTTCAATATGTAGCATACATTTAGTTTTCTTGACTCTGACTTTAAATTCTGTTGAAGTATTTTCTATGGCACTAGGGGTGCTAAATACACTCATCATCCTCTCCCTCCCTCTCACTCATGGTGCAGAAAGAATTTAATATAACAGTACAAATAACTCAGCAAAACACAGTAAAACAGCTAAACAACTAAACACATTTGGTCAAAAACCACACTTAAACCCAAATCCGTACAGACAGGCAAAGGCAATGGTATCCCACAATTCCTTGCGGTGCCTATCTAACAGAAGCACCAAAATTACACCTACTAAATTGAATTAATTTGAATGAAAGTAAAATAAATGTCTGATAACTATGTGTTATTTTTAAGCGGACTTAACTAAAAAAAATGGTTTATCTTTACTGAAGCAAATAATTAAGTTAGATTCATGTAAAAAAAGTTCATCTTTCCAACATCCATATGTGGTCTTATCACCGTCTCACGTTGGAAAAAGTATTATCTGAGCTTCATCATCCAATAAATCATCTTCAAATGGACACGCCATGCTGCTTCACCTCTCTGAAAACAAACTAACCTTCAACTAAACCTGCTCCAGATATGGTTATGCTTAGAACATAAGTTGCTATAGCAATTTGACATACCCTGAAACATACCTCCATTTATGGAGCCACAAGCTGAGGTTATCCGCTTCCTTAGCCTCAAACTTACCGTGGTAACTAGCATAACCTGCTTTCTGGAATACCCCGCAGGCTGATCAGAAGTTTTTCTTTTCTTTGTTTTCATCTGTGTTTCTGATGGATTCTGCTATGTCCAAATTCCCACCCAAACTCATAAATACTAAAAAAAACTTTATAGTGAGTAGGGAAGGAATTCAGACACAACCTGATTCTTTTCGGGTCACGTGCAGCTGTCATCATTTCTACACGCACGTGTCTGCAGAATCTCTTCTTCTTTACTTGGATTCATTTCTCTGCAAACAATTGACCTATTTAAATAAAAATAAACATTTGAATCCCGTCTCTGACGGGTGAAGGATCACTTACTGCACGGGTTTCTACAGATTCTAAATCTCCAGAATAATCCTCAAGTTTCGAGCTTCAGGATCAAAATCCTAAACTGTTTTCTGCGACTCAAACTCACAGTTCCGGTGTCAGGACAGACGCTCTCCCATCATGTCACCGGGGAACCGAACAGTGTGAACTGGACTCACCGGTCAGAAGGTCTCAGAATGAAGCTGCAGCTCAGCTGATCTTTGAACTTCCAGCTGCTGATGGGAAAATAAATCCATAAACTGAAGAATTACAAGGAAAAAAAGGACCTTAACAAACAGTTCCGCTATAAAAGGTACAGAGTGTTCCAGAAGACTTGATTAAAACTAATAAAAGTTTATCTAAATGTTCTTGTTTGTAAAGTGTTTGAACTTACGACCAAACTCAAAGCTGCTTCTTCTCCCTCTATTCTAAAGGCCCGTACACACCGGGACGAATATTCGCCAGCATTTTTCGCCAGCATTTTTCACCACGTTTCTTGTGTTCACACCCAAGCGATTTTCGCTGACGATGAGCCGAGCGAACATGCAATTTCATTCCCTGACATTAGATGGCGCTTAATGTAAAACAGAAATACTCCTGTACACAAGGTGGCACTGCGCAACTTTACGCTTCTTAAAGTGGCTTTTCACTAAGAAGAAGAGAGCAAGTATTTACGCGCTTGTCAGAATCATACAAAGAAAACATATTTCCAGCACCAGTAGCTCCAGCTCCAGCGATGAAGAAATTATTGTTCTGTTGAATGATGAAAGACGCCGGAAAAGACGCCGATTTTAGGTACATCCCATAGTTAGAAGAGAAGAACATGGGGAGTTTTATCGACTGGTACAAGAGCTGAAAATGTATCATGAGCGTTTTGGGGATATTTTAGAATGTCCGTCATTATTTCTTCGCAGCAGTGTAGACGCTACTTGCCGTCTATCTTCTTCCCTGGTATGTGTGCTCAGAAAGGCAGTTTTGTGTAACTTCAGAAGCTCCAGAGACGTGTGCAAAAGCGCCAATCTCATTGGTCGTATAGTTTTTGACGTGGCGCGTCAAACCAAAAAAACGAACCCGAGGCGATTTTTAAAAAGTGGCGCTTTGACGCGTGGCGTTTTTTCGCGTCGGTGTGCACACTCACATTGGTGCCCTTTGTTTAGTCACGAGGCGTTAAACGTCGGCGAATATCGCGCGGGAAATTTGTCCCGGCGTCTACGGGCCTTAAGTCTCCCACTAACAGATTCAGTCCATTACCTCCACCCGCGGGATTAAGAGTGTGGGAAGAAATGAGGATGCTTGATATCAGCCAACTTGTATTTTTTATTTTCTCAGCAACGATCTATGCAAAGTGGCAATATTTAATAATCATAGAGTCTTGAATAGAATATACTGAGCGTAAAATAAAGCATCTGGTGTCTCACACTGCCATCTAGTGAAATATAACAAAAGTGCTTTAACTAACAACATCTATGTTGTCTCCATACATTTTTACTCTTAATTTACTAATACCATGACAAAGAGAATTTTACCCACAATTCCTTTTTAAATCTGTCATTATTGAAGGTAACAACATGAAATATTATTGTGTTGGATTTGATTTACAAATCTAATGCATTTCAACTTATTTTTTGTTATGATCTTTGTGATTCTTTTATAATTTATATTTTCAAAAATGTATAATTTTTTGTTTATCGAGGCGAGATTTGAATAATTTTATCCACAACGCCTTCTAGTTATTGTTGGGAATATTTACAGCCATAATTATTATTTGGCCTGCAAAAAAAAAAATCAGAAAGTTTTTCAAGATAATCTTTTTTTGTTTATTTCTTTGTTAAAACACTATTTTTTTTAGATTTCATCTTTTTTAAGACATTAAGAGACTTTCACCTTTAATTTATTAAAATAGAAAAAATAGGCTAATAATACATATATATATATCAATTGAGAATTCTTTATTTTTTATGATTCAATTTTATCAAGTTAACGATTTTATCAGTGTTTTCATGTTTGTAATTCTTAAATAATTTACCTTAGAAAAAATCATCTTGATCAACTTTAGATTTTATTTATTTATTTATTTTTTGGCCTGTGGTTGATCATCTCTTCAGGCTGCAGAGGTCAATGAACTGTAATCTGTAATCAGAGCATGAAGAAGATAGAGAAGAACATAGAGATTCCTTTTTTTTTTAAATTAAGGATTCTCCCAGAAACAAAGGGACAAATCAGGACCGAATTTTTCTTGATTGATAAAAAAAAAACTTTATCTCTAGTTTTGCCATGAGTTTACATTTGACTTCTTGAATATCTTTTAAAAACCTTTAAAAGAACAAACAAGCACAACTCAAACAGAAAAAAGGAAAATTCCATAAATGAATTTTAAAAAGGACATTTACTGTGGTGTAAGATGAGAGCAGAGCTCCCCTGAACAATTAAAAACTATAATTTCATCTCAGGATGAGGATTAACAATTGAGAAAACTGTAGCACCTGTTGTGAGTTTGTTTCCAGTCGGACGTTGCACAGTCAGGATGAATGAGAGCATAAACCTGAGCAGCACTGTAAGATTTTAAACCTGCCCAAGTTCATTAATAGTGCTGCCCTGTTGGGTAGAGTTAAAGTATTCTGTGTTTCGTTTCTTAAGTGAAGACCAGAATATAACAAAGTGACTGATAACTGATCCTTCCCCATCGCTGCGTTACAATAATAATAATAATAATAATACAACAATAATCGGGCTGATCAGAAGTTTTACTTTTCTTTGTTTCCATCTGTTTTTCTGATGGATTCTTCTATGTCCGAATTCCCACCCAAACTCATAAATACTAAAAAAAAAAAAACTATATAGTGAGTAGGGAAGGAATTAAGACAACCTGATTCTTTTTGGGTCACGTGCAGCTGTCATCATTTCTACACGCAAGTGTCTGTCTTTACACGGATTAATTCATTTCTCAGCAGACTTGTGAAGAAAAATAAATGTTTGAATCTCGTCTCTGACGGGTGAAGGATCACTTACTGCACAGGTTTCTACAGATTCTGAATCTCCAGAATAATCCTCACGTTTCGAGCTTCAGGATCATAATCCTAAACTGTTTTCTGTGAATCAAACTCACAGTTCCAGTGTCAGGACAGACGCTCTTCCATCATGTCACCGGGGAACCGAACAGTGTGAACTGGACTCACCGGTCAGAAGGTCTCAGAATGAAGCTGCAGCTCAGCTGATCTTTGAACTTCCATCTGAAGGGGGAAAAAATCCATAAACTGAAGAATTACCAGGAAAAAAAGGACCTAAACAAACAGTTCCGCTTTAAAAGGTACAGAGTGTTCCAGAAGACTTGATTAAAACTAATAAAAGTTTATCTAAATGTTCTTGTTTGTAAAGTGTTTGAACTTACGGCCAAACTCAAAGCTGTTTCTTTTCCCTTGGCGTCTCTCTCTAACGGATTCAGTCCATTACTGCCCCCCGCAGGTGGAAACCGGAATTGTTTTTTCTTATAGAGGCGGGATTAACCCTTGTTCTATCCTAGCACTTTACCATTGGGAGTGGGGTCATCTAGACCCACTAGACAGTGCTCTGAACCTTTTTTCTTCAATGATTTGTGATCTTCACTGGTTTCCATGGATTACATGAAATCTTTCCACCTTTATCCACCTTTGTCATGGTAGGGGGAACACGTCAATGTAAGGGGGGGTCATCTAAGATAGCACAAGTGTTTAAAAAGGACATTTACTAAAATGTGAGTAGAGCTCTCCTGAACACTTAAAAACTCTAATTTAATCTCAGGGTGAGGATTAATTTTAATTGGCTCGTGCTCGTTATCATTTTTAAATTATTTTAGATAAACCATATATCAATCTTAACTTTAATAGCTCTGTTATTAGCTTGAAAGAGAAAAATTCTGCGCATCAGGAAATTTCAGTTTAGTAGATTATGTATCTACAAAATGTTTTCACTTACTCACAGTTTCTCCCAAAATTCACCTCATGTTTCAATATTTACTTTCACATAAAAGTGGATTTTTATTCAAAAACACAAAAACCGTCAACTTTAGAAAATTGTTATATGAAGAAGTCTCAAATAAAAAAGAAAAAGCAACATTTCTGTGTCAATCAAAAGTCTGGATTACAATAAAACACACAAGAATAGACCTCGAACCAAAGAGCAATATTTTCACAATATATAAAAATGTGACTTCATTTGTGGTTTTGTGTTCAGGCCATTGGGCAGCACTGAGTGGTAAAGTTTGTTATCAGAGGGCTAGTCTTTTAAGGGGCAGTTCTGTCTGTTCAGAATCAGAAATGTCATTTTGAGCTTGATTTTCTTCATTTATATCCTCCATCGTATGAAAAACACAATTCTTTGTTTTTGTTTACAATGGAAATGTTCTTATTTTTTTAGGTAAGTGTCTAAATGTGAGAAACGTTTGATCAAAACGTACATATTTTTTGGAAGGAATCTTCAAAAAGACATTTTATTGAATCAAATGAAAATATTGTAAATGAAATCTAAAAAGTTAACAATTAACTTCTGCATCATATCAGAAAGACAAAACATATATTTAAACAGGAAACTGCTCACTGCTGGACTCAATAAATGTTTCATTCTTCCAATAAAATAAAATATATGCATATTTATATCAGTGAAAAGGCCGAACGTCCTTTTGAATCTTGTCCTGCTTTGACGCTCACACACATATCCAAACAGTAACACAACTTTTGTTTTTTGAGGCCTTCAAAGTAAAATCAGGGGTTTATCAGATGAAGTTGACTACTGAGCCTTAAAAAACTTCCACTCTTGGATCATTGAAATCCCGTGAGTTTCGGGTTAAACAGAGTGTGTGCTTTTTAACATCAGTGTTTTTAGTGATTTTGTATTTTTTTCAGAGGAAAATATTTCAAAACAAAGTTCAGGATCTCACCGCTAGAGGTCGCTGTTATCCACGCTTTCTTTTCGTCCTTTCTGTTTCACTGAATCTGCACGTGCACACCGACTCTGACCCGCCCAAAATGCATCGATTCTTCTAGAACTCTGCAGATGAACTGATAGACTTCATCTGTTTTACAGAAACAACAACATGTTTACTGTTTTGAATCTACAAAAACAAGCTTTATTTTGTTAAAACTTAGAAACTGTTTTGTTTGCTTCTCCTCCTGTTTGCCCATGGAGGCCTGGCCTTATGCGGGTCATGTGCCCAGCAGAAGCTGGTTATTCATTCATTTAATGTCTCCTTTTGTCTTCAATCGCTGCTGCTGCAGCTTCATTCACTCACTGATTAAATCTTTATAGGAAAATCCATTAGAGAGATTACCTTTGTCTGCATGAGCCTCAATGCACCTGCTCACATTTATGCTGTCATGTACAAACTATCATCATGGAGAAAGTCAACTTTCACCTTTTTTTTCACAAAAGACAGGTGTTCAGGACTACATATGAATGTATGATTACAGCTGCACTTATCATTCATGATTTAGAAGTTTGAAGGTATCATGCGGAAAAATTCATTCAAACTTTTGACAAAAGTTTTGAACAAACTGCTGTATAAAAGTCATGTATAAGACTCATGAATTCCTGGTTGCCAGGTCTGACAAAAAACCGCACAGCCGGATGGAGAAAAGAAACGTTTTCAAATCTAAAATCGAAGCGCCAATGTTTTACTTTCAAAATCTTCAGTATTTTTTGTTTTTTTGTTTACAATCACACACTGACTGTAAGTCAGAGCTGGAGTGAGCGAGTGTGACGTCACCCATGGAAAATGGTTTACTTCCAGCTCCGACCAAATACCTTTTGAGCGAGACGGACGCGGCCATGCTGGAGCCAGATGTCGTCGGTAAGTAGTCAGTCAGTCTGGTAACCATTATCACCAATGAGGAGTGCGCTTGTTGGAAGGCCACGCCCCTACCATTTGAAACATGAAAACTGCTAAACATTTTGATCCCTGGACGTGGGGGGCCAGCGGGCTCCACCTACTTTTATTGAGGCATCTGATTGGCCAGTTTATAACTTGAATAACTTATCAGGTGTGAAGGTCAGGTGTGCAGCTCAGGTGAGGTGATCATGATACAGCCTTAAAATGCATCTAACAGATTTCTCATCCAAAAACGCTCCACGTTTCATTACAGATAAATTGGGAAAATAGATGCACAGGTATTTATAAAACAGAAAACAGTTGCCGTGGCGACACAGAAAAGCCTTCTAATCGTTGCCAGAACCTCAGCAGCAGTTCAAATCCCGAATGAAGATCTTTTACTTGCATGACTTGTTGAGCAGCAAACGGACCGTTCTGCTTGGAGGTCGGCTCTGCATTTGCCATCAGATTACTGCACTATTTTCATTTTAAAACCTGCACAGCCACCGGTACCACTTTCTAGAGAAGTGATGGTGTAACTGAATGTGGTCATGTGACGGTAACCTGCAGAAAAGCAGGATTACTTAAGTTACTGACTCATATTCAAACATTTTATTTATTTATTTTCTGCGGCTTCTCTGATCAGGATTGTGATCCTTCTGTTCCAAAAAGCATTTTGAATAAAGATTGAAAAGAAAAAATGAAAGTTTGGTTTTGGAGTTGAGATCAGTTCTTATTTGCTGGTAAATAAATCATATAAAACTATATTATTTTCTTTGGGGTTTTTCTTTTTTTTTTGAAGCCGCAGTTCTGTTCCTCTAGATTTTAAATCAGAGGTTCTGGAGTTTCCAGCCTTAGTTTTGGTCTGGATGGGTTAATCTCAACAGGGTTTTTCTTTTCTACTTTCATCCAGAACTTTAATTATCACACAAGCACATCACCTGCAATGTTTAACAAAGGTTTGAAACCAAAGCAAAGTCCGTTGGAAGGCTCTGAAGGTGACATCAGATCTCTGGACTCCTCGAGACGAAGGTCTGAGCCCTGAGATGGTCCGGACCAGGTGCTGCTGGATCCGATTACCCCCCTCCAGTCGTATTTTCTGAAACTGTGAGCTCATAGGAAACAAAAAGGTGATGGCATCTCCCAGATGTGGAGTTTCTGGAACATCAGCTGCACGAATGCGACATTTCTCTGGCCAGCAGTGGATCTGATTTGAGTCAAACTTCTAACAAGGATGAAACGATGAAAACTTTTTATTATATCTAAATAAATGTGTTGAATTTAAAGCCTGAAAACATGAATAGCAAATTGAAGATACGTTCAGTTCTTTTCTGAAGTTCTTGGATGAAATCAAACAACCCTTCGAGTGGTCATCTGGTTTAACAAGAACGAAAAAAGCTGTTGATAAAATCATCAACAGGCACTAAAAATAAACCTGTAAAGACCGACTGAGATGAAGATGATGGTGTTTTTCACATGTTCCTGAGGCATTTTTTTGATAGATATCAAGAAAATTAAGCTAAAAGTCACATTTTTGGAGTATTTTTTCATTCAAATCGTTTCATAAAGATGAAAAAAGGATGGAAAAGATCGTATTTGTGATGTAGAAAATACACTGGGTGGGTCCACAAGCTGCCTGCTCTGCTCCATTCTGATGCATCCACCTGCAGACAGGTAGATCCATGAACGTCTTTGTTTTCCTCATCCGAACTGGAATCTGGATCTTAACTGTACAGATGGATATCGACAATATTGCTGCCATTTTTGTTGCAGCGCTAATGTTTGCTTGGGGGTGGGAGGGCTGTAAGCTAGAGGGAGAGAGTGTAAACAGGAAACTTCTTTATCTGTCCCTTTTACATTTTTGGGAAGAATAAAATTTAAAGCATAAAAGAAAAAAATATAAATTTACATATTTATGGAAAAAGATGTATATTTAAACAATACAAAAAAGTCAACTCTTTGCTCAGCTTTCCTCTAAAGTTTTTATCTACTCGTCTCATTCTGGCAGAGAATGAGACAGACATCACTTCTGTACATCTGCCTGAAAACCTAAACACAATTTATGCAGATTTGATGTTGTTAGCACTTGCATGTGTGGAAAAGCCTCTCTGCTGGGCTTTCAAAGGCCTAAAATCCTCATGTAGAACAGGGCCTACCTGGTTTCCAGCTCTCCTCACTGCTTACCGCTGATCACCTGGACCAGGTGTGTTCATTCAATCAGAATGAGGAGACATCTGATTGAACTGATCAGCAGCTAGCAGGACTCTGAAAAAAACCTTCTGTACAAGATGGGGACTTTGGGTTTAAGGTGGAAAATAAATTCAGATGATCTTTCTACTATCATTTCCTCCTTAACGGCACCGTTATCTTCTGTTTGAATTCCGTTTGATATGGGTTTTTTTAATCACAGCACGTTCAGGTCATTATTTTCCTCACAAACAAGCAGTGAAGCCTGCAGGGAGGTTCCGTCTTTGTGGGGGGGTGGGGGGGGGATGCATGTCCAAACGGCACGTAAAGCCAGCGGCGAGCTCTGCTAATGTGTTTGGGTTTAGGAAATGGGTTTTCCATGGAGGAGCTCCGACACAAACACGTCTTCCCTCCTTCATGGAGCCTGGCAGGAGCTGCTGCAGCAAAAGCCCCCCCAGTCTGAGTTTTGTTTTTAGTGCCTTTAGAAGGAACAAATTTAAAAATACGTCAAAAAATAAAAAAAAAACAATTTAAGATCATTCACAAATTATTCAAAAATAAACTAAATCAAGTTTTACTAACTTCTTCTGGACATAATTGCTCATAAACACAAACACATTTGCACTAATGCATTTGGCACACACACATATATATCAGATTAAATCTAAGACAATCAGAGTTTGATTAATTGCTGAAATGGAGCGTGAAGAAACAACTTTAAATAATCCCACCACTATTATGTTTCACTTTATATTCAGCTTTTAACACCACTTTAAATTTGCTAAAACGTTTTCGGTCCAAGTGTAGATTATTTATCAAGAACCCCATTTTTGTCCATCTGTGGGTGGTTCAGGTTCTGGATTACTTTCTTCTGTGAACATTCTCTTGGAACAGCAGGATTTCATAGATCAAAGGGGTGAAGAATGATTCATAAACTCCAACGGGGCAGAGTTGGACTGTATAAAAGGACGTGATCTCTTTCCTCCAACCTCCACGAGTGAGAACATGGAGGTGGCTCGATGGACCAGATCTGTCCGTTAGAGGTCTGTGGTGGGGTGTTGTTCTGGTTTCTGCAGCGTCTCTTTAGCGCTTCATTGGCATTTTGCTGATGAGACTGTGGACTCTCAGCTCCAGCTCTGATGACCGAAAAGTCACCAATGTCTGTGGAGTCACTCGAGGCCTTTTATTGGCTGATCGCTGTTGTGTTTGTGACACGTTAAAGAGATTTTCCTGCACTGGAAGAAAAGTACAGAAATGAAAGATAAAGTCCACAGGATGGGACCCCGCCCTTCGTCTTTCATCATGAAAATTGCGTCTTTTTGAGGGGCGCTGGCCGTCTTTACTGCATTCATCCCAGCTTCCTGCGGTTTCAACAATGTACTTCCTTTATCTGACTTCCTGTTTTCTGCTTTTTTGATAAACTGAAACTGACAGAATGATTTATTTTAATTGAAATCTATTCAAAGCAGGAAGGAAACTGCAGTAATTTTTAAGAGTAGACTCATAGCAGGAATTATTACGTGTCTGCTTTTGTTTTGCTTGACTCGGGTTCCTCCCAGCACAGACAGAGAAAAAGTTATTTTGGTTTAATTTTAGTATGTCTTTATTTAAAACCTTCAGCCGGTCTCAAAAAAAAAAGGTCTAACAAAACAACAAAAGACACGACCAGATTTAGATCAGATGCCAGACAAGATTTAGATCCTCAGAAGCCCAGACCCACTTTGGTTTATTCGGCCTGAACGACGGACCACTTTGAAGTTTTATTTTGATGAAGAAGATGAAAGTAAAAGCTGCCCTTTTGCGTTGGCGAGCCTTGGTTGGATCACATTTTCCCAAACGGGTATTTTCACGATGAAGTTGAGAATAATCCTGTTTAAGCTGAAAACACAGGAGGTTTTGTTTCATGTTTGCCTTCCTCCTGTTGCTAAACACTACTTTAAATTGACCCTTCTGTCTGTGCAAATCATTCCTAAAACCCTGAATTTTCTGTATTCATTGTTTGGCATTAACTTATTTCCGGTGTTAGCATTTAGTGCTCAGTTTTTCCTTTCCTTTGTGTCCACTGCAGCACAGCTCAGGGTTTGGACGTGGAGGCAGAGGATGTGCAGACACGACACGGTACAGCAGCAGTACAATATGAGCGGCGCAATTTGGGGGCGTGACCAGAGTTAAAATATTTGAACTTTGGCTAGGTTGCCGCGTTGCATCAACCAATCAGGGACTCCACTTTGAGCGTGTCACGTATTCAGTGACTCGATCAGTTCCCTTTCGGGTTCAACAGGGTTGCCAAAACCCGTCCCACCTACTGTTGGGCGAAGGCGGGTACACCCTGGACAGTCCGTCTCAGGGCCCATGAGGCTGGAGCGTTCGCCCGCTACGGCGGCCCCCAGGAGGCCGGACAGAGAGCTGCTGCGGCGTGGGGAGGCAGTCTGCTTGGGTCTCCTGAACTTTATGAGGTTTTTTTTGTTTCCATCGAGACAATAAAAATAAAGGTCCTCTAATTTCCTTCTTGTTAATGTTTTTCCCCTCTCGGGTTAATTCCTATTCAAAACTCCATTTGTGGTAGAAATGATCTGGTGTTGCATGTTTACTGCAGACATGAAACAGAAATAAAACTGTGATGATGAAGGAAAAAACTTTATCTCAGTTTGGAGCCAAATCAGACAGAGCTGTACAGGACTGATCACTATACCACGACGTCACCTTGGACATTACGGTACTGACCCCAAATGCAAAATCAAGGCATTATGAACAATATTTCAGCATATGTACAACATATTCACACATCTTTACATTGCAAACAAAACTTTACAGAATAATATCTTTATAGATTCAACCTGGAAAATGTTTTGGGGGAACAGGAAGAACATTTAGTGGAGGACAACATTTCAAAAGGCAGTGTCACACAGCCACATCTTATGTTAGTCGCATTTTCCACGTATGAAGCTTCGGTCCATCGTGGTACATGCGTGATACACACATTTATTACGTAATGCTTATGCAACTGTCTGATTTTTGCAGATGCATATGCAAATTTGTGTCTTTCCACAACCGTTCCACGTATGTCTAACAGACTTTTCATGTGTGTACCACCGATGTATAACTTTTATATTGTGTATGCGGCGCACAAATCACATTAAAAATGGGGAATTGACGCACAAATCACTCATGAATCAAATATAAACAGCGCAATAATCCTGCATGGTTCGTGTTCTACGATGATTTATGTGTTCTTTGCGTGGATTATCCGTACTTCTGTGGTTTTAACGTGGTTCATTCATGATACCTTTCTCCCTTTTTACACGTATATTCACGTTTGACCAATTTTGAATCGAGGAAAAAGCACACAGCGGGTATTTGACCTTTATGGATAAAGAATAAAGTACCTTGGAAAAAACCCGCCAGAGGTTTATTCTTGTCCACAGCCCCACTAGTGGGAGGATGACATGTATGATCTAGTTCAAATGCTGATCTAGAACATTAAGCAAAATAAGATTTTATGACACATTTTCGTTTAGGAATGTTTTACATTTCCTTTATCCCAATACTTTCAATTTATGTACGTTTGACTCTTTATAGTGAATTTCTATTTAAGCTATTTGATTTTTTTGTAAATGTTGCAACCATTTATGTTTGAAATAAAGTTTTCGTTTTTCAAACTTAGCCAGACGACGACGTTTAAGTCAGAACCAAAAAGAGAAAGAAAAAAAAGTGAAAAGGAGGTTTTTAAAACAGGCAAAACAAGATGCTTAAACATAATGTTCAGTTTTCTGAGATAAAGTCATGGAAGTTGACTGACAATCAATGTTTCAAGAGTTAGAGAACTAAAATAGAGAGGCCCCCGCCTTGGGGCTCCTGCAGGTGGAGCCAGGAAAAAACCTCATAGATTGATATCCAGTCTTCAGGTACTTGGCTCCATGGTGAAGCCTCAATAATCCCACCCCAGGAGAGAAACTGGACTTATTCCTTCAGATCTAGGAATAGGTCCTCCCCCAGGAGGAGGAGTTCATGTAAGCAAGAGGTTGACTGATGGTTCAGCGTCTACAATAATGCAGAGTTTGTAGCAGAAGATCCTAATTGTTGCTTCTGTCCCCTGTAGCTGTGAGCCTTCTTCATAAAAACTAATATATAGGATCACAGAGAAGAAAAGAAAGCAGTTTTCTTCACTGGGAGAAAAATCTTTTACATTAAAATGATCAGATGGAAGGTTTGAAAAGCTGGTAAAAAGGCTACTTGGATGCCTTTCAACTGAGGTGTAAGTTCTACAGGGAAGAGGCTCCAATGGAAACCCAGGACATGCTGGAGAGAGATCAAAGATCACAGAGAGATCATATGCCAGTAAGAATTCAAATATCATAGAGAGATCACAGATCAGAGAACAATAATGAATCATAGAAAGATCACAGATCATGGAAGGACCTGGGAAAGATTGTCAGTCACAAAGTTATCATAGAAATATCACAGAGATCTAAATTAGTAAGGTGTCGATTTACTTTGACCATCGGGATTTTTTTAATTAAAGAAAAATTAGCGCGTGAATGATTTTCTGTGGATGCTGCACTGCTATGATGTCATCGGTGTGCGACTCTGTAGTTCATATAGAACTTACACAAAATAAAGCCAAAGCTGTCATTTAACATGTAAGGGATAAAGCCAGTGGGGTAAGTGGAGGGTTAATGCATGCTACTGTGGAAGAAGGTAAGAATTTTGTGCTCACCATTTTTTGGATCGCTCAGAAAAGTGTCTCTGTTCACTTAGAGACTTTGGACCTGATATTTTGTTCTTGTGTCTTTTCTTCTTTTCTGTATTGTTCTATATTGAAAAAAAATCCCCCTTTTTGGGGTCAAATTAAAGGTTTAAAGTCTGTTACATGAAAAAAACTTCATTACGCCAAGTTTTTAGTTGTATTTGGTTTGATTTTGATGAAAAATGAGATCATAGAGGGATTATAGATCCTGACAAGACCACAGAAAAATCCTGGATCATAGAGAGTTCAGCGATCAAAGGGATCATAGGTCATATCTGAGCTGTTATGGGGATGTTCCTCTGAAGAAGAGGTGGTCAGAAAGAAGGAGACCCCACATCCCTTTGAGAAGATGCCATCCACACAGTTTGAACCTTGATTAGAAGGACATGGATTGTCAAGAATATTAGAACCAAGGGTGAAGGTTTCCAAGCATGATTGACAGGCTCCAGGTTGGGTCAGCAGGTGGGCGTGTGTCCGTAGTTCTGTTGTCAGAGTTTCGTTCTGGCTGCTGAAATTGTCTCTGGACTTCTGCTCATGTTGTGTCTGGTGAGATTTTCCACTGCTTTCCTCTGTTAAAGCTTTTAAACTTCTATATGACAGCAAGGCTGGATTACTGTCTCCTGAGGTAATTTCCGAATAAACTGTAAAGAAGAGAAAGGCATGCTGCCGAGCTGTCCAGGCAGCTCCATCATGACACTAGCTCCAGTTGAAGTCACTACATTTGTTTTGACACCATCAGGCTGCCAAAATCTACAGTCTGGCATGATGAAGAGTTATTAAAACTCTGCATCCTGCAGGCTAAGCCTTTCCACTGGAATGGACCAAAGAAAACAAACTACAGATGAGATCATTCCCTCCATCCTGCTTTCAGTCCTGGAGTTCTTCAGCTTTCTGCTCGTGACAAATCAGTCTGATAGGACGCAGACGGGACCTGTGGGCAGCTTTTACCGGTGAGGTTGAGGTCTCTGAACGGCTCTGAAAGCCGCGGGCCCTGCAGGCGGGACAGCAGCGTGGTCCTGCGGACGCTGCTGTCCGAGTCCTGCTGATGCAGCTGGATCTTCAGGTGGCGACAGCACGGCAGACCGCTGAAGAAGTCCGAGAGCAGGTGTCCGCTGAAGATCATGTAGATCCAGGGGTTGCAGCAGCTGTTGAGGCTGGCCAGCAGAGCAGAGAGCGTCACTGTGGTGTTTTCAGAGTCTGCAGGAAAAACACGGAGATGTTGACCCAATTCAAGTGTTTACTTTTTCCCAAGCGGAGGCCAGACAGAAGCTGGTTTGACAGGTCTAATGAATGTTTGTCCACACCCAGTCTATGGTCCTGGCGCTCAGAGGGAACACATTTCTTCATTTGAACTTCTACCACTCAAGAACCTCTGGTACAACGAGCAGGAGAATCAGAAATGTTTTATAGATGCTCCACAACAAAACACCGAATTTGTACAATTTGCAGGATGAAAACTGGTCATTTGTGAATTTACCTGGAAAAAATGTGAAAAGTTGTGGTTCTTTACATGAAATTTTGACAGATGTATCACAAATGAACCAGGTTAAAACCAAGGAAGTACAGATAAATGCATGCACAGAACGCGTAAACCCACGCTTCATTGAATTTCTTCACATTCAGAGCACTGAGCAGTAATCACATCGCGTCAGCACCACGGTCAGCTCCCGCCGCTGGCCCTCGCCGTGCTTTGTTTGAATCGGTTAGTTCAAAAGGGGCCCAAGTCCACAATTTTTCAAAAATGAGATATTATCTGTTCTATGGTCTTCAAGGGAAAAGCTATCTGATTATGTGCAAAAAAGTCCCACGTCCGTTGTAATGTATTGACTATGCTTTGAGATTTAAAATGCATTAAAGTTTATTGTGTTTGTCATTCGTCAATGTGGGATTTTAGCCGACAGATCTACACGTCAATTTGGTTTTGAGCTGTTGAAAGTTTTTGGTTGAGAAATACTCAGTTTACGTGTATTTAACACAGTTCATTTACAATTATTATGTAAATCCTGCATAATTGTCTGTGATTTTTGCAAGATGCACATGTTTAATGGTTTTTTCATTCATGTACCACAATGTCTAACTTTTAAAGCACTCACGTTCAAATTACATAATCGATGCACAAATCACTAATGAATTACATCTAAACAATTATCACGCAGGGTTTATGTTTCAGGAGGGGATAAAAAAAATATTCAAAACCCTAAAGGTTTCTGCTCTGGTGGTGAACAAATGGAAAGTTCTACTAATCTATTTTTAAGAATATATTTATGATATCTTGGGTTTAGGAAATAATCTAAATCAATCTTCACCTACATTATATCAAAATGCAGGAATAGATGTTCCACTGGAACATTTTCTTGTATTTTTTCACCAAAAGCAGCATCTCAGGGGGGTTTTAAGCAGAAATTCCTCATTTGTTTTCATAAAAGTTAAATATTTTATTAAGTTGAAATCAGTGTTTGTGTGAAAATTGTTTTCATAAACAAACAAAATGGATTTGGAATAAAAAAATATGACAGATTACTGCTGTTTAACGAGTTTACGTTTAGTTAAAATAATTTCATTTTAACTATGATAATCTTGAAAAGAGTTCATAAAAAAATATGAATGCTTTTAAAATTAAACAAAATGGTTTGGGGAAATTTGACAAACTTTATATTTTGTTCAATCAGTACGTAACTTAAAATGCATTTGAAAATATATGTAGATTCCAATGATATTAATTGAACAAATGTTATTTCAAGAAAGTAAAATGTTATTCAATGAAACCAAAACATTGTTTGTTTAAATGCTGAAACATTTAAATTTGAGGGTAAATTTGGATCTTTTCTATATTTCAAATTTGGTGTTTGATTTATTTTAAAACTGTCAGCAAATTAGAAAATTTGTTAATTTCTAAAGCAAAAAAACAAAAGCTGCTTTTTCTTGTGTTTATTTTTTCCAGTTTTTTTTTCTTTAACTGGTACGACTGTTTTTTTCCCAATTGAAAGAAGATCAAAGCATTTAACAAAGTGTCACATTTAATAATGGACTTCAGCTGTTTTTGTATTGTATATATTTAACTCTTTATTATCTGTAAAGGACATTTCTAAACGTGAAAATCTCTCAGTCACTGCATCCTACTGAACAAAGGCCTTTTGGTACAGAGGACAGTTGGGGCTTTTCAATGATACCAAATGTGAAAGGGCGGGGCTCTGGGAATTGTAATATTTGGAAGATTTTACAACATTTCGACTAGACTTTTTGATAGTGGGGGGATAATTCAGATTTTTTTTCCATGAAATGATAATTTTTCCTTAAAAAAAGTCAAAACTGATTCTCTGTGTTCTATAGTATTAGCATTTATCACTGTGTATTTTTGAATTCAAAATAACTATTTGGACATAACATTGATTATTGAGACAAGTATGGATATCTTCAATACTTTGATGTAGTTGATAAAAATCATTATTCGTCCATTAGTTTTTTTTAAACAATTTCAAGTGAAATTATTTCCATTTTCTGAAAGGTTTTGTTTGATTAAACAGACTTAAGGAAAAAGAATATTCATTAAACGTAATAATAGCTTGTCATACACTACTCTAGGTGGCAGTATTGGAATATTGAACTAACATGTGACAATGGTTATTGATCCCGGAACAAAATGCATCTAATCTCTAAATCGGAATCCCTTTCAGTGGTCATGTGGTTGCTGGAGCCTATCCCAGCTACTGTTGGGTGAAGGCGGGTTTCACTCGACAGGTTCCAGTGACAGATATAGAAACCTCTCTTGTGGACATCCCATAAATGTATGTATTTTTATAATTCAAGGCTTCCCACGTGAATCTAATCATAAAATGATTTTCTAGGAAGTCCCAGATTTTTCAATTACTTAAAAGACACGTGGATGGATTTGATTGTCAATCATTTTTGTAAAATACATCCTTTTTATACTTCATCCTTAATTTTAAAACTGTTCGTTGAAGTTTGCACATTTCAAAAGAGATAAAAAACAAAGAGTTCCTGAAAAAAAGTCAACTGAAAAAAGCAAACAGCACAGATTGGAATCCAGTCTGAGCCTCCGAGTGGACATCCTGAAATATGTTTCATGAATTTTTAATTTGGTTATAATGAGGCAGATTTGTTTTCACCTGTTTTCCTCAGGAGTTCAATAACATGAAATGTATTCGGAGAAACAGAGTTTCCTCCATCCGTCTCTGTTCCCCTGAAGCTGAATTACTCTGGTCAATAGTCTAAATGAGGAGAAGGAGGCTGGAGGGCAAAACTCGACTTCATCAATTCTGAATGGCTTACTCACAAAATACATAAATCAAGACGTAAATGCTAATGTTGCCCAGAAATTCTGTAGGTAAAACAGAGTTTACTTGTCCAGAGAAAGTGACAATTTTCTGCTTCATTTTGGCAGAAATACTTTGCAAGCTAGAGTCCAGTCCAGTTTCCAGATCCCTGAAGGTGATGTTCCACTAAAAACCATCATGGAAATGTTCAGGTCAACACCCCAAATGTGCAGAAACATTTCAATGCTCGAATAATAATCATGGACATGATAAAATAAATGGTTTCTGTACTTATTACTTTATATATTGGGGTAATTTTGTGGAGGAGAGGGTAGCTCACCGTCCCAGGAGAAGGTCTGGTCCCACACGGACCACATCTGCACGGTGAAGAAGGGCGCCCAGCACACCACGAAGGCCAGCACGATCACGAAGGTCATCTTCACCGTGCGTAACTTGGCGCGCGAGATGGTGCTGACGCTGCTGACCGAGCTCCGGCTCAAGACGCCGTTCGTGGTGGCGCCCTCAGCTGCGTCCGTGCGCTTCCTCCTGGTTTTGTATTTAATGTTCATCCAGATGGTGCGGCAGATGAATCCATAGCAGAACACCAGGATGGCCACGGGCAGCAGGAAGATTCCAGCTGTGATCCAGGTGATGTAGGCGCGCAGCCCCCACGGCTCCATGAAGTGGCCCCAGCAGTCGTAGACAGCGGAGCCGGGGCGCACCTCGCTGAGGGAGAAGATGAAGTACTGTGGGGTGCTGAGGACCAGGCTGCACGCCCAGGTGGAGCCGATCATGATGTAGGCGCGCTGCGTGGGCTGCTGGAGTGTCTTCAGCGGGTGGCAGATGGCGATGTAGCGGTCCAGAGTCATCATGACCATCATGTAGGTGGATGCGAACATGCCCAGAACCTGCAGGTGCTTCACGATGCGGCACAGAAAATCCGGCCCGTAGAAGCGGAAGGTGATCTCCCAGCAGAGCTGCGGCAGCACCTGGAAGAAGGCCACCACCAGGTCTGCCAGGCTCAGGTGCTTCATGAACAGGTGCATGCGTGACAGTTTCCGCCGGGTCCTGTGCATGGTCAACAGGACGCTCACGTTCCCCACCACCGCCGCCACGAAAGCGAGGCTCAGGACGGTGATCTCGATCTTGGCGACCTCCTCGTTCCGTCCGAACGGGTCGCTATGGTTCTTCTTCACGCCCCCCAGCTGCTGCGTTACGTTCAGGGAACAGTTCTGACCCGTCAAGTTGCAAAGGCTGTCCGACTGGAAGAACATGGTGCGACTGTGCTCCGGGGGCAAGGAGCTGCCCGCGTGTCTGTGCGTAACGGTCTCCAGTTCCGGGCGCTGCGCGCACGGAGCTGCCCGCGTGTCTGTGCGTAACGGTCACCAGCTCCAGGCTCTGCGTGAAATCACCGCAGAAAAATGGTTCAAATCAGATTTTAAGATGAACTGAACTGAACCCATTGTGGCGTGCAGCTGCGAGTAGTTTTTGTCTGAGCTGCTCTGAAGTCTCTTTTAAAGGCTCGTGAAAAGAGCGCGCGCGCGCACAACCCCTCCTCCAACTTCATAGGAGAAAACAAGAACTCACCGAGGAGCCATATGGAGGAATTTTTTAAAAAAATTGATAACTTTTAACTTTTACGATCACAAAGGAGAATTCTAGATCAATCCTGGTTTCTGAAAAATCTTAATTTTCTAAATGTCATAATTTATTACCATGATAATAATTGGATACATTTACCGTGTTTACAAGGACAACTTCTTTAATAAAGAGGACATTTTATCTAATCAAACAAAGAAGTTAAATCTGTTATTTATACAGTTTTAGAATAAATCACCTGCAGTGTTGGAAAAAGACCCACTCCAATTTCCTTTCCTGATGATGGAGGACATATAGAAAGAAAATGATCTTAAAATTCCATTTCTGAGTTTTTATTTGTTCAAATCGTTGTGAATCAGGAGCAGATGAAAAAATGCAGTTAGATAAAGATTGTATTTGGGACGTGGAAAAAATACGCTGGGCGGAGCCACAAGCTGTTCCACTCCATTCTGATCAGCCACTGCCAGACCAATAGATCCATGAACGTCTTTGTTTTCCTCGTCTGAGCTGGAATCTGGATCTAAATTGTGCGTTTCGATAGCTCTGCTTGTCATTTTTGCTGCACAGCTAATGTTGGGTTAGGGGTGGGAGGGGCTGTAAGCTAGGGGGAGCAAGTGTAAATAAAGGGATGATGTGAAATGAGGACAGGCTTACGCGGGCCTCTTGCTTACTCAGGGTTGGGATTTAAACCGGAAACCCTTTTATGGGATCTGGACTGAACTGGTTGTACTGATTAAGCTTAGCTTGGTTGGGTGTTTCTTCCGTTTTCGGTGTGGTGAGAGAAGCATCATTCAGAGTTTGAGCTTAATGAGTAAATTGAGTTTATTGGAAAGTCGATTTCGTTCAGGCCGCTGTGAAAGCTCATCTTGACTCTGGTGGATCCGTTTGCTTAGAAGAATCTTTCCTCCATCTATTTGTTTATTCTTCTCCTTCTGTTTGTCTCTGGTTTTAGGAGCCCAAATGAGTTTAAATGTTCAAACATTTTTTAGGCTTTGGTCCCTGTCAGCACAGCAGAGCCCTCTTGAAAACGAGATTCTGTTGGTTCAGAAGCTTTTGTGACTCCCTGGTTTCATATCTTCTAACCTTTTTTAAAGGTTTCTTCTGATACCAAATGAAGACTCTTCCTCATCATGGTGTGCAGACCTCAGTTTCTGCTCTCACAGCTGTAAATTCAGCCATTTTAACGATTTATGATCAGATTTCAGAGCCTCCTGCAGAAATGTTTCCACTGCAGCAGACGTGATTGTCCTGCAGGATCTCATTACTTCCTGTCCCAGCATCAGCTTAACTTTAGAAAAGTGTCTTTATTAAGCTTTTTGTTCTCTGAAATCCATACGTTAATGGGCTATACCTGACCGGACGGTCCTAATCCTCTGCCGGCTTTGCCCGGACCTGCTCGTGAGGTCACGTGCACGTTTGCAGAGAAGGTAAGCTGAAGCCCAGAGGAGACGTTCGATTCCTCAGCATCTGCTGAGACAAACTCCTGAAAACATTCACAGACGGACCAACATCATCTTTTTTGCAAACTATGAACAATTCCTTTCGGTAAATTCCCAGCTGTGATCATGGCAACCAGCAGGTGTTCCAAGGAAGTTCTTGTCTCCTCATCTCTGCCTTCTTTCTCCAGCTTCTCTTGAGGAATCTCCATCCACTTCCAGTCCAGATGGAACAAATATTCCCTCTGTGATTCCAGGCCTCCACCCTGCTTCCTGTAGTCTGTAAATCTCCCAGTGAAGGCTCCCATGAGGCATCTTTATCAACCACCCAGACCACCCCAAGCGGCTGCCGGTGCACTACCAGAGTCTGTGAAATTCCCTCCGGAGCAGCGCCAGCGTGCAGATAGCAACTCATTTAGCTGGAAGGCTCTGCAGATGTTTGCAGTAAAGCGTCAGGACAAAGAGGTGGGAAACGCAAAGCAGAGCCGCAGCATCTCCTACATGAAGCCCTCAGCCAGAGCGACCCAACCAAAGCGGCCACGGGCGCCATTCAAAGCCGTTCCCCCCCGGTGGGGCCACCATCACCAACGACAGCAGCAGAAGAACATTTGACTGTTACGGTCTGTCCCACATGGGACGTGCAGGAGGTTGTTTGATGAGGTTTGATGGAGGCGGATGAACTGCAGTGACCCTGGAAAGAAGCAGCTCCAAACATTTTGGTTTGATGTCATGGAGCCGCGACAGCTCCTCCCCAACAGGAGCAGATTTGTTGCTTTCAACTCTACAAGAACTTCCCTCCAGGTCTGTTCTGGATGACGGAGCTCTTGAAGTGGTTTGATGGCAGTTTAGTTGTTTTATTTATTTCAAAGTTTGTGACCAGAGTTGATGTAAGGGATAATTGAGCATTATGCTGCTAATACCACGGTCACTTAAGTGTCAAATAAGATTCTCCGGCTGCAGCAGATTTAATACAAAATGTATTTTTTCTCCTTTTAGACATGACAACATTGCTGTAGAATCCAATTAGAAAAACTGCTCTACCTATAAATGCAGTTCTATATGGCGACATCCGATACATTGGACCACTTTTTGATTAATCGCTTGGGAAACTGAAAAAAAAATGACGTAGGACAATTGATTATGTTCCTAATATTAATAATAATTGTTTTCAGGGTTTTTGTGTTGAATTTATAGAATAACATATTATTGTTAAAACTCCACAGCTGTTGAAAAATCCGCTGTCCCACAATTTTCAGATGAGCCACAGTTAGGAACTGGATGTTTTGTAATAACATCAAATTATTTTAATAGCAACATCATGGAACATTACAATAACAGTTATTAAATGTGATTTAAAAAATAGGACAATTGTCTGTTTCCTCACATTTGAAGTACTTTGCCTCTGAAGTAGACACAGTTGTTCCAAGTATCTGCTGTTCCGGTTACCAACTGGCCTTTAGGCAAGCGCAGTAACATTTATGTGACCAGAACTTCTTTTTGCAGTCTCCACTATGACTTTTTAATGCAGCCAATCAGAATTGAGTATTCCACGGGTTCATGGTATACCTTCTGATAAATAACTGTGGTGCTTTGTGGCTCAGCCGTTCTTCTATTACTAATGTCTGCTTTGTATCTTCAACCTCCCATCACCTTTGGGCCTTCCTGTTTGGAGAAGACCCTAACCCACCTAAGCTCCCCCACCTGGAGCTGGGACTGTTTCCCCTCGAAAGAAAGCGATCCAGGCTGCTTCACACCCCCAAAGTCAGCTCGTTGACTGTAACCCGACAACATGACGAGCCCAGAACGACTGTGTAAAGTTCATCCCCTGAGATAAACCACACGTGCACTTTGAGCGCTCGCTGCCTTACAAGGCCAAGCGTTCATATCTTAATGTTCAATCTATATGCACGGAGCAGAGCAGGGCTTTGGGAGCCGCAGAGGCTGACTGTGTTTTTCATGTCGGAGGCAGAGCCAGCAGTGGCTGCAGACCATTACATAATGTTTGGTGGTTAAACAATGGCGGGGCCTGTCAGGGTTATAGATTTATGACGCAGAAACTCTGGAGGCTGACGGGACGCCATCGCCGCAGATAACACGGGCTTGATAAGACTGAGGCGCGGTGGAGGTGTTCAACTGCACTTCTGTTTGCTTTTTTATTCCCAAACCAGCAGTTTTCCCTTCAGCTTGGTCGTCACAAAAAACCCCATTTGAATATGAAGTTTAAATTACAGCCGTTTGTGTTTCACCTACGATCTGATCATATTTGTGTGTCGACTGGACATTTCTCTGGGTTTGTGTTTGACTTTTGTTTCTTTTCATGTGCTTCTAAAATCCCTTTGTGTTCTCCTAAAACTCTAATGTTCGTCTTCAGATCGTTTATGCTCCATTTTCATGCTTCTTTTGAACATTTGGGTTGATTTGCATATCTGCTGCCTTTCTGTGGCCACTTTGTGTCTTTGTGGTATTTTCCTGGAAGAGTCCGCCAGTTTTGTGTGTTTTGGGTTTACAGCACACCATTCTTTTTATACTTTTAAGGCAATTTTTCTTTGTTCCTGTTGGACTTGATTTTGACCTAAACCTTTTCAGATCCTGCCTTTATTTGTGGAAGAGAAACAGCTGTTTTTATGATTTCTGCATAACTTGGTGCCATGTTGGATTCCTAGAGTACTGTCACATCTCTACATTAAAATTACACACCGATCCAAAGCTTTACAGTACATTTAAACCATGTTATTATTTTTAATCTTCGTTTTTAGCACAATTCAGATGCTATTTCTTTTAGTATTTTCTAACATTTTTTATGCTTTTTTTATGTAAATCAAGCTGACAGTTTGTACTCATGCAGGATCAGAGGGGAAGAAATTTGAAATATGGCAAAAAAAATCCAAAAACACGAGACAGAAAACGAACATCTTGTAAATCACTAAACAAATGCAACAGAAATCACAAATAGACGAGCATTACAGCAACAAATAATAAAACATATTAAACATTTTATTAGCTTTGTTATTAATTATTTAAAATTTTTTTGCATCTATTTTTCCCTGTTGTGCCAAAGTAACATTCAGAGTTGAATATTGTGTTTCTATTGGCATTAAGCCCTTCTTGTCTGAATGTGTTTCCAATAATATAAAATAAAATTCTTCATTTCTTTTTCCTTTCACAGTAATGCAAATTTTCTGGAGCAGTCCTAAATTAAATGGTACGTAGCAAAGTACTGACGGCGTGTGAAGGGGTTAATGCTGAAATGAGTTCATTAAATACTTTAAACCTCATCTGTTTTCAGTTTGAGTTTTTAGGTTTTACTTTATTTTTCCCAGCTTTTGTCATAAACCTTTTCAAGAGATCCACAGTTTCTTTTGTAGATGACATTTATGCATCATCAAACATAGAATATCTCTTCAGATTTGTTCAGCATAACAGTTGTTTTAGCCTCAGTCCCAACTGCCCTTGCGGTGAAAAATGGTCATACCTGTACATACATGCGCATTTTTTCTACGACAGAGGCCCCCCTTAATCCCATGACTGCCCTCACAATGTGATGGCAGCAAAAATCAATAATTTACTATAGGAAAAAAAGAACTCCACAAAAGCAACATAAAATAAAAATGAAAGAGAAGGAAAAGACTCCAGCATTTCCAGACGGTCAGTAAAGAGCCAGACTCACACTTTACTGATGACCACAGCGTGGCGTAAGGACGCCGTACAACAGCATCACCAGTACGTTATAGGGGTTAAATGACATTATCCTTACAAAGACTTCATAATACACTTACCACATGCACAACAATGGTACGTTCCATTTTCATGACGTCCCTTAAGGTGGCCGTACGGTTACTGCAGACACCTGCACTCCCCTGAAGATGAAGCCGCTCCTCTCTACGACCCTCCACGAACCTGGACAACCCGAAAACCAATGAATCAGCTTTAATATTGACCTTTACAAAATAGGAAACCAGTTTTCATGTCAACCCGTTTTTACTGTTGACTTCAACAACTTGACCTTTATTTTTGAAATGGTAAATAATATTTTTATAGCCTCAGTCTCTGTTCTAATAACCTCAAATATTCAGTTTTTAACTTGATCATTTTCAAAGCAGATTCACTTCAATTACAGACGTTTTTAGAGGAAGCATCTAAAAAAAAATCCCTATTCTTTCCCTAAGAAACTGTCGAGTTTCTCTGCAGCAGAAGGATCAGGGAAAAACTGCAGTTGATCTTCAAGCCAAACAGGATCCTCAGATGTGGATTTGTCTCACCTATTGCTCCTTTGGGCACAGCTCTCAGGGTAATTTCATGAACTCAACATGATCCCCCAGGATCTCCTGTCCCTCTTCATCATCTCCTGGAGTTCACTCCGAGTGTCTCGCTTGTTGTGTTCAGGAGAAGGTGGGCGCTGGTTCAGCCGTTTGTTGACACAAGAGTGCAGTTTTACACAGACAGAAACAACATTCCCACTCATCAAACTCAAACGTGAGCTCCTAAACGCGCTGCCATGAGAGGATGGAGGACACACCTTCAGAACTTGTGTTAGATTTTTGACGCTAAAAATCACCAAATGGGTGTTTCAGTCAGAAAGTGGGATTCAAATGACAGATCTGATATAAACATTTCTATGAGATGCTTGTTTTTGCACCGTTGAAACAAACCCTTTGAGAATACATGAGAATCTGTTTTTCCTCCTTCAAAGAAGTTTCTGTCTGGAAAAGAGGTTCACGATAACGTTTTCCAGGTTTGGTTTCGTCATTTCTTCTGGAGTTTTTTAGCTGATTGAAGCAGCGTGACGTGAAACGTTAGAAAGCTGTGTTTACATCAGAGATAGAAATCCCTGCGGTTTACAACTCCAGTTCCAGCAGGTATTAAGATTTGACTGAGTTACAAATGAAGACGTAATATTTATCTTTGAATTACCCTCTGATATTAACGGGGAAGGTCAACATGGATCTCGTAGCTCCAGGAAATGCTACCTGCTGTTGAGCTGAACGTCCACACGTCAGGAAATGTAATTTTCAACTACAAACTAAAGAAGGAAATAAATATATTAAAAAGAAAAAAACCTAAAACCCAAATCTGTGTGAAAAGGCCACAAAGTCTGAACTTTCATCTCACCGTCCTGCTGTGTGACGTGTGCTTCATGTTGTCAACACGTATTGTGTTGAAGGAGCAGCTGTCAGATCCTCCAGGTTCTAGGAAAAGCCCATTATCGCTTCTACAGCTGGTTTAATGCAGACACTGATGTTTTCTTGGCCGCAACCCAGAAGTGATTCCATGTGGAACCACTGCAATCACGCCATCCAAAAAGAAAGAAAAGAAAAGAAAAACGGGAACAACTTTTCAAAGCAAAAGGACTTCACTGAATAGCAAATCAGGCCAGTTTGGCCTTTTTTTTGTTGCTTTGCAGTCGTGTAAAATGTTAATGCATAAAACCAAACGTTTTTCTGTCATGCAGGGAAAAGTCTTTACCCATTATTCTGCATTTCAGCATGGTTTCATCCTGTCCATGTTCGTCCTCACTGCTGGTCAGTAATGATCCTCACAGCTGGTAGATTAATTCAAGGATTCCCCCAAATATTTACACACAAGCTTTGTCCAAATGCACTCATTACTGGATGCACTTTAAAGCGTGTTCAACATTTTTGGGGAGTTTCCAAACCTCAATTCTAAAACCTAGTGCTCTAGAAATTTCCCAGAAGTCTCTGCAAAAAAACCTAGTGTTAATTATTTGGAACTGAGTTCCGTTTATGAAGTACCTGTTCCGATCCGAGCATGTTCTAAAACACCACTATAACATACATTAACAGCTTAATCAATGATTTAAAATGTGATCAGTCAGCCAGATGACGAGATTTATCACTTTCAGCTAATCATGTTATACAGTCACACACATAAATGTCAATACTAGAAGATTTCAGCATCAGTTTTTGCCTTTAGGCTACAGTGTCAACATTTACACTTAAACTTATACTTTTTAATTATATTTATGACTATTACTCTTCTTTTAACAATTGTAACACCCTTAATTAACTAACATTTGAATTTTTAATGATTAAATGCTTAATTCAGTGGTTCCCAAACTTTTTCTGCAGGGCCCCCCTTTCTGAAAATTAGAATATTTCGAGCCCCCCCACACTGACACAAACATACAAATCCTTTGTTTCTAAACTCCACCGCGCCTTATAACATGTGGTTAATGAGAAATCTCTCTGAACGGTAGAATTCTGTTATCTAAAGCTGAAGGAATCTCTAGATCTGTCTATGTGTCTCTGTCTTTAGAAATGCCAAAACACATCTGGAACCTATTAAACAAAACATTATTTGATTTTATTTGGAGGTAAAAATGTCGTTACTTAAGGAAAAATGTTTTGTGTAACACCAGAAAACATGGGGGCATGGATGTATTAACCTTTGAAACTTTAAACAACTCTTTTAAAATAAAGTGGTTAAGTAATTTATTGAAAGGGGAAGACAATATCTGGAATGCATTTCCCAAATATATATTTGACACAATGGGAGGCATTAAATTCTTGCTAAAATGTAATTATAAAATAGAAGAATTACCCACAAAACTTTCAAACTTTTACAAAGAAGCCCTGCTGGCCTGGAAACTCCTTTATAAACATAATTTTTCTCCAACAACTTGTTGTATTAGGAATAACAGTAATGTACAATATAAGAATAAATCACTTTTTTTCGTAGATGGTATGACAATGATATTGTTTTAATCAGACAACTTTTCAATTCTCATGGACATCTTCTGACGTATGAAGAATTTCTTTTAAAATTCAGTATTCCTGTTCCACCCAGAGAATATGCAATAGTGTTAGATGCCGTTCCAACCAGTCTACTACAACTGTTTAAAGGGATTTAGAACACAAGTCAATTAAGAACCCAGACAATTCTTTTGGACAATGTGGATATTTGTGTTAATTCAGTTTCCAATAAACAAATAAGAAATCTTTTTCATGCCACAACCTTACCTGCTGGGAGGTTTTATTGGGAATCCAAATTTGTGGACATAAAATGGACTTATGCTTATGTATAAATACTGTCTAAATAACAACATAAAATAGGTGTCCTTCAAAATATATATATATTTGTTTATTTGTGTATTTGTTATATTTTTGTGCAATATGTACGCATTTTAATTCCCCCTGAGATATTCACATTGTTATTGTATTATGTTGTTTGTCAATAAAGTGTGAAAAAAAAAACTCCACCGCGCCCCCCCCTGCAATACGGGGCGCGCCCCCCAGTTTGGGAACCACTGGCTTAAACGATGCATTATTATCACTGAATCATATTAAGTAAAGCACGGACCTGATAGCACTTTTTAATTTCGTGGTACAAGTGACAATAAAAATGTATCTATCTATCAATCTATCTATAGGTAAAATGTAGATGAGTTTAGTTTAATTACTTACATGTAAACTGAGATTTTAAGAAAATGAATTATTTGCATCAAACTTTTATTTTATTGCTCCTCAAAGCCACGGATTGTCATGATACAGAGCTGTTGTGTGGGCTATGTATGTATGTGACACCAGGACGTATTATTTTTCAAAATGAAATACGTCATTTGTTTCATCAAAGATGTAACTCTGTAGATCAAGTAAATGAAGTGTACAGAGTAAATCCGCTTTCTAAAATGCTAATGCTGTGCAGAAATGGTTTCTTGCATTAAAAGTATCTTCGCTGCAGGATTTTTCATCAAAGTCTGATGACACTCAGCGAGAAAACTCGTCACAAACGATTAGCATCCTGGGGTTTGAGTGAGTCGAACCCCAGAAAGCCTCTGGGAGGAGACGCGTCTGTAATCTGTGACGATGGGTTGCAGGAGGTATTGTTTTCTCTGCATGCGTCAGTCTGCATTTTGTGGGAGTAGAAACAACACAGAATGACAAATGCAGCCTTCCACTGGTTTTTCTTGCAAATCCTTGAAATTTAGTGGCGTTTTTACAGCTCAGTGTTTGCAAGGACGATTCCTGCTGTGACTGTAAATGATTTTGTTCCGATTCTTGTTGTTCCTGCTGAGTTAAATCATTTGTTTTTGTCTTACCTTTGCTTAGGATTTAAAATAGTTTTATTTTGGTCTACAGAAAAGCGATGTGATGATTATTTTTTTAAAAGTGACTCATTTGAAGCCCACAACACTAGAGGGTTCACTGTTTATACCCAGTGTGCTAAATGGAGATCCCTTTACTGACATTATGGTTATGTCACTCGAACATTGATTGAGTTGCTGTATGCAAAACCCTCAGTGCTGCAACCATCTCAGTGCCTTTTATTTTTCTAATGTTTTCTTCTGTCCCCCAAAAACCGCCGTCCTGGACGGAAGGACCAGACTGTTTTCACAATTCTTCCTTCTTCCTGCGCCTTTAAGCAAAACTTTCTTCCCTGCCACTAATCCAAAACTCACCATAATTTGCACGCACCTAGCACCTGCTGAAAATGAATTTTGGACGTATTGAATGGCAGATTTTCCCATTTGAAACAAGATATCTCATGATATTAAAATATTAAGAAAGTGGGTGTGGTTAACAAAAAACCTCTGTTACCAAGGAAATCCAAAGATTTGCTTTTAGGGATTCTTCTAAAAATGACATTGTCCTGTTCATCGACCCCAGGTGATCAAAAACTAAGATAGCTGCTATGGAGATAAAACAGAAAAGCCACAAGTTTGGAAAAAGTGTTGCTTTTTTTAATGAATTTGTCATGTGTATGCCTGACCGGCGTGGGGTAGGACAGGAGAGTGAGGGGCGTGTAGTAGCCGCTCAGCCAAGGGGGGTCAAAATTAGAAAGATCAGGCAGTGCTTGGGGGCCATAAAACATCACTCACATTTTTAAATAAATGTTATTCTTTCTGAACATGTTTTTAAAAATATTTGTAATTGTTTACAACAAGTTTTAATGACAATTACAGCATTTTTTTGTTTCGGTAAATGTCCAGTAACCAATAAAATTATTGTCTTTTACATATTAAATTGAGATTTAATAAATGGACTAATACAAACTCTGCAGGGTTTAATACATCCAACACATTTGTGGTAATATCTGCTCATGTCGTCAGAAAAGAGGCGTTTGCTGCAATCATCCAGTAGGGGATAGTCTGGAGCTCAAAGCCCTTTTATTTAGGTCACCATGTTCTCGATGTGTTTGGTTATTTGTTTCACTTATATCCAGAAGGAGGAGAAACATAGACAGAATGTTTTGTTTTCCCTGGTTACCAAGCAACAGCATGTTCTAGTCTCCACCAAGGAGTAAATTTAAACCAAGTGACCTAAAATGTTCCTGCAGAAACAGGACAGGAACTCAGTTACAACACTTTGGTGATGGACATTCATGGCTTTGCTCTGATTTTCTTTTTTATTGTAGCAGTGAAACATGTGGGACTTGTCATGTTGTGCAATCAGCTAGTTCAGACTCACTTACTTACAAATACCCGGATTCTGTGCATACATGAGATTCTGGCAGCTGACGTCTGAAAATATACACATTCCCTGAACTCCATCAACAAATAATCTTTTTTTAACGTTTTGAATGTTTGGCTCCAGCAAAAATGGACTAAGAAATTTGGAACCTCAGCCTGAAAGCCGTTTCAAACTGAACAGTCCCCATAAAAACCACAAGTCCAAACAAGGGTAGTTAATACGAAAGTCCTGACAAGGTAATATAAACAAGTACACACACACATGCGAAAGGTCCTGACAAGGTAATACAAACAAGTACACACACACCAGTCCATTCCCATCTTCACCAAAGAGTAATTAGTAACCATGTCAGGCTACAGGCGGCTTTAAATAATTGAAGGTTTATTTGACGGTCCTTAATCTGACCTCACAGGTCTATTAATTACAGGAAATCAATGTGCTCAAGGGTACTCCTGGGAATAAGGAGGCGGAATGAGGTTCTTGAGATAATTAATCCAAACAGACTCTTATTCAACCTTTTTCTGTAATTAGAGTTCTGCTTGTTCTGCATAACACGTCTGCTTAAGTGGGTAATCGGACACATTTAGGTTTTACTTCTATCTTTAATCGAAAGTGTACTTTGTGATATGAAGGCAGGCCTCTGTTTCTTTATGGTCTCCATCAAAATACACAGGATAAGTGGCAAAATGTCATTAAAGCTAGAAAAAATATCACATTTAATGCTTCTTATTCAGATATAAGCTTTAAAATTCTCTCAGGTTTTCTGGGGACAAATTACAGATGAAATCTGTAATGTTTTACATTCACGAGGTGACTTCTGTGGTATATGATGAAGAGGGACCCACATGTCATACTCTAGAGACAGCTGGATGACAGATAATTGAATTAAAGAAAATAACTATTTAAATGACTCAACAATAGATAACAATGCAGACGATAAAACAGCAAAAACCAGAGCAGCAAAGTCATTATTAACCTTATTTATCATCAGTGCTCAGGGCTTTAGGGTTGGTTTCATTGACTCCCATTGTAAAGAAGCAGGAAAACAAACCCAATTTGACATTACAAAACTCAAAGTCATGGATGTGAAACTGCATTAATTAATTCAAAAGAATGAATGGAATGGATCCTCTTTATTTTTGTTTTGATTCCTTACAGTTTAGAATTATTCTTTGTTTGCTTCAAATAGATCCTTGTTGGTTTTAAATGGATCCTTGTCAGTTTTGAATGAATCTATTACTTTAATGAATGGATCCTTATTAGATTTGAATGTATTCTTTTCACTCTTGAATAACTCCTTTACAGTTTTTAATTTCTACTGTCCTTTAACTTAGCAGAAAATTATCATTCAATGGATTAACATTAAAGATGAATTCCTGTTCTGATCTCCTTGTTCTCCAGAATGAGCTGAATGCAGGAAATAAGACACAGGTGGTAATTAACAAAGCCAGACAAAAGGGAAAATTGTTTTAAATAAAATTGAGACCTTTGTCCTGCTTGAGTGTGCTGTAGAAAACCACTCTACGTACTTTAAAGAACCAAACCATTACAAAAGGCTCCTGTGTTGTGTCTGACCTCATGTAGGATTAAGACTGTAACCCTACGAAGATAAAATCAGATTAAAAGATCAAACAGTTCAACAGTTGATTTTACACTCTCGTTGATGTTCTTCAGATATTTCTGTTTGTGCTAAACAACAGAATTTTGGTGGAAGTTTCCGGTGAGATGTTTGGCACTGCTGTCGTTTCATTAAAGGACACATCTATATTTTTCATCTATATTTTCATCGTCTTTATTTCAATCTATGGGTGGAATGATATATTACTGAGTTTGGTTGGGGGGGGGGGGGACATTTAATCCTGAGAGCCCCACATGTGAGCTCAGGGGTAGTTTGAGCTCAGTCTGACATGAAAGGACTCTGGCTGGCCGCCGCGGTCGTTCGTGTTGAGAGACCGATCTCCTGATTAGCTGCTTTGAGGTGAGATCTGTCCAAAGTCATCAGCTCTGATCTCTACCAAACACTAATCCACTTCCACGGCGGCATGAACAGAGAGCTGAAGCCGGCTCGTGCTCGCCGTGGCTCAGCTCGGCGCCAGCACAGGATGATTCGGCCAATTAAATCCAGGAACACCAACGTGCCTGGAAAAAACATCAGATAGACTCCTGAGGGTCAAGTCCCGGCTGAGAATCAAGTCCAGGTCATCCCAGGGAAATATTCCTTTGTAAGGGGGATCGCAAGACCACCAGAACTAGAGACACGGTGACCACAAACCACGCATCCTGACTGAAAATCTCTGAATCCAACGATTCACAGACAATCAAAGGATTTCTGACATTTTTGTGTCTCATTGAACTATTTTGATTCATTGGAGTTAGTCTGTGTTTGCAGACTATGAGTGTTTTCCCCATAGTCCCTTCCCCAAGTTTTCTAGACTGATTTTTTATTCTTGCTTTGTTTTTTTTAAAAAAAAAACAAGAATAAACTTCTGTCTGTCTTAAAGACCCATTCCAATGAAAATTTTGTTTTGCTGTTTTTAACATGTTCCGGTTTCATTTTTCTCATAATGGAGGACAGAAATAAAGGAATATCAGAGTAATACTGATTTTTTTAAGTATAAATTTGTTAGATCAGGAACAGATGAAAACAGGATGCTTGAAAAAGCTCGAGTTTATGACGCAGTCACTGCCATCGGCGGGTCAAAGTCTCCCTTCTCCGTTTCAATTCTAAATCCTCCACTAGCAGATGAATGATTTTCGAATTCATTCTCCTTTTTCTGAGCTGGAATCTGTCTCAAAACCTTACGGCTGGATAAATCGGATATGCCTCGCTGTTATTTTGACACAGTCCTACCCACAACCCAATAGCAAATCTTTAATGAGCTCCCGTTGCCCTGCAGAAAATATGTCTTAAAAATGACACAGGCTTTTTGATTTGATCTAAAGGATCAATATTTGTATCAGATCATATTGATCTTCATTCAGATTGATTTGCTCCTCAGGGTTCAATTTCAGGCACACTTTGATCTTTCAGTACCGTGTTCTACGCTGGTCCGTTTATCCGTCGTCACAGGTTTGCTTTTGGCTGATCTGCTGAACCCTTTAAGCTCTAGTCCCAGCTGTCCTCACAGACTGTCTGCAGTTGAAAAATGGTTAAACCTGTACTGGAGACACAAGTAAGGGTGAAGTAAGTGAAACGCAGGTGTGTCTTACAGATTTATTTTAATAAATCCTGCAGACTGTGCAAGGAGCCTGACTGTTAGAAATGAGGAACTTAGACAATCAGAGTGTAGTTTGTGTGGACATCCTATGGGCACCGATGTATCACGTGCGCACCCCGTACATTCAGCATTTGCGTGTGGACAGTAAGAAGCCAGTACTCTAACCTTACTAAAGTCTAGCATTATTTACTACTCATTCATATTTGGTGAACTACTGATGTACCACAGCTGCCCTGGGGCAGACTGAGAGAGGCGTGGCTGCCAGCTTGTGTCTACTGACCTCTAACCATCACCGGGACATTAATACACAGCAACACTGGAGGCAGGGAGGGTATAGTGTCCAAGGACACAACGACAGTTTACTGGGGGATCGAACCGCCTGCGCTTCAATCATTTGAAGACCTGCTTTACAGCTTGAGCTGCTGCCGCCCTTCCATTATCCTTACAAATACTTCATGATACACCGATCCGATCACACATGCATGTCAATGGTACGCTCCATTTTCATGATATGTCTTGAGGTGAGCATCAAAGGAGCAGTAAGGACCTGTACCCCCCTTAAAGGGTTTTTATGATGCAAATTCAAAGTTTTGAGCTTTTAAGTGCATTAAAATGTTCATTCTTCACAAATACAACTCCAGATTGGATTAGCATTCCTCTAAAAACCTGCTCTTTGAGCACCAGCCTCACATTGTGACATCACAATGTGAGGACCATTTTAGGAAGATTCTTACTCTGAAAAGCTTAAAGCTCTGTGACCTTCCGGAAAACCCAAAAACCCCACAGCACCCGGGCTTTAGTCTGTTATGCATCGATAATTTAAACTGTGGCGGAAACTCCGTGTTTTTGTCTTGAAGGTCAAAAGGTAGAATAACTGTTTGACTTAGTATTCGCGACTAATTCTTCCATCCAAATAAAGACAGTTGATGAATAATTACTGAATTTGCTACATTCCAGCAGTCATCTGCCCAGAAGGATTCTTATACTTGACTTTACTCAATGCTAAACATTTTTTCTATTTCAACTATGATTTAAAAGTGTATTTTCCTTTTCTTGTAAATAATAAGATTAAGTTTTAAATCAATCATGAATAGAAGAAAGTGCCTTTACAGTCAGACAGATGCGTGTGAGGAGCTGAGAGTCTGAGCTAATGAACCCAGCGATGATCTGATTCACTGAAGCAGAGATGGAACAGAAACGACTGAGCGGTGCAAACACAGAAAGAAGAACAGGTCGATGTGTCCTGACAGGTTTCAGTGAAATCTGTCTGTTTCTGCTGACATGAGCAACAAAACAAACCTCTGACTGAGTCTGTTGTCTGTCACAGTCACTCTGAGGGCAGCGGCTACTTTCAGGGATTCATATTTTTGGTTTGGGTTTTCTAACTTTACTTCTTTCATTTTGTTTCGATTTGTCTTGACTTATTTTTGTTTTTCCGTTTCTTTTCTTCCTACATTTGCTTTATTACCACCTGGTGTCAGTTTGCAGTCATCACAGCTGCCACATGTTGTTTGAGCAGCTTCCAGAGCCTCATGGTTTAGTCCAGTTATGTCGCATCATTCTGTTCAATCCTTTCCAGGTATTAGTCCTTTATTTTTATGGACGAAGATACACAACTCAAGAAAATAAAAGAAGCAAAAAGGTGTGGTTTTTATGTTTTATATTTCACTTGCAACTAACAATGCAATGAAGATTTTGAACAGAACTTGACTTTTTTAAGCACAGCCTGCAGCATTGAACATTACACAAGATGTGGGGGGGGGGGACAATGATTTTCTTCCCAGCTGGAGAGCATCTGAGTAATTTTTCAGCCGTAACCCCAGAAACAATTACAGCTGTAATTACCTGTGGAGTTTCTGTGCACTCACTGATCGTCTTCCCTCTAAAGTGGAGCCGCTGGTCTTTCCACTGTCTGAGAGGGAAAACGCTCGGCCCTCATGAAAAATAGAAGCATTTCTAGTCGTTTTACACTTTTCCTGCCACAGTGTAGTTAAAAACCATCTAAACATTTCACAGTACACTTTTATTAAAAATACAAATAAACCTTCTAGCTAATTGATGTGAACAAGTCATCAAATCTTGTTTATTTTTAATTTGATCCAAGAAGCAAACACTGCCAATGTTGAAGGTATGGAGGTGCACAGGTTATTGTTACTAATAGTATAATACTAATACTAATAGTATACTAATAACCTATATTACTAATAGAAGGAGTATTTATTTATTTCAGTCAGACTACTCCTGCAGTAAAATATTTATTTTCTCATTTTCTTGTTTGGCATAAGGCTCCGTACAATTCCATGAGACAAGATTTCCATAAAACCTTTGGGTAATAACTACCCAAAGGGAGAAGGGTGGGGCGAAGAGCACAGCGCAGTGGTAAAGAGGAATTAACAACTTACACACCTGGACTTAAATAGGACACTGAACAGTTGAGTTGATTAACTGAAAGGCCCTAGGGGAGTAACCGAGTAAAACACAGCTAGAGTAGTCCAAGGTAAAGGGTTCACACAGTACCTCAGAATGTGAACCGCCGGAACCCTGGGCCAAACTGAAAGAGACTTGTTCACCTTTTGGTTTATCCCGTTAGGGGTCGCCACAGCGAATCGGCTTTCACTGATTGCCACAGGTGGTTTGGCAGAGAGAGTTTTACGCAGGTTGCCCTTCCTGACACAGCCCTGTATTCTCAAGGCATGGGGAGACTCAGATAGGCAGCAGCGTGAAGGGTTTTGCACTCTGGATTTTTGGCGGTTGCTTCTGCAGCTCATCACTCCCCAGGGGGAGGGGTCAAAATCAGGAATCAAAATCCACACCCCCATAAGTCTGTGATGACTAATGGGACCTTAACTTTGAGACTGTGAAACCAGGAGATTTGTGAATAACTGTAACTTTCAATTTACAATAAAAACCTAAAAGGGGGTGTGTTTGGTCCTCCACATTCAAGAAGAAATTTTATAACAACTTATATATATATATATATGAAACGTTATTGACTTGTTCAGCTTTACATCAGATTTACGTCCTGTATCATATTAATGACATCAGGTTTTACTTTTCCCCAAAAGATTTTTCTAAATGTTTTTTTTAACTTTAGCAAACAAACTATTAACAGTAATAGGTGTATTTAAAAAATCACATTTTGAAAAAGAAAAGTGTTGATAAATGCAATATTTATTTTGTAATATTTTATGTTTAATGAAAATGATTCTGTAATTTTTAGTGTATTTTAGCCAAACTAAAGTGAGTATTTAAATGATGCAAGCCTGCACAGCTGTCTCTTATTAAAATATTTTATATTTTATAATTTCCTATTTACAGAAAAGTCTACAATAAAGCACTTACTGCAATTACTGCATGTGATTCATCGTAAACTATGATCGTGAACCAGTTCAGGTGAGACCCCATGATGGCTCCAAAGTTATTTTCCTTCCTCCTGTGTGGCTCATGACCCATATTCGGTGGGAATTCCTGAGTTCTTGAGATGTTTCAGTACTTCCAGTCTGCCCCCAGAGATTTGATCATACTGTCGGATTTATCATTATAGTTGTGATAGTCAATGAGTTAATTAATGATTAACTCATTAAGCCAGTACTATTCAACCTTAATATGTAGTCTACTAGCTTTAACATAAACTTGTCTCCAACAGGATGACTATGTTAGACTGAAGGAAGCACCCCCCCCCCCCCCCCCACACTTATGCTAACTATCAGAAATCCAGGATTCAAGGGAAAGGAGGTGGTTTGGCAGTAATATCACAGTCTAGCTTACTTCTCAGCCCTAAAGTTAAAAATGCTTATAATTCATTTGAAAGCATCATATTGTCTATAAATCACCCAAACAGGAAGACTCAAGAACCCGTTTTATTCATAATTATTTATCGCCCCCCCGGCCCATATTCAGAATTTGTAACTGAATTTTCAGACTTCCTATCGACTATTGTCTTAGATTCTGATCAAATTATAATATTAGGGGATTTTAATATTCATGTTGATGACCCCATTGACTGTCTAGGAAAGGCTTTTGCAGCTTTATTAGATGATGTTGGTTTCACCCAAAGTGTGAATGAACCCACTCACTGTCATAAGCACACCCTGGAGCTTGTTCTAACCCATGGGATAGAGATCAGCCAGCTGAGTGTCCTTCCTCTTAACCCCATCATTTCTGATCACTTTATGATTACCTTCCAGTTTACACTGGAACATCCTTCTGCCCCAGTGAATAAGAAACAGCTTAGAAGAACCTTAACTGACCGTTCTGTGTCTGAGTTTAAACACACAGTTCAGCCAGTACTTAGTGATATTCTGAGAAAATACTCAGAGTCCAGCTCCCATAGTATCAGTCCTAGTATAAATGACCACTTTGTTAATGATGCCTTACAAGCCCTCAGGAGTACACTCCATGTTGTTGCCCCCTTGAAACCTAAGTTCGTCAGACAAAACCGAGTAGCACCGTGGTTTAACGCTGAAACTCGTTCTCTTAAACAAGAAACCCGTAATTTGGTCAGGGAATGGTGCCACTGTGGTTCAAAGCAGTCTCTGGATATCTGGAAACATAGCCTATTAAATTATAAAAAAGCTCTGCGTAGAGCTAGAAGCCAGTACTATTCAACCTTAATATCAGAGAATGGAAACAATCCAAGATTTCTTTTTAGCACTATTGCTAAATCAACTCGCAGTCAGAGCTCAGTAGAACCACATGTTCCTGTTTCTCTCAGCTCTGATGATTTTCTTACATTTTTCGATAGTAAAATCTCAAATATTAAACATAAGTTAAATCAAGTTATTCCTACTATCAGCCCAGAACAGGCTGAAGTGGTAGAAATGGAGGCATCCATAGAAACCTATGTAACATTAGACTGCTTCACTGCTGTGGATCAAGCGGAAATAGCATCAATTATTACGTCCTCCAAATCCTCAACGTGTCTGTTAGACCCAATTCCCACTAGACTTTTTAAAGAAATCTTCCCCCTAATTAATGATTCCATATTAACGATAATAAATACATCTCTGGAAATGGGTTACGTGCCACAGTCTTTTAAATATGCAGTTGTTAAACCTCTTCTGAAAAAGCCCAGTTTGGATCCTAGCATCTTGGCCAACTATAGACCAATATCAAACCTGCCATTTATTTCTAAAATCCTAGAAAGAGTTGTAGTTAAGCAGCTTTACCGCCACCTACAGGACAACAGCCACTTTGAAGACTTTCAGTCGGGGTTTAGACCCCACCACAGCACAGAAACTGCACTAGTTAGAGTCTCTAATGACTTGTTATTGGCCTCAGAAAAGGGACTGCTTTCTATTCTGGTCCTGTTAGACACCATTGACCACAGTATTTTACTCTAAAGATTAGAACATGACATAGGGATCAGAGGATTTGCTCTCCAGTGGTTTAAATCCTATTTATCATTTAAGCCTCACATATCTCAGGCATGTAGAACTGCCTTTTTTCACCTGTGGAATATTGCTAAGATCAGAAATATACTTTCTAAGAGTGATGCTGAAAAACACATCCATGCGTTTGTTATGTCTAGCCTGGATTACTGTCACTCTTTGTTAGCAGCGTGTCCTAAGAGTTCCTTAAGAAGTCTCCAGCTTGTTCAGAACGCAGCAGCTAGATTGTTAGCAGGAACTAGCAGAAGAGATCACATCACTCCTGTGTTGGTTTGACTCCATTGGCTCCCAGTTGATTCCAGAATCAAGTTCAAGATCCTCCTGTTAACCTATAAGGCCTTACATGGAATGGCCCCGTCCTATATTAAGGACCTCATAGTCCCTTACCATCCAATGAGAACACTTCACTCACTAAATACAGGACTGCTTGTGGTTCCTAGAATTAGCAAAAGTACGGTTGGAGGTAGAGCGTTTAGCCACCAAGCCCCTGTCTTATGGAATAAGCTCCCAGCTCATGTCAGAGAGGCCGACTCAGTTTCTACATTCAAAGTTAGACTGAAAACATTCCTCTGTGGACAGGCTTATTGTCAGACTAGCTAGTATTCCAAGAATTTTTAACTTAATGTTTATGTGTTTAAATTAAACTTAATAACAATAACTATTTGTTGTTCGTAGGCTGATAGAAGTTGAAGCTGGGGTAACTATGGTGCTCTGGGGTACTGTCCTCTTTTCTCATCTACTTCTACTCTCCTTCTGTTCTCTATTGTTGATCATTATTCATCATTTAGTTCTCCATGACTCTGTTTGGTGCAGTGTAGAGGGCTGCATTGGGATCGGGTCCCGCCGGGTCCCGCGGGACCCAACCCAAATCTCGCGGGATTGGGCGGTTTGGATTGTGCTGCGGGCGGGAGCGGGCGGCAAAAAATAAACCCCGCGGGATCAGTGCTGGCATGAATATCTCATGAATATATAATAGCGGACTACGTTAGTCTGTGCAGCTGTTGGTTTCTTATGTACTGAAGCTCCGTGAAGGCACCAGGTAGAGACGCCCAATGGGCTCTGTCATGTAACCTGATGTTGGGGGGGCGCCCCGCCCCGCCTCTTACTAAGAGCGCGCTTCAGGCCGTCTGTCTGCGCGCGCACACACGCACACTTTTAACCGAACAGGATTTGTGAAAATATATTCAATAATTAAGTTGCACATTACACAAAAGAGGAATGCATGAAAAGATGAGGCTGGAGGAGGACATGAATCTCTTTAATAATATCAATAAAAATACGTGTTTTTTTCCTGCGGGACGGGGGACGATACAAAATCAATGCATCTCTATTACTGTGCGGGACTAAATTCTCTGAGTTTTGCGGGTGCGGGCGGGAGTGGACATACATATTGCGGGAGCGGGCGGGAGTGTAACGCATACGTTGCGGGAGCGGGCGGGATTGGTCTAAAATTCAGCGGGCGCGGGCGGGAGCGGGATGAAGAAAATAGTCCCGCGCAGGGCTCTAGTGCAGTGTGTTTCATGTATTGTCCCTCTTTCCCTCTCCCCTCCTGGGGAGTGGGAGTGCTTCCAGACTCCAGTTGGCTCATCCGTGCTCCTGTACCTGACCGTGTACCTCGCCTCTGCTCCTACACCTGGCTGTGGTTCCTGTCTCCGGCTCGACTTGCGTCCCCTGACTGTCCCCACAACCATGGCTGGATGAAGCTCGTCTGCTGGACTTTAAATATGTAGTTGTAGAGTTAGATCAGTTAATTCTTCTCTAAGAGTTCTGGTAAATCACCTGTCCGTCCTGGGGGAGGATCCCTCCTTCATGTGGACACCCCTAAGGTAGCTTCGTTTTTTCAAGGATCCGTTTTTTTAGGAGTTTTTCCTTACCGCGAAGGGGGGTCTAAGGGTAGGGATGTCCAGTTTAGTTTAGTCAGTTTGTAAGTTCAATTTAGTATTTTCCTGTTGAATTCTATGTATACTTGATCCTTTTGATTTTATGTTTTACTTTTCAATTACCGATACGAAGCCCATCGAGACGACTGTTGTTGTGAATTTGGGCTATACAAATAAAAATTGAATCGAATTGAATTGAAATGTAATTTCTAAAATTTGTGTAGGTCATGGCGTGACCTGATCTCACAAAATGTCTGCCAGACTTGTAAAGCTGGGAGATTGTGAAGGTGCAGTTTGGTTTAGATCATCTTACACTAACTTGTGCACACAAGTCCAGCATAATCCGTGTTTTGGGAGGCTTGGAATGTGGGAGAAGGCTTTCTTGTACTCAGAAGAATGTGACAACAAAAGACAGGACGATTTTGGCGTCTGTTAGTCATTTGTCTTGAAATATTTTCATTTTAGAGCAGAGTAAGACCTGAAAATTTCAAAGGCTCTGGGGAATCCGAGCATTAACAACGTATGCACACGCAAAACCTGCGACCTCCTGCTCAGACCCCACTCCATACCTCCAATCTGGTTTGAGAAACAGTTTCTGTTCTTTGCTGCACCGTAGACATCTATCTACAATCTACAATTACATTATGTCAAAAAGCTGATTAGATGTTCTTCAGGAGTTCCACAGGGCTCTTGTCTTCTCCAAGAGAATTTTTTCCAAACAGCTTCAACATCCACTTTAATCAACAACGTTTGCTAACCATTTATGACCCCCTAAAAGTTAACAAAGAGGTCTCTGACATTGGTCAAACTGGGGAAAATGTACCCTCTATACAGCATTAGAGAAGTCAGACCCTACTACACTGTAAACCTTAAAGGCAACTGGCTAAAAAAAATGTTTCAACACAGACTTTGGAGTGTTTAAAGAGTCTATATCATGCTTTTCTTAAGTCTTTCAAAGTAAACTATATCCATATATATGATCATGTACTCCCTTTGGCACACTAAAGAACTTTTTTTGTATGACTCAATGGATTAAAATACCACCTTGGTTTTGTTTTTCGTGAGGAATTGACATTATAACATTATAATACCCTTCAAAGCTCAAAATGTTGATTTAATGCATAGTATGGGTCCTTTCAACATTTGAATACACCGTACCTTTCACATTAGCCAGTGAAATCCAGTGAAAGGAGCTCTCAAGTACCCAGAATTTACCATCTGAACAGCATTAAGCTCTTTGAACTGTGCACAGGATTTTGCAGGGCGCAGAAAAAAAATGAAAAATCAGTACAGCACACCTGTATGAACACAACATGGCACTCGCAGCATGCTACATACCTGTCCCGTACAGGTTTGACCGTTTTTCAACCGCAGAGAGCCCATATCCACCGGTAAGGGCAGTTGGGACTAAAGCATGAACATTCATGAAGTCCTTGACTTGTGAAAGAAACTGAAGATAGGACTGGATTTATTCACCATTTTTGATCAGAACCAACAGATGGATGTCTGATCAGAACATCACTGACTCCCACTAAGCTCTGCGGCAGAAAGCCATTAATACTCATACAGATTTGTTTGTGAAGGCTTTGTGGTTTGGAGGCAAACTCAGTTGCAGAGGAAAACAAGCCTTTTTGTCATGCTGGGTTGATTTTAGAGAAAAAAAGAAATCTTTGTTCATCACGCTCAGAGGTCATCCGCTCTACCACGGCACCATAGTCGCCCTCCCCCTTTCTATTTATCAATCCATCTATCTGTCCATCCATCCACCTTTATATCCATCCACTTGTCCTTCTATTCATCTATTTGTATGTCATTCATCTCTCTGTATATCGTCCATCTTTTTTGAGATTCTTGGAGTTCCTGCTCCGTATTTCAGGGGAGCAAAAACTATTTTAAAGTTTTTGAAGCTGCTTTCCTGCAGCAAACAGATCTTCTTCTCTCTTCAGCAAAGCGGTGAATTTAAAAATCCAAACTGTTTCTGGAGTTTTGAGGAGCTCCTGAGGAGGTTCCTGTTCCCAGCTGACAGACAGAGGTTGTAATAAAACAGGGATCAAGTCAGATCAGGTAATCTGGAGGATTAAGTGGGGGGGTTTGCAGACTTTCAGCTGATCCGCCTCAGAAATCGCTGCAGCTTCTGTAAAGCAGACATTAAAGACTTAATCACCATCTGAGGCTTTTGACTGCGTTACTGTTCTACCAACCTGAAGACTGTCTATTTTAGACAGTAGTTTTAAATTTGATAGACAGGTTAGTGCAGTAGTCCAGTCTAGGGTTGTTCATGCCTTCATTTTTTCTAAACTTGATTACTGTAATTCCCTTTATTCCAGAATGGAGCAGTCCCTCCTCCGCCGTCTTCAGCCGGTCCAAAATTCAGCTGCCCGTGTCCTAACGGGGACCAGACGGCGTGATCACATCACCCCAATACTACGCTCTCTACACTGGTTGCCGGTATCTTTTAGAATTGATTTTAAAATTTTGCTCCTGCCTTTTAAGTGTTTACATGGTTTAGCAGCTCTTTATCTCACTGAGCTCCTGCAGCACCATCACCATCGCAGGGCTTTGCGATCTGCAGATCAGATGCTCCTGGTGGTTCCCAGAACTGGACTTGGGACTAAGGGTGAGAGAGCCTTTTCAGTGGCTGCACCTAAACTCTGGAATTCTCTCCCTTTGTCTGTGAGGTCTGCCAGGTCCTTATGTGATTTAAAAACTCATCTTTTTTCTTTGGCTTTTAACACCAGAGTAGATGACAATTAGCCCAGCTCTATTAGTGTTCTTATAAATGCTTATTTTACTGTTACTGTTATATTTTATTAACTCTACTTGTAATTGTATTTTACCCTACCTGTGCAGCACTTTGGATCTCTAGTGGATGTTAAAGTGCTTTACAAATAAAGTTTTGATTGATTGATTGAAGTCAGATGAAAGCTTCCTCCACTTCAGCAGAAGCTACTTTTACTTTGAAGGTTTCAACTCCTCTGTTTTTAGTGAAGCCTTTAAAAAGAAGACAAAATGCCTGCTTTATGACTTTTTAACTAAAAAAATGTTGATCCCTGATGCTTTAAAAAAATCCACAGGGAAAAAATCCCAACCAAACATACACTGTAAGCAGCTTTAAACGGATTTGCTGCTGATGACTCCGCCTGCGGCTGGCCTTCAGAGCGCCTCGCTGCAGCGCTTGGTGAAAACATCGCAGCCTGCATGTGGGCGACACTCCAACATCCATACGTTCTCCTAACTTTCCCTGTTGTTCTGATGAGGATGTTCTGAGTTTACCAACTATGAGATCATCATGGCAAAGAGGAAAATGATTATAGGATGAGAGCTTCTGGGCTGTGGATTCTTTGTAAAATGTAAATATAAAATGTAGGAACATAAAAAAATGATTGTCCATTTTTAGGAAACGTACAATCAATTGGTTCAGATTCATTTAAATTAGTCGTCCTCAACCCCTTGGCCCTTTGGTACCGCGCTACAAGACAAAAAAATGCTTATGGTTACTTACTTTATATCTGTTTTATTTAACTACTGATTCTGAAGGAAGTTTTATTTTGGAAAACTACAGGATCATGTTCACCACATCCGTGTTGATGTTTGCTTTGGTCACCTGTCTTAAATATATTTGCTACTTTCTTAAACTTTTAACACCAGAGTTTTAGCTTCAGTATTTACTTTCCTTTAACTACCATAACTCTTCAACAATTTACACAATTAACCTAATTCCAGCTGATTTTGAAGCAAAGCAAAGCAACTTTGCAACCCTTTGCTTCATGTGGACGGTCGCGTAAACGGTCACATAAACGGTCAGTGCCCGCCTAGGCACATTGGGCACATTCCAGCCCCCCCCTGCTCCCGTGCTGTCGTCCCATGACATGGGTCGGGGGGGCCGGCGATGACCGGACGTCAATCTGGCGATCCCGGCCACCCTGGGTCCTGATGGGCGTTAATAGAACCACAGCGACTCACAGACCTGCATATTGATGAACTGCGGTTGATGCTGAGAAGAATACGAAGAAGGCGGCACATTTGTTGTTGATTTTTGTCTCATAAATCTGACAACAGAAACAGAAACAATGGTGACATAAAAACAGAACAAAATATGATGAAGAAAACATGAAATCCAAAAATCCTACAGACTAAATACAGAGAAAGATCTACAGTGAAGCTGTGCTGTTCTTCTTCATCCTGACATTTCTTTTTTCCCATCATCCTTTGTAAAAGCCGCCTCTCTAATATGAAGCAGAGCGTCCTCTCCAACAGGAGCGTGGCGCTAACGTGTCAGGAATGTGTTTTTGGCTGGAATGTCTGTTTTCCTCCAGTCTGAGAAGAAAGGAAATGTTAGTGTCTGTTTTATTGTTCTGTTCGTCGCTCTGACTTACGACTGTTTGCAGACTCAGGCTTTTGTGAAGCCAGGCGGCTCGCCGGCCGCATGTGGAAGTGATAAGCGGCGTGCGTGGGAGTGCTCGCCGCGGGGTTTGACCTCCTGCTTTTCCTTCACTAAGCCTCATGTTTTGCTGGAGAAGTTCATCCATGTGGCAGAAAAACAGAAGATGCCGGGTCGGGTTCACCTACTTTCAATGTAAACCAACAAATATGCATGCAGACGTGCCGTTAAGCAGCTGGTGACATGCTGCTGCACCAAATCAAGGTTTGGAAAAACAGTTTCTGAAGAAAAAAGAAGCTGCAGCTCTGAAAGCTGTTCAGTGTCTTCAAGATTCCAGTTTGTTGACTTTGATTTAAAGTCCAAACGACTGTCGCTCTTCATAAACACAAAGGAGTTTATGCAGAGGTGATGAAACCAAATGTCTGTTTAGCTTTTATGGTTCGTTTGGTCCAAAAGAAACTTTAAGAACAGGGAAATAAAAACCAAAGACGCTGCTTTTAGAAGAGTTGTTGGCATTAAACGAGCGAGTGAAAAGGAGTTTTACCGCAGAGAACTTCATTAAACCGTAAAAGTACCTGGATGGACCAGAAAGAAGTTTTTGCAGCTGCAGACAGAAGCTGTCAGCTAAAATTATTGTCTGTATCTGAGAACTGGAGTGAGTGATGCTACGTACAATTTGACCTTTGACCTCACGGAGAGGCTGCCATCTTCAGTTTTCCAAAAAGAAAAATAGCATTAGTACCTTCTACAAATGGAAACTCCTCGTAGGGATTTCGTTTTATCGCCCCCTACCTCCTCGAGCATCACTGGGAAGCTACGTGGAAAAAATGTCTGTTTGTTCATTGTGAACGCCGTTAGCGTGGCGAGCTCGCAAAAGTGGCCTTCTGCTGTTTCTTGCAAATCTTTTACCAGAATCTTGTGAAAATTGAGTGCATGGATTCCTGGCTTAATTTGAATAAAACTGTGTGGAATATGATATAAACATATTAGAAATGTGTGTGCGGTTAACAAAAAACCTCCGTTGCCAAGAAGACTAAAAAATTTACTTTCGCAGATTCTTCTAAAAATATTATAGACCTGTTTGTCACCTCCAGGTGACCAAAAAGCTAAATGGTTGCTATGGAAATAAAACCAACAGAAAAGCTGCCATTTTGAAAAAAGTGTCTTTTTTCTGTGTGTTTGTCACTTTTAGCTCTGATCAGGGTGGCAGGGCGGTTCAAAGGAGGAAGCAAAGCTGGCCGGGGGCAGGTAGAGGCTATATATGGCGCTCCCCCTCCACAACCTCCTCGTTATGATGGTCCCACCTCCCAATCTGCAAACGAAGGGACTCTTTGTAACGGAGCTTCACCTCAAAATGACCCAGAAACGTTCGCTCAGGACATGATTCACAGACGCGTGATTTACAGACGTGTTTAGAGCCGACAGGAAGTCAAACAAACCGATTTTATCTCTTTAGCTTCTGGCATCAAACTCTTCACCTCCTCCACCTCTCTGACCTCCAACTATTGATTTTCGTCAGCAGTTTTTGTTTTCGCAACTCAAAGCCCAGAATCTGAACATTAACACACAATCTTTGGGGCTTTTGCGTTAAAATTTGTTCAGCTGAGATTTTCCATGATGAGGCTGAAAGTTTCCAGTTTTTGTCCTTCCAGACGAACAATAAAAACGTCTGATGAAACCAGGACTTCCACTAAACCGCTGTTCTCTTAAAGGCATTTGGAAAGTTTGGACTACAAAAGCGTTTCGTTGACCCATCATATCCTGATAGGCCCACACAACAGGAAACTATTAGTTCTGTGTCTCCTAATAGGTACAAAAACAGCAAGGTAGCAGGATCCACACAGACCATCGGATCCTTTCTTATCTCAGACGGGCCGCTGATCACATCTCCTTAAAGAAGTCGAAATGAGAAAACTGTCTAGACTGGTTTTGGGCCGGGTCAGCATCAGAGGAGACGGCAGGTCTGGAGACCAGAAAACCCTCCAGGACGCAGAGAAGAAACAAAAGAACGAGAGGAATTTAAAACAAATGAGAAAAATACAAAACAAGAAAAGCACAACTAGAAAGAAAATCCCCTTTGTGGAAACGTAGTAAAAATGTCATCAAAAACCAAAAGAGGAAGGTCGCACAGAGGGATCAGGAATTCAGAACAATAAACAGCCTTTGAGGGACTTCACATTTAAAAAATAAACGGAACAAGATGGTCGTTCGCTCCCGCTCTGTGTGCTCGGGCCGTAATGAAATCGATAAAACAGGCAGCTGCAAATGAAAAAAATGAAACGACTCAAAGGCTCTTAGAGCAGCATCCAAAGATAGAAAAACTACATTTGATCAATTTAGCACAAATAGGGAAAATATAGAAATTTAATAACATAGAATACACGAATTTTGAGTTAAAAATGTGTATTAATGCTCAACAGCAAATAAAACTGATGAGCACATCGCACTACAAAGCTATTTTAGATTAAAAAAATGACCAAAAAAATCGAATACTCCTTCAAAATGTATATGGGAACTGGACTGAGTGACTCCTCCCCCCTGGCGTTCCAAACAGGAAGTACCAGCAAAATCCCATAGATCTATAGAGAAATAAACAGCTGTCACTGAGCCATTCTTGCTTTAAAACCTTTTTTAACATCTTCTTAATAATCCTCATTTTTATGTTATTTTTTACAAGTTGTTCAAGTTATAAACTCACAAATCAGGTGGCTCAATGAAAGTAGGCGGAGCCTGCTGGCCCCCACGTCCACCGGTCTAAAGGTTGTGGCCCCCTTTCAAGTGGTGGTGGTGGGGGGGCTTCCAACAAGCTCAAAAAATGACGACTGCATTTGATTTCCTGTGGTTGGAGCTGGAGGTCAACTTTTCATTCTAAACCATTTTAAAGACATCTGATTTAGATGCTAGACCTGCATTGAGCTAACTAAAAAAACCAACGCTTTAAAAGTCTGTCAAATCATCGAGACAACGCCAACGAAACCAAATTCATTTCCAAACACCCTAAATAAAATATAGCATTTTAAAGATGGCTCCAAAGTGTGAATGAACATAAGAACAGCTGAACGATGATGCTACACATGATAACAGAAATGCTACTTACACTAACTGGGGTTCAGAAGAACCCTGGATTTAAACAAAACAACAAACAGAGATTCATATCCATACAAAGATATATCAAACATGTAAAACTGATGGGTAGGTAATGAATTCATTTATTACTCCTGAACATAAATAAACATATTTGCTCTTTTGTTTATAGAACAAGACACAATGAAACCATTAACTGTTCAGGTTGTCACAAGAAGTTCAATAGATCGCTTGACAGGAAGCAGGAGGAAGCAAACTCATAATTCCACCTCTGCTTTGCTTCACCTAACAGTAAATCTTTCATTTTCTTACCTGAATTATTACCTAATATAGTATAAACAAAGATAAAACATTCTGCAATACAATTCTAATAACGTAAAAATCAATATAACTGCTTACTTAAAAAAAAATGTTTTTATTTTTAAAGAACTCAAAGAAAATCTTTATCACAAACTCCTAAAAACACTAAATTCTACAAAAGCTGAAGAAATTATACAACAGCTTGCAAAAAGAAAAGTCCGATCCAGCTCAGTTTGGTCAATAAAAATGTTGCAAAATACTAAATATTAGTTTAGCTGCATGAATAAAGATGAACAGAGGTTGTAGATTTAGTAAAAATAAAAAACACTTTAGGTGACAAAACCGTAAAAGCAAAAGTTACAAAAAAGGTTTTTAGAGAAATGTACTGATGGAGTTTAAGCCTAAATCAAAGTGAGCGTAATACATTTTATAGGGACATAAAAAACAACCCACAAATGGATAAAACCACAACTCAGAAGAATTAAAGATGTTTTTCTGGAATCATTTTCTTTATATTTGCTATTAAAAGGCCTGTGAAAAATATGGGGGTTAAAAAAAGCAGACGTTTTCTGTGCTAAATCTGCACTCAGCTGCTCCTTCTATTGAAATCTGATGGTTTGGAGACGTGAAGGTTAGAAAACATTCAGGGAATTCTGCTGCCACTCCGTGGTAAACCATCGTATTCACCCATGGAGGGGGTTAAACACAGACTCCCAAACAAACCGGATCCTTTACAAACCTGTCAAATGTTGATCAGTTTTTTCTGTCAAAAGGAAATATTTAAAGACAAACTGTTTGGTAGACTTTAATCTAAGACTCATTTCCTTTGTGTCTTTGCAGATTTAAGCGATCATGTGACAAGAGACTCATCTCAACATGGAATGACCTCCAAACTGAACTTAAACCATCACAACGCAAACTTTTCACCGCAATTTACCACACAGATGTGAAGATGTGGATCAGCGACGGTGGTTTTCACTGTAAATTTATATTGAACATTTGTCATAGGTCATTTGGTTCAATAAAGGTTGATAATTCACAAAAATTAAACGAGGATATAAACCTCAAACCTTCATCTTTGGTAATACAAAGTGCTGTTTATCAAAACAAATAAGAAAAAATACAATTAATTTAAAAAATAAGAGCTCAACATCAAAACACTAGAATATTAAAATGTATCATCAATAATCCATTGTAAAATCATAAGTTATTAATAATAAACAATAAAATTGGTTTAAGAATTTTATTAATTGTTCCTAAATTGTGATGCTTGTTTTTTCATTTATTTATATTGCACCTTATGTCTTTTCCAAGAGATTAATACCTAACATTAGATACATTTAAATGTCTAAATTCATAAATTTTAGCTTAGAAATATGAATACACAATGCATTGTGTCTGCAAAAAACACTTGTCTGTTGTGAAAACAGTTAAACAATCCCACATTTATCCCAATTATATTATATGATGTAAGGCATTTTGAAAAGATTCTTGTAAAAATTTTTTGCAACAAATACAACTACAAACAGAGAAGTTGAAAACTAAAGCTGAACACTGTTTCTTCACATTTTTGAGCGATTTAAGTGACAATCGTGATGGCTTTCTAAACGCTTTGCAGTACCAGACATGGCCACAAGATGGAGACAAAGCAGTAAAGATCAGATTTAGAATGTTGGTTAAATAAATCAGAACTAAAAAGGTTTTCGTGAATTCTGCCTCACATGTTTACATGTGAAATACTTTAATGTGAAATAATTTAATCTAGGTTTTTCTAGGAGAAAATATGTCGTTTAAACTGAACAGTTCTGATTTATCACAAACCAACATCATTTCTCTCTAAATGGCCCAGTGGCACCATGAAGAGTGGGCGGAACCCCCACCCCCCACGAACAAAGGTTGCCCCCTTTATAAATCATGTTTATGTTGAACAAACCACATCATAATCTGCTATCAAAACATCTCATGAAATAAAATAAAAACTTTATTATATATTATGAGTTCATTTAAGATGACAGTTGGAACACACCATCACATATAGAGCATCAATTCAGTCATTTACTAATAAAACTTATTTAAATTGATATTTATAAAGAAAATCTTTGCATTTTTTCTGACCGACTTCATTGTTTTTCTTAAAAAGTTTTAACATTTTAATCCTAAATGCTAAAACCCAAACTAATGCAGGCGTGTCAGTTAATTAATAAGGTTTTTTTCAGATTTTATTGTTAATTTCATGAATTCATTTTTGTAAGTAATGACACACTGACTGTCCAATCAGGGATTTGAACCTTCAACCAAACCACTAAAAATCCCTCCGGCCCCCCCGTGAACCTCTTTGGGAGGCGTCCCTGAAGATGCTCTGACTCACTGCGCGTCAATCACGCGCTAGCTACGCCTCGCGCGCGGACACACCCATCGGTCCATATTCGGTACCAGGTGCACGCGCGGAAAGCTGCTGCGCCGTCCACGCGCCGTGCGTGAAAAGGTGAAGGCGGGGTGAAGCCAATATCAGACATTTAACCAAAAGCGCGCGCACGTGCAATGCTGCATGTGGGGTCCGGTCGCGCGAGTGTCTACCTAGTGGGCGTGTCCGGTCCTCCTCATCTGCGCACGCGGGTGCATCCAGCCAAGCTGACGGAGACAATTTTTTTCTCATGGTGATGAAGGTCCACGCGGCTACTCCCGTGGAAGAGCGCGCGATTTCTTCCCCCTCCTCCTCGCGGGGTCACAGCTGTGCGGCACTGGATGGATGTGACGAGCACGTGCGCGGGTGAAGAGTCGGGCGGCGCACGCGGAGGGAAATAAAATACTTTTTTTGAAAATACATTTTTCGGTTTTTTTCCACCGGAACCAGCCCCCCTCCCTCCTCCTCCACGCGACATGTCAAACTTAAATAAGAGCAAGAAGGACAAAGAAATTCTCGCGGAATACGAGAGTCAAGTCAAAGGTGAGCAGGTCCTCGCACGCGCGCCTTCTGCTCTCACCTCACCTGTCCCCTGCATGTTCAGCGCTCGTGCAGCTCCGTTCAGACCCGAGCTGACAGCCCGACGGGAGGCGTCAGGATCTGAGGGTTCATCCTGAGTGCTGCATGGCGCCTCAGGGAGGAGGAGGAGGAGATGAGGAGCGGTGTCTGCAGAGCTTCACCTGCCTGACATATGTGTTTGTGGGGGTTTTTGGGTGGTGGTAGTGGTGTGAGGGGGGTCCATGCATGCTTTGGTGTTCAGGTAAGGTCCTAATCTCAGGGATCATCTCCATCTTCCTCTGGTATCCATGGTTACCAGCATCCCTGCTGGACCGAGATGTAGGATGACCTTTCATGCAAACCCTTCTGCTCATTGTTTGAGGCTGAAGGATGATGGTCCACACCGGGCTATGGGGGGGCCGGGCCAGGGGGGGTGAGTGGTCTGACCTTTAGCTTGTTCAGACACCTGAGCTTGTAAACACTCAGCAGCATCCCTGCTCCTCATGACTCCTCCGCTCCTCCTCAGCTCCCAGCACAATGACTGGACTGAGTGATGGGCTTCAGTGGGGGGGGGAGCGGGGCCGTGGCTGCTGTTTGTGTGGCCCTTCCTCTGGTGCCATGCCACCACATTTTAAGGGATGCCCGACCGCTCCTCCCCCTCTGGCCGGCCTCTCCGGCCTCCTCCTGCTCGGAGCCAAACCTATAGATCCTCGGTTGTAACTATGTGCCTTCCAAGTCTGCCTCCCTGCTCCGGCTCCTGATTGGTCGGTGCAGAAGGTGGTGTGTAATGTATACACTGGAGGTGGCTCCCTCACAGGGGGGGCGGGCTCTGCTGGAGGAGGTGGGGCTGATGGAAAGGTGGTGGTGGGGGGGTTGATTATGCACACTGCTGACAATACATATTTGTGCGACAGTTAATGCCTCGTCTTTAATTGCGCTGCGATGCCAGACCGTCGCCGTGCCAACGTGTGACACCTCTTTCGTGTAGATGAAGGAGAGGAGGACGGTTTGATGGGAAAATGCAAATGAAAGGGAGCCAAAGAAAAGTGGCTCCGCAGGAGAGGAGGCGCGCCTCCCTCTGCATGCGGCCGCTGCAGCTTTTGTGTTCCTCCTCCTCCTGCCTGCGTCTGCATGCAGCTGATCTGCGACTCCTGCACACCTGCAGGCAGGCAGGAAGACCATGAAGTGACCTCAGCTGATGCTCGTCCTTGAACCGCGTCATCTTCATCACACCGGCAGCGTGAGTCGGGAAGTTTACTGAAGGATCTTCCTCAGATGTTCCGTTCTTTGTGTAAACTTCATCCAGTTAGTGGACGGTCTGATAGAACCAGAACCATTGGGTCTCCCTGAATGAGAGGAGATGCTGCTTGTTCCTTCAAAGTTCTTCTAAGGTCTCAGCTTGGTTTGGGGTTGAAATCCAACCACTCCCCATGACGTGAAGGTTTCAGATACAGGATATTTCCTGGTTAGCTTTATTTCAGAAACGAGGACGAGGTCCTCCTTCATGCATAAAAGCACTTCCTTCCACAATTCTACATTTGTTTGGTGGATAAAATTAAAAAACTGTGAAGGAAAAATATTTCAAACGTAAACCAGGTGATCTGACTTTTGAGGTTTACGTCACAAGATTCCCTTCAAAACCTTCGAACATTTAAAGTCAGACGGCTACGTTCCTCTGCAACGCAGCAAACATTTTCAATGAAAAGTTTATCTTCGGGCTTCCGTGTTCACGTGTCGCTACGAACATACCGCTACAACATTTCGCACAGAGACTCTTCCAGCTGTAGGTGGCGCCAGTAAACACTAGAAAATGAAGAAGAAGCCCCTCCCTGCTTGTACAGTGTGAACGCCATGGGCGGGTGTCCAGGTGTGAACATAGCTTCACATCGTTTTCTGGTTGAACTTTTCTTAAAAGTCACTGAACCAAGTCCAAAAGTTGACCAGAACACTCCAGAACCTTCCCGTTGTTCTATTCAGAGGTGCTGATGTGTTTGGATCCTGGTTCTGGAGCGAGAGCGGGGAAACCTGCGAAGGATTTTCTTCTCTAGAATCGTTTCCGTCATTTAAAAAGCAGAGCAGCACCACACCATCACACTACCACCACAGTTCTTCTCTGTGTTCTTGATCCTCAGCAGTGTCTTCCTCCTTGAATTTCACAGATCCATGTCCAAAAGTCTCTTCCTGACCCTCTCTCCATCTACTTCTGCTTCTTGGACTCATTTTGGTTCCTTACTCATGAGAACATTCTTCTCTGTTGCTGGTTTCCTCCATGTTTGGAGGATGGATCTCACTGTGGTTCTCTAGAATCCCAAAGCTGCAGAAAACTCTCACCGGCTCTTTAACTTCTTTACATGTTTTTTTTTGGGGGACCTTTAAGCTTCTGTTGAAGGAATCTCTTAACTCTGAGACACTTGGTCTTCATTCCAGAAGATTCTGGAGTCCAATACGAAGCTCACTGAAAGTCCTGCAGCAGAAAAACCACCAGAAGTTGAAGGAATTTTTGTGCTGCAGTGGTTCATTAAAATCCCCAAATTGTCAAAAGCTTCACCGCGGTGTAGAGAAAGGAACCCTCCATCCAGTGTGAGAAATGTTGCAGTGAAAACTAGGTTTCCATCTACTCTAGACAACATTGTTGCTTCAGAAACTGTGACTTAATGGAGATGTAGACCACGCGTGGTCAGAAATAGTCAAAAACAAACGCATGTTCTCAGCTCTAAATCCCAGGTTCATTTTGAAATTTTCTGCATTTAGCTCTCTCTCTATATTTTGTAGGCTCTAATAAAGCAACAAATGTTTTGGGGTTTGCATCTAAACAAAGCTAAGCTTTCTTTTTAGGAAGTGGTGGAATGTCCTCCTTCAAAATAAAAGCAGAAATGTGCACTCAATGCAGCACCCAATCAGAGATCCTGTTTGAATGAAGGCAAAATGAAGGAGAACGTCAGCGTTTAAAGAAGAAAAGTTCTGGTTTAATACATGTGAAAGTTCTTTGGAGATCTCAGATCTTGTTATCTCATCTGCGTTTTTCCTACACGTCAGTGTTTTTGCCTCACCGACTGCAGCTCATCAGATCAAAGAGGCTCGTCGTTCGGGTGTCATGAGGACACCGAAGGAGGTTTCTGAGACGAGGCGTCTCAGAGATCAAAACGGCAGAACGCGGCGGATGTCCTCTTTTCCCTTTCAGCTGACTGTTACACGAGCAGCAGCCTTCATTGATGTAATCTCGCCTCCTCGATGGAGGAATCCTCCGCCTGCTTAGCAAAGCAAACCTTTGTTTTTAGTCAGGAAGATGACATGACTGTCTGCAGGCCTGCTCTTCTTCATTTATACTCTAAATAAATCACAAAAGAACGTACGCTTTTGGTATGTGGAATAATGCAAAGCTTGTTTTTCTCTAAAATCCAACTACGGTATTTAGACGCACAAAAACACAAGACGATGCAAATATCGTCAGTTTCATGTTCAGTCAACTCTGATCACCTCAGCAACCGTATTGTCTGCACTCTAATGCCACATTCAACGTGCGTTCAAAGACCGTTTCCAATGAAAAGTCTATTTAAACATGCGTAAGTGCGCATTTCGGGCTTCTGCGATCACAACTGTCATGTTCACGTGTCGCTAAGCAGGTTTTTAAGTCCGTTTTTGGGCTTTACATACAAAACCATAGAAGACAAATCAAAAGTTAAACCACTTAAACTTTGACCAATAGGGGACTCAGGATTGGTTGTGACATAAGGGGAGCCTCCTTTTCAAAACAAAAAAGTAGCAAGTATTCAAAAACGGCCGATCAATGAACGCTCGTTTATACGTAGACGATGCGACCCGAATGAGCTAAACACGCATTCAAGAACGCCCGTTTAGCACGTCCTCGGTGTCTACGTAGCTTTTAAGGATTGTCATTTGTAGAATCTCAGCTTTTAAATTCTTAAATTCTTTGGTTTGCTTCACATTTCTGATTTTGTTAAGTCATGTTATATAACATCTTAGCTGCTATTAAGTTATTGTCGTTATTGAAGCTTATGGGACCCCCCCTGGAGGTTGGAGTTGGAAGTACAGTGTACCTCAGACCCTTTAAGAGGCTGCAGTTCTTGGTGATCGCTGAATCTAAAAAAAAAAGACTGATTAAGCAGTAGATTTTTTAAAAAGTGTGAAAAGTTCCAGCATTTTTCCTCTGGAGCTCTGCTTTGGTCATACTTCTGGAAAGGTTTGGTATTAAACGTGACCCCAAAAGCAGGTTAGGAAGATGGATGGAGGTTTGGTATCTTTCCAAGTATCTGATAGTGAGGATCTCTCCACACAGAGATTCTGTTTGATAAACCCTTGAACACTTTAGACCAGGATTTGGTAACTCCAGGCCTCGAGGGCTGATGATGATTTCCAGATATCCAAGCCCCCGCCTCATGACTGATCACCTGGTTCAGGTGTGTCCAGCAGGTTCTAATTGCTGGACACACCTGAACCAGGTGATCAAGGTCTGGAGTTGCCCAGCCCTGGTTTAGACTTAAATGTGACTCAAAAAAATCCTAACAACTAAGTTTTAGTTTTGTCTAAATTTGCTAACATTGAGTCTTATTTCTGTGTACGGCGCCACCATGTGGACCCACGAGTGTCAGTACGTGTAAACCCTGATGCTGATTAGATTAATAATAAATACAGTTTTGTAAACATAGAACAGCTGTTTCCTCCGTAAATTTGAACTTTTCGAACAAAACAGTGAAAGTTTGAACTGATGTAACGTCAGACAAATATCTTGTCACTCAAACATCAAACCGATAAGCCCCGCCTCCTCCGCATTTTCCTGCAGGAGCGTGCAGCACTGGGGCTCTGCAAAGCTCCCATTCATCTCAATGAAAGGGTTGCAGTCCAACATGAGACGGCAGCCATTTTAATTTAGTGAGCAAAGACCGGCAAAGTGATGTCACAATCAATAAAGCCAGGCTCAGACATGAGCAACAATGGAAGCGCGGTTCTGCGGACGCCGCAGTTCTCCTCAGAGCGTCGTGGCTCCCACAGAACGCCGTGTGTTTGGGAGTCGATGCGGCAGATGCCAGCTCCTCACCTTCCTCATCACATGGTTCACACAGAGTGTGTGGTTACCAAGACAACAGGTAGTGGAGTGGATGGGGTCCCTGGGGATTGCTGTGTGTCTGTCTGTGAGAGAGAGAGAGAAAGATTGGTTCCTGTGTTTGTGGTGCTCGCACGGCCTCTGCTGCAGAAACGGCGAGCAGTGGAGCGTGCAGCCGGGCTTCAGCCGCCGACTGAGGCAGAGGAGGGATTCAGAGTCAGGCTTTCTAACGTCCAAGGTGACTCCTGACAAACACACATCCTTCATCTACACATGGATGGAGGGATGGTATAGGAGGCAAATGACCATCCAACCACGTCTACATTAATGCTGCAGGATAATCTCATTATATGAACCGATTCTATTTAAAATTCAGGGGTTTTTAATATTCTGTTCATTATTTTAATATTGATTAATGCAAAGAGAAACCAATTCTGTCAGATGGAAAGCTGAGAGTCCAAGATTGTTTTCCATGACTTTAAATTAATTATTATATGAATTAACTGGGGATTGCTGTGTGTCTTTCTGTGAGAGAGAGAGAGAGGTTCCTGTGTTTGTGGTGCTCGCCCGGCCTCTGCTGCAGAAACACAGAAATAGTGGGTCTTTAATCATCAAAGACCCACTATTTGGGTGTTTTTAACTTGCATGAAATTGCATTTCTGCATATTTATCTTATTCAAATTGTTGTGAATCAGGAGATTTTAAAAAAGCCGTTTGGAAAAGGTCGTATTTGTGACGCAGAAAATATGCTGCTCCCTGCTCCACTCCATTCTGATCATCCACTTACAGACAAATAGATCCACAAACGCCTTTGTTTTCTTCGTCTGAGCTGTAATGGATAGATAGGATATTGCTCACCATTTTTGTTGCAGCAGTAATGTTAGGTTGTAGGTGTGAGGGGCAGTAAGCCAGGGGGAGAGAATGTAAACAGAAGGATGATGAGAAGAGGGCGTGCTAACTCCACGCCAACAGTCCCACACACAAATCAAAGGGGAATTTCTCATGAACTCCTGCCGTTTTTTGAGAAACTGTGTCCTAGAAAATTCACTATTAAAGTAAATTAATAACGCCTTAATTTTTGTTTAAGCCTGTAAATAAATAATCCTTAATGACCCATCATCCAATGAACATTCAGAATGGCTGTAGGTGAGGCGAGGAAACCTGATTAGCATCTCAGTAGTCTTTTCTCCACACTGGACCGTCACAAAGCCGGCATTTCTGCAGACGCCGCACAGAACCATCAACCCATCTCCACAGAGAGCTGGAGGTCACGAGTTTAAAGAACCGCATCGCCTGAAAAAGACGAGATGACATTCTGGTTCTCTCAAATTGTAAATATTGTGCTTATATAGTGCTTTTCTACCTTGATTAACCCTACTACCATAACTATTCAACCTCTGCAACTCAATCAATGTAATTCTCTCATGGAGAAAAGCCGCTTTACGCCATTAAGCAACACTTCACAGTATGTTAGTAATGTGTTGTATTTCGGTGAATCAGCTGATTCATGTTGATCGTGTTAATGGTCAAAGATTTACACAATGTCAAAAGAATGAGTGTTTAGGTGTCGTGGTCTGCGTCTCTGGTGTTAAAGGGTCAAGGCCCAAGGTACCGTCCAGTCCCAGTTCCATTCACCCGTGTATTCCCACACTGATGGCAGCTCTACTGCCGTACATGGCTCCATGTTATAGCCACCAGGACCAATGGGGGGGGGGGGGGGTTTCAGTGTCTTACCCAAGGACACTTCAACACACAGGTGAGTAAGTAGGGAACCAAACCTGCAACCTTTCAATTAAAGGTGGATTGCTCAGCCACCTTGAAGATAAACCCTTTGGACGTTTGGCAGCAAATTCTGTCCATCAAAGCAACAAACGGAGATGATAAAAGGAAACTACGGCAGTCCAACTTCCACCAAAACCCAGGCAGGTGATGGTTTCCAACACTGGATCGCTCCAACCAATATATTAGAATCAACCCCAACGTTCAAAACGTTTAAATGACAGGTTCCATGTAGTGAAAGGGGCGTGACCATCCAACAAGAATTATGTCCTTTTCTTTGGACACTGATGAGAGTTTGATGTTTCACATTTTTTGACATCACTGTTGAGTCGATACTTTTCATTTTGCCTTACAAAAACACAACATTTGCTTTGGAGGACTCAAAAAAAGTCAGATGTTATGGGTTTCTCGGAGGTGCCACCCTCGGGGTCCACTTTTCCATCCCGTAACTCGGGGTTGTGTTGGTGTACATGCAGATGTGCGGACGCAGCTGGTGGAGCAGCAGCGCTGTCTGGAGCAGCAGACGGAGATGCGAGTCCAGCTGCTTCAGGACCTGCAGGACTTCTTCAGGAAGAAAGCCGAGATTGAAACAGAATATTCCAGAAACCTGGAGAAGCTGGCAGAGCGGTTCATGGCCAAAACTCGCAGCACCAAGGACCATCAGCAATACAAGTAGGTTCACCTGTCTCATTATTATTATATTATTTCTATGGAGGAAACGCCGTAAACTGCTGTGTGAGCAGTCAATGTTAACTTCACAGATTAAACCAATTCCTCCCTCTTGATGCACATCTAAACATCATTGGCTTTTAATTTAAAAGAACCAACCAGGGCTGTAACAGGTATCAGAAAACTCTGATAATTTCACACAAGTTTGAGTACAAATATCTGCGATTCGCTGATTCGCAATCTTTATGAATCTAGTAAACATGTTTTGTTTACCGCTGGAGTTAACCAGGAAGTTGACATAAAACTTTGACATTGTTTAAAGTGATAAAAATCATTTATTTATTTTGAAATCTTTGAGTTTTTGCTATGTTTTGTTGATTCTGATCTCCTGTCCTAAATAAAGATATACATGATTAAATACGAATTATTTTAATGTTCAAACATCCAGTGAAAAGACAAATGTATAGCAGCTATTCAAATACATTTAGATCAAATGGTAAGAATCGTGGTTCGGTTTGTGAATTGAATCCACCCAAGTAACGATCCACAGCTACACAACCAACCCCTAAACCTCCGTCTTTTCTGTAAGTAGAAGTGTTTCAGTTTAGATTCTATAATTGAAAATCCGTTTCAGACACGGCACTTAACTTTTGTTTTGACACTGTGGTATTTTTAAGTTCAGTTCTAACTTCGCCAAACATACTTTCTAAGGTTAAAGTAATTAGCAGGCTGTTAAAAACAATACATATTTACCATTTTACATTTTCATTCTGACGGTTAGAAAATAAGTAAATGAGACAATCAGAGATTAGTTTGCGTGGACGTCCTACGGGCACTCACATATCACGTGCACACCCCGTGCGTTGACCCTTTGCATGAGGTCAGTAAAGATCCAGTACTCGCATCTTACTAACAGCTAGAGTGTAGCGTAAGCGCACGACAGCATCACCTGAACGACATTAGTTAATGTAACTTCCATTATCCCTACAAATACTTCACACTTACCACACGCACACAATGGTACGTTCCATTTTCATGACGTACCTTAAGGTGGCTGTACTAGCCTAAGGAAACTGTAAGACACACCTGTACTGCTTAAGATGCAGCCGCTCTTCTCTATGACCCTCCAGAGACCAAGACAACCCAAAAACCCACAGCATCCATATGGGTGAACCCCCCTTTACGGGTACACGTGGAACCTCAGGACTGAATACATGTTCTATACGTCTCTGTTTGTTTTGGCAGAAAGGACCAGAACCTGCTCTCTCCAGTCAACTGTTGGTACTTGTTGCTAAACCAGGTCAGTCAGAAGCTTTTTTAGCCCTGAAACATCCATACGTGTCATTGACCACACCTTCATTTGTTCTTCAGGTGAGGAGGGAGAGTAAGGACCATGCCACCCTCAGCGACCTCTACCTGAACAACGTGATCACTCGCCTCACCCACATAAGTGAAGACTCCGCCCGGCTGCTGAAGAGGGTGAGCCTGCCGGCCGGGTTTCGTGTCAGTGTCGCGCTTTTCTACAATTAGCACCCAGAAGTCTGTTTAGAAGGACCGACTTCTGGAGGGTGGTTTATTTTCAGAAACATCCGGATAAATCAATTCCTCAGCTGCAAAATGCTGCAAATGCTAACAGCTAAATGCTTTACCTCAAACACAGAAAAATGACGCAGCAGAGAAGAGACAGACGATTTTATCTTTTACTACAGATGGGTTTACTGAGATTTTTGTTAAATATTACATTTAATAAAACACTGAACAATGCTACCACACTTGAATAAATGTTTGAAATCTATAATTAGTAAAGAAAACCAGCTACAAAACCTCCTCTCCCTCATGAAACCACCAATAATCTGCGATGAACCCAAACCAAAAACCAAGCTTTGACCTGAGAGATCCTGCAGTGGCGTCGTCCTCTGTGATCATGGCGGTTTGCCGGTGTGGACAGATTTCCATAATATCCACACATCCGTATCAAGCCACATTTCAGGCGCTTATATAACAGTGGTCCCTCATTTATCGCTCAAGTTATGTTCTAAAATAATCCTCGATAGATGTCATCTTTATTTATTACAGTGATTCTAGATGCTTTAAGGCTGTAGAACTCCTCATCACACACTTTTCTCAGGCAGACATGAAGATTTTTACACTTTTCTCTCTTAAACTCTCAGAAGTTCATAGAAAAATAAGTCCAGATTTATGTAAATTTGTCAAACTGAACACATTCTGTACTGGAGACACAGTGCAGAGGAGGTTGGTTGACAAAGTCTACAGCCAATCAAGACGCAGAACACAACACGCAGTTAAAAAAAAAAGGAAAAGGATGCTGAATAGCACGAAAAAACAGGAAAGAGTGAGACAAGGAAAGGTGAACTGGGATATAGTAACCGACCATACGCCGTTTTATGTTTTACTATGTTTGGTTTTAGGCTTGAGGCCATTAACTGTGTTTTATTTACATATTGATGTCCTAATTATATGAAGCACTTAGTGTTACTGTAGTACAATAATACTTTATACATTAAGTTTGATTGAAACCAAACCTGGTTTCACCTGACAGGTAAGATTTGGGGAATGGAAACGGCACCTCGTTGGGCTTTATCCCTGATAACCGTCCGGCAGTACGTCTTACAAAGACACATTTCATTTCCAGTCTGGATTCTTTTAGTTTTACTTTACTAGTAAAGTGACTTTAATACATTTGGCGTTTTTCTTCTGAAAAGTTCATAAAAAGTATTGATTAGACCAGCAAATATTTAGATTTGAATGTTTTCTCTAAAGATTAGTTAAGCTAACATTATTGATGAGTGGTTTGGAGCCAACAAACAAGCTCTGCTCCTCTGAACCTGCCGGCTGCAGAGAAAGCCGAGCGGTTTGGGGAAGGAGTTATGTGGCAGCATCAATATTGCATTATGCTAAAATGACTGGAATCCCAGGATGAATGAATCCCATTCCCATAACGCCCACTGAGAGCAGATCGGTTGCACTCGTCGCCATGGCCACGGGGCTGTTGGCGTTGTCATGGCCACACAGCCGTCTGCCTCCCTTTAGAGCAGAGTTTCTAAGAGGCCCCTCTGAAGTGATGGAGATCTTACTGTTTATAGCTGCTGGCGGCCGCTGCACTTTAGCTACCATGAATAAAAGACGAGCCGGAACCGAGATTAATAATGAAGGTGCCGCTAAAGTTAGAGGCGGCTGAGCTTGTGTGTGAGTGTAATTTGTTAAAGTCCACAGCAAGCCGCCGCAGCCCAAGGGAGTGCTGACTTTACTTTTCATTAAAATCAACTCTTGAAGAAAACATTTCAGAGGAGCAGAGGCGAGGTTCTCCAGCTAAATCCTCATACTGACCAGGGGCTTTAGGTTAGAGAACTAGAACACACGAAATGTACTGTAACCTGAATCCAAATGTTTACAGCAACAATATAATGTACAAAAAAAACAGTCCTTTTTTTATTAAGATGCCCATCGTTTGTCAAACAAGTTAAGTTTCTAAAAAGAAAAAACTGCGATTGATGAAATCCATGAACTGATCATCATCTTTTACAGTAATTTTAGAGGAGAACTCCTCACTACACATTTTGTCCACTTTTCTCGGATAGACATGAACATTGTTACACTTTAAACTCTCAAAGTGCAAACCTTTATTAAAAAACAAGTCCAGGATTATAGAATGAAAACAAATATCAGAGATTTATATAGATTTGGCCAACTGAACGCATTCTGTCCAGGAGACACATCACAGATCAGATTGATTGACAAGGTCTACAGCCAATCAGGATGCAGAACACAATGCACTGTAATGGAAAAAAAACATGCAAAAGTCGCAAAATATTACAGCGAGACGGCAAGATAGTGAAAGGTGAACTGTGATATAGCAAGGAACCACTTTCCACCACCTCCAAACATCAATTTCTGTATTAAGCTGTCGTGTCATGAATCTGCTCTTGTTATGGGATCACTGTGGATTTCAGGGACTAAATCAACTAAATATGACTTTGAATGAAGCTTCACGTTGGACCAACGCAACCTGAGAAGGATTAAAGTTTGATTCAGTTTATGTAAGTGAAGACGAGCCCACATCATCGCTCTCACACTGCCGTGCCTGACAGCCGGCTTCAGGTTCTGATGAAATGCTCGAGATCACTTTTTTTTTTTTGCAGGTAAAGGCTGAATTTCTTTACTTAATGTTCAACACAACCGTTCTAATGTCAGCCAAAACAATTCCCTGTTTAAACAATAAATAAAAATGAGCAAAAACTTTTGTTATTAATAAAAAAATGAATAAATAAATAAAAGATGTGATCTATTGTAATCATTTCTGTTGTATTTGTCTCTCAGAGTAAAGAAATCATCTTTCAGCTTCAGGAGGACCTTGTGAAGCTGTTAAACGAACTTTACACGGTAAGTGGAACCCAACTTTTCAGTGTTTGGATCAAAATATTTGTTCTCAATGCAGGTTTTTATGACTTTTGTGTAAAAAAAAACAGTCACTCATTTTGAAGGTACTTTGAATTCTCTTTAAAGAATCTTTTTCTCCTTTCTTTGGGTCTAAAAACGTTTGCCGAGCCCTTATGGAAAAAAGTCTAGCATAAAAGATTCTAAAAGCGGCAGACGGAATCTCTTAACGCAGAACAGATCGTTTCCAAATGTAAATCAAGTTGTGAGGAAGTCTTTGGCTGCTTTCATTTACATACATTTTTGGAGAAGAATCCACCGTCTGCAACAGAACCTCAAATCTGAAACCGCTGAGGTTTCTGGAATCTCTTCATCTGAACCTCAACAAATCAGATTAAAGTGAGCCTGATAACCTTGAGAAGGACACGGCATGGAGGCTGACTGCAGTGTTGCATGTTCTTGTCTGACTGTGGTATTATGGGCTGCCGCTGCTGCCTAGGTGATGAAGACCTACCACATGTACCATGCTGAGATGATCAACGCGGAGGCCAAGCTGCGGGAGGCGGAGCGTCAAGAGGGACGCGTGAAGGGCGTGTCAGGAACGGGCGGAGGCGGAGAGCCCGTGTTTGGCCTGCGGATAGAGGAGCGCCACCAGAGGCGTAACGCTGCTCGCAAGATGGAGAAGATGAGAGAGAAGGTAAACGAGACACCAACTAGTGGACGCATATTGTATTAATGTTTTCTGTGCTATTATTTTTTCTCCTGATATTTTTTTAATGAATTTTAGGACCATTTTTGTTTTTTTCGAGAAATGTGTTTCTAACTTTTTGATATAATTCTGTTTTTCATGATATTTTTATTCCTTTCTGAGCTAATTTTTTAAGGACTACAACAGTTGTATTCCTAAAGCTAGTAGATAGCGACACATCTACGTCATGCATTATTCAGTTACTCACTCTAAAAAAAGAGTAATTTTGATAATCCCCATTTTTTTAAACAATATTATTTCTTGTGGAGCAAGTTATTCAAGTCATAAACTAATCAATCAGATGCCTTAATAGAAGGAAGTGGCGGCCAGCAGGCACCTATGTCCAGTGTTTAAAATGTTTGACAGATTCCATGTAGACCACTTTTAGGTGGTAGGAGTGTGGCCTTCCAACAAGCTCCCTCCTAATTAGCAAGAGCGGTTGTCATAGAAACGTAGACTCATGCCAACACGAGCCAATCATTGCTTAGTGACGATGTCTGGCTTCAACATGGCGGTGTACGTATCACACAAAAATGACGACTGAATTGACTTCTTTTGGTTGGAACCGGACATCCACCATTCTCTATGGGTGACGTTATACTAACGGGTTCCAGTTCTCATACAGTCAATGGTTCTACATTGTGGTCTACCTTTTAACGGGTGAAGTTGATGGAGAAAATTTTTGATCAACAAGTCAACTGGAAAAGTTAGGTTTAAAGTGGAACTCCTGTGATGAAAATGGTCTTTGGTACAAAACCAGAATGTGTGACAGACACGTTGAATAGAACGGAGGATCATCTGCAAAGCTAACGATTTGGCCAAAGTTTTCCCAGACAAAAAGAACAGGGGGAGTATTTTATCTCAATCCTCCATGAATAGAATTTATTGATTAAAAGATAAATATATTATTTGTGAAAAGTAGTATTTATCAGTTTGGATAAACAGAGATCTTGACCAGATCCAATAAAATAAAAAAAAACATACTGTGATGAAAGATAAACTGACGGTCAATATTTATATTTTTTTATGTCTGTTTTTTTTCACCAATAGAGAAAAGCAAAGTACTCAGAGAACAAACTGAAGACTCTGAAGGCCAGAAATGAGTATCTGCTGACTTTGGAAGCCACTAATGCTTCAGTATTCAAATACTACATCCACGATCTGCCTGACATTATTGACGTGAGTATCAGATATGATGTCTGTGGAAACTCAATTCGACTTTTATGTGTGCAGATAGAAAGGAAGAGAAGATTTGAAGAATATTTTACCAAAAGGTTTCACCTAATTCTTATTTGGAGATTAGTCAAACTACAAAGCAAATAAAATGTAACACACTTTGATGAATCCATTTATCGGTTTGTTTGTCCTATCAAAATTTGAAATATTTCTTTTTTGCACTTTTCATTTCTGCAAAATATGTTCCAATATACAAAAAAACACATGTACATAGTTGTATACTATTAAAGGTTATGTACAAGTACATGAATATTTCACTTATTATTGACTTTTCCACTGAAAACTGATCAGAAAAATCTAAATTTGACACAAAGAAACTTTTTTTCTTTAAAAATAGTTACTTTTTTCCGGTAACCTCTTGGGTTAAGTATTGAATATAATTGATACCTTTTTTAAAGTGACATTTCCAACATTGCTTCTCACCAACTGGATCAAAGCTTTCATTTCCTCGTCTTCCTCTCTGTTCCTCAGTGCTGTGACTTAGGGTACCACTCCAGTCTAAGCAGGGCTCTGAGGACCTACCTATCAGCCGAACTGAGCCTTGAAGCCTCCAGGAGGGCGGGTCTGGAGGTGCTGGAGGGCGCCGTGGAGAATCTGGACCCAGCCCGGGACAGGCAGCGTCTGTTGGGGCTGTACCCCACCACATTCTGCCCGGCCCAGCGCTTCAGCTTCCAGGCCCACATGGGCGACACGGTCAGTACGAGTTCGATTCCCACATCAAGCATTCAGACACATCATTTTCTCATCAACACTATGACTATATGATGATCTAGTAAATGAGAAGGTAATGTTTGCTCCGGTCTAATGTTCTGTCAGGTGACCCAGATTGCTTCCCAGCCTCAGGTCCAGGCTGAGCTCACCCTCCGCCTCACTCAGCTCCAGACCCGCCTGGCATCCCTGAAGATCGAAAACGAGGAGGTCAGACACAAGCTTCATAGATTTTAAATTAGGCCTTAAGATTTTCCTGCTGTTAAGATTTTTAGATCAAACGTTTAACCCTCGGGGTGAGCGCCACATAGATTTGTCCAGAAGGTGCTTAACTGATTTTTCAATCATCTCACAAACTCTCAGAGATCCATCAAGCAGCTCGTTTTCGGATGTTTAAGTAATAGCAGGTGTGGTGATGTATACAGTTTTAATGAGAGAACAATGTAGCAGATGTAGGTTCTTAAAGAGGTGGGCCGTCTGAGAAGGGCTTGGCGCCGGAGCACAAAGGGGAGCTGCTCACTCGCCGTACAGGATTCAACATTCACAAGGTTCATGTCTCAGCAGCTCACAGCACGGCTGGCTTATAAAAGGAAAATAAAAGCGTGCGTTATCCCTACTGTAAATGCCAGCCCTGCTTATGCGGCACATAAAAAGAGGGGCGTCGGGTGCACGCCACCAGAAACGCTTAAACAATTATCATTTATAATTCATGAATTGAGATTTATTAATGTGTTTATGATGAGCCAGCAAAGAGCAGAGCTACATCTGGAATTCTGCATTGCTGGATGGCAGAGTCGGGGACGTTTGAATAGGTTAAAATTTAAAGCCTTAGTCACAGGCTGTATTAAAATTTTTAAAAACTTTTTCACCGGGTTTCGCTAATTGGTAACAAGAACTGATAGTTAGAACACAAGTAGAGTGAAAGATCTCAAGGTCCAGGAAGACAAAACATTCCTGTGGACATTTCTGGTTTAAGTCTCAAAACGCAACTTTGATTTTTGAGCAGAGACTTGTGATGGGAGACGTATGATCCCCGGACTTGACTTGGACTCCAGTTCAAAGAACTGAAACCCTTCTCTTGAAGGACTTGCCCCTCTAGGACTTAAAGCCAAATTAGCTAAAAAGGATTTCTGGCTTAGGATTTCTCTGTATTTGATATTTACCTGACTAGACTCCAAGCAAAACCAGGATTTGAGCCTTCCTACTTTGTTAACGAAAGTTCACTTGGACTTGTAATTACAGAATTGTAACTTGGTTTGGAGGTATGACTCTAAAACAGGACTTAGCCTCAAGAACTGGAACTTACACTGTAGCTTAAACCTTAACTTTACACTTGGACTTGTGCTTTGGGACTTGTAAACATGACTTGGATGTAGCCAGAGACTCAAAATTTGACTTGTAAGAAATGATGTAAAAAATCTCAGCTTTGTGGTGGATGAAAGCTCTCCGTCGTCCAGGTGTAGGGTTTTTTTTAGCTTCATCTTGTCAACTGGAGTTCTAGTAGATTTGAATCGTTTTGTTTGTCATCAAGAATCTTCTTCAGTTTGTTTGTTTTTCTCCTTTACCAAAGTCAATTTGACATGACTCGGCTCACATTTAGCTTAGTAATGAAAAAGTATATAAAGTTTACAGTGAACAATAACTTTTTCTGCACATTTTCTGTTCAGGTGAAGAAGACCTGGGGAGCGACCCTCGCCACCCTCCAGGACATGACGGTACTGGATGACTGCGACGTCTCTCAAAGCTTCACCCACAGCCCGTCCTCCGAGTCCGTTAAGTCCAGCGTGTCGGACGGCTACTTGAACAAACCAAGTCTGGCCAAGAGACGGGCCAACCAGCAGGAGACGGAGCTCTTCTACTTCAATGTGAGTGAACTGCAGGGCTTCATCTTCAAACTCCTTAAGGTCGGAACATTCCTGTCTACATTTATTATGATCGTTATTTAAGGCTGGTTTGGTTGCATTAACCCATCTTCTAAGATCACAAAACTGCAGCAAACAAATGAGATGAATAAAACCATTGGCTGGTCAGAACCAGGACAGTCCAGAAAATCACTAATCGTTGAAACTATACGGGAACGTTTAAGAAAACAAGATGTGAGGCTAAAAGAACAGCTGGACCGACAATTTAAGAGGGAAAAGTACAATAATTCGCCTACTATATTCAACAAATAACAACCTGTGGTAACAGATAAAAACCCTCAGGGCTCAGAATTAGATGATCTTTAAGCCTGGCATCTGCTGGTTTGTTCAATCCTCAGAAGTTTCGCGAGTATCTGGAGGGAAGTAATCTCATCTCCAAACTCCAGGCCAAACACGACACCTTAAAGAAGGCCTTAGCGGAGGGTAAGACTGACAGACACCCAAACTCAAAGCTCTGCTTCTTCCAGGTTCATTCTGCACCTTCATACCTTCTCGTGTTTTTTTATTATGCAGGTTATAAAGCTGAACTGCTAACTACAAGGTAAGAAGTCCTCTAAGTGCACATTTCCATTTTACACAAATGATGTCTTACGTCTCCTCCCACATTATTAGATTACACTCTGTCAAGCTGAAACGCTCCTCTTACATTGTCTCTCCTTCCTCTGTTCCTCACAGTCGTGGGCGGAAGAACTCCCATAGCAAGCACCAGGTAGAGTTTCAGTGTGGCTGCAGAGTTTTTGTGTTTTTGCTGTTGGTGTCAGAAACGTCGTCATCAATCATTACTTTTAGCCAGTGTCAGTAACTTTACTTTTGTTGGTGAGTTTATCTTTTTTGTATTATATGCATTCAATTCAATTTTATTTCTATAGTCGTCTCAGTGGGCTTCGTACGGGTAATTGAAAGGTAAACATACAATCAAAAGGATCATAAATGCATAGAATTCAATAGGATAAAACTAAACTTTAACTAAACAGACTAAACTAAACTGGCATCCCTGCCCTTAGACCCCCCTTTGCGGTAAGGAAAAACTCCTAAAAAAACGGATTCCGGAAAGAAAGAAGAAACCTCAGGGGTGTCCACATGGAGTGATCCTCCCCCAGGACGGACAGGCGATTACCAGAACTCTTAGAGAAGAATTAACTTATCTAACGCTACAACTACATGTTTAAAGTCCAGCAGACGAGCTTCATCCAGTTAAAGTTGGGGGATGGCTGGGGGCGCGAGACGAGCAAGAGACAGGATCCACAGTAGGAGCAGCAGTAGAGGCGAGCCAGAGACGAGGTACACGATCAGGTACAGGAGCTCGGATAAGCCAACTGGAATCTGGAAGCACTCCCACTCCCCAGGAGGGGAAAGAGGGAAAGAGGGACAATACATGAATCACTGCACCAAACAGAGGCATGGAGAACTAAATGATGAATAATGATCAAGAATAGAGAAGAGAGGAAGCGTAGAAGTAGATGAGAATAGAAGACAGTACCCCAGTGCACCATAGTTACCCCAGCTTCAACTTCTAACAGCTACTAACAACTAATTGTTATTGTTAAGTTTAATTTAAACAAATTAACATTAAGTTAAATAATCTCTGAATACTAGCTAGTCTGACAATAAGCCTGTCCAAAGAGGAATGTTTTCAGTCTAACTTTGAATGTAGAAACTGAGTCGGCCTCTCTTCCATGAGCTGGGAGCTTATTCCATAAAACAGGGGCTTGGTGGCTAAACGCTCTACCTCTAACCGTACCTCCAACCGTACCGTAGTGAAGTGTTCTTATCGGATGGTAAGGGACTATGAGATCTTTGATTTAGGACGGGGCCATTCCATGTAAGGCCTTGTAAAAGTGTAAAAATGTATAAAAGTGTGGATGATCAGAAGCAGACTGAGCAAAGAAATAAAAATAGAAATAAAAAGGTTTTATTAAACGTCTTTCTAAAAAAATATTGTATTTAATGTCAACTTATGCCTTTCTTTTTTTGTATTTAGGTTACCTGGAGTTTATACTTCTTTGACTTTCTTTTAACTCGTTTATGTTTTGTCCTTTCCTTTTTACACCTTTGGCATCCAATAATAAAATGTTCTTTAATTTTTTTATTTTTTATTTCAGTATCACTTGCTTTGCATATTAGCCTCTACTTTTTGGGATTATTTGTCATTATTATTATTTTATTTGTTTTGTTAATTTTGCATTCTATCTGGGTAGTTTTCAATTTTTTTAATTCTCCACTTTGGTTATTTCTTAACACATTTATGCTTTATTATGCATTCAAAAAAAGAGACAGCAGGGCAAAAATCTAAACAAAAACATCATTTTTTGCTTGAATTGATACTTTCTTAGTCAATAAATATTAGTGTCTCCTTAATTAGAATTAGATATCATCTGCATAGAGACAAGTTTCTACCATTTGTACACCTTCATATATTTGCTCTACCAGCATTGTTTCTTTTAAATGATGTTTAATAGTTTTAGTTCCCTTTGAGAGAAGTCTTGTTTTTGCTGTGTATTAAAATGCCATAAGTGAAATTTTATTTAAAATAAAAAAGAAACACTTATTTGATGCTCTGACTTCTTTCTTAGGACTCAACCAAAGCCATACCGCTTCTTGTGGAGAGCTGCATTCGATACATCAACTTACATGGTAAATGTCACCCTTTACCTTGGAGGTGTAATTGTTTAGTTTTTGGAAAACAAAGAAAGAATAGAATCATTAGATGTTACAAACTAGCAGGACATTGCTTTGTGAAACTCATAAGTCGGTGTGGATGGAAATCTGATGATATTTTCTCCAGGAGATGTTGTGTTACTGAACTCTACAAAAGCTCTGGCTCTTGTGTAGAGTTAGTTGTTGTTGCTAAAGGACATAAAAATGTTCCGTCTCTGCTGACAGGTCTTCAGCATCAGGGAATTTTCCGGGTGTCAGGGTCACAGGTCGAGGTTAACGACATTAAGAACTCATTTGAACGAGGTAAGAAGTCAACCCAACGAACACCCGACTGACATCCTGTACCTGATGAATGACGATGTCTCTCCTGGGCTTCATCCAGGTAATGACCCGCTGATTGATGAGGAGAGCAACCATGATATCAACTCAGTGGCTGGGGTGTTGAAGCTCTACTTCAGGGGTTTGGAGAACCCTCTGTTTCCCAAGGACAGATTTAATGACCTCATGTCCTGCATCAGTGAGTGTCATCATAGCAGCTCTCTATCCTCAGCCCACAAACACAGTTTCCCCTTAGTATTTTTTAATCCCTCTTTTGTGGCAGGATTTGGGGCTGTCTGCCTTTCTGGGCCGTCGGCTGTTGTTTACAGGATGTGTCACTTGAGTTACAGACTTGTAATGGCACCTGAGTGACTCACCATCACCTCGTCTTGCATATTTCTCACTGCAGGAATAGAGAACCTGTACGAACGCGCACAGTGCATCCGTAAAATCCTTCTGGGCGTCCCTAGAGCAACACTGGTGGTGATGCGATACCTGTTCGCCTTCCTCAACCAGTGAGTATCCTCTCACACTAAACCAGCCGCTCTCATCTGGTGATTATTTGTCATTTTCCTTCCTGTCCCAGAGTTCCCGTGTGGTTTCAAAGCTGAAGATGGGTGTGAGCAGCATTATTGAGAGGGGACAGAAGTGCACACTTGTAGAGATAATAAATCAGAGCTCATTTTGTTTTTGCAGCCTCTCAAATAAATATAGACGGAGAGCAGAGAACAGGGCGGAGAGGCAGGAGGTGTGAGCAGGCAGTGTGATGAGCGTGAGATCCACCAGACGCAATAATTGGTTTGCTTATTAGCAACGCTAAGAAATTCATTTTGCCACAACGTTATTAAACCAGGACTTCTGAGCAGAGTGAAGAAATTTTCATCTTTAAGGCCAACAAAAAGCAACTACAACAATTTAAAACATTTAGCAATTATGCACCAAATCCTCCACAGAGACAACCGTCTGAAGACATCAGATTGGTGTGAAAGCTTTGAACAAAGACCACTGAGAAGATCAGAATCAGTAACTCCTGCTGCCTTTAACCTAATCTCTGTGATCCCATCAGATTTTTCACCAAAATCCCCACAGGCAAAAAACAAAACAAAAACTAAATCAAGTGTTAATCCACCAAGTTTTAATGTGCTGTGGAATTAAATCTACTTACTGGTTACAAAGCTGAGTTCCTCATACTTACAGTCTGACCGCTGCTTTACTGCCATTATGGCAAAGCGTTTTCTGTCTTAAATTCAAGGATGGCTTCAGTAGTTGAGTTAGTCCCATTTACTGTGTAAGAGAACTGGACTGAGTGAGTGTGACGTTACCCATAGACGTTCCTCCAGTTCCAACAAAATTAAGTTATTCCCTCGCTGTTTTTTGCAATGCACCCGTCGCCATATTGGAACCAGAAATGGTCAGTAAGCAGCAATTGGCCCGAACAGCTGGGTTTTTTTTTTTTTCAGTTTGAGGTTTATTCAACCTGGAAGTTTTTCTTTCGTCTGAGTCTACATTTCCATGGCAACAAATCCCACCAATCAGAAGTGAGCATATGAGAAGACCACACCCGTGCCACTGAAAGTGGGTTCTATCTATCAATAAAACACTTGAAACGTTCTACGCGAGACCACCTACTTTAATTGAGGTATCTGATTGGCCAGTTTATACCTTGAATAATTTGCGCTGCAGCAAAAATATCCTAACTCAGAGGGGACACTAATCTTATACAGTCAATGCTTAGTCCAAAGTCTAAATAACACCCCACTCCCCTCCTCCCAAGACCAGTTGTACATCATAATACTTTTAATATAAATGCCTGCTTTCAGAACATGGATTGAAACTTTTACCATCTTGATCAGACAAGCTTCTACCTCAGATGTCCAAGAGTTACAAAAAATCTCCTCACTTAAAATGGTTTCTATGGCAGCTACATATAAATTATTGAAGTTATTTGTAGGATAGATGATTTACCAGTGGGTAATAGTTGCCATGGAAACTACATGGCATATGAACATATCCAAATACTTTCTTTGCTTATAAAAGGTATTGCCTGGGTTGTAGGGTTTTTTCCCCAATGATGGTTCAGTGAAAGTAGCGTTTTGGCGCTGTATCCTTTTTCCACAGTCTGTCCCAATACAGTGATGAGAACATGATGGATGCCGGAAACCTGGCCATAGTTTTTGGCCCCACCCTCCTGCCGACACCGGACACCCTGGACCAGGTGGCCTGTCAGGCGCACGTTAACGAGGTCATCAAAACGGTCATCCTGCACCATGACAACATCTTCCCGCAGACCAAGGAGCTACCAGGCCCTGTTTATGAGAAATGTATGACCGGAGACCAGTACTGGTAAGTCTGTTCATAAACCTGACACTATACGCCACATGTTGGAGGAGCGAACATTGATACATTGATGACAGATCAGGTTTATTCATTTTGAAGAGCTATGTAGTAGTGTAGTAGAAATGTAGTAACTTCAAGAATTGTGTCACGTTTTGGTGTCCTTTTAGGAAGGTCATGCTTATGATTTTAGTTTTTTTCACTCATATTTCTGTTGACAGGACCCAAAAGTAGATTATAAAAAAAAGAGAAATGTTTTGTTGGGGATGATTTTATCCAAAGGGCGGAGTCAATACTGCTAGAAGACGATGTCCATTGGTGTGATGAATGAGTGACTGGTTTAAAAGCCGTCAGGTCTGGGTGAGAATAAATCCTGGCACTGCTGTGTCTGTCAGCGTCTTCAGACGGAGCAGCCTCGTCTCCCGCCGCCTTCAGTCTTTGTTCATATTCTGAATGAACATTCTGCTTCATTGCCTGACTCCCTCCTCCTCCTCCTGCAGCGAGAGTCCGTTCAGCGAGCCAGGAGCTCTGGAGGAGGCCGAACCTGATGCCGGCACCGAGACCCAGACCAGTGATGAGGGTACGACTGACCCTCGACCTTCACACAATCGCCCACTCTCCTGCTGCGCTTCTTCCTGGTGGAGAGGCGTTGCCACGGCAACTGCAACCATGGAGACATCACCACATTTCCTCCTTCCCTCTCCACACCCACCCGCCTTGTCTCATTCACCTCTTTATCCGACTTAATAGAAAAGGCTTGCTTTTGGTGTTGAATGGCAGGTTAAGGTTCTCCCTCCTCCTTATCTCTTTTACAACAGAGGGCGAGGCAGTGGAGGCGGTGGCCCGCTTTGACTATGTGGGCCGCTCGGGCCGGGAGCTCTCCTTTAAGAAAGGAGCGTCCCTGCAGCTCTTCCAGCGCGCGTCACATGACTGGTGGGAGGGCCGACACAACGGCAGCCGTGGCCTGGTGCCTCATCAGTACATCGTGGTGAAGGACAGGCGAGTGCACAGCCCCAGATGGTTTGTACTCGTCCAAAATGAAAAACACAACACGGTGTGAAAACGCTGCAATGTGAATGATGTCTTCTCCAAATGTCCCTGTGGTTACAACTAAATGGTCAGAAATGGGTTGAAGTGTTGGATTTGCTGTGATGTTTCTGTGGAATATGAAATGTGATCAACTGCTTCTTTCATGCTACATAATTATGTCTTAAACTGTGGTTTGTTCAACAATGAACATTTAAAAGCAGGAAATGGTGATCCAGCTGTTTTACATATTGATGATCTGCAGTGATGGAACTGAACAGAGTTCGTCCTCCCTCTGGGAGCTCAGCAGTCACACTGAGGTTTGTCTCCTCAGGACCGACTCCATGTCCGACACGCTCAGTCAGAAGGCTGACAGTGATGGGGGGAGCAGCAGCACTGAAGACAAGAGGTCCAGGAGCGAGCTGAGCTCCCCCACCGACATCAGACCGCCGGACAACTACAACAGGTCTGTGGTGCAGCAAGAGTTCCCCCATCATGAGAGGAAGCTCGGTCTCGGTGCCAAATTCAGGCTGGGATCACAGCTGGCTCTCCTGGGAGCAGCATCTGCAGACTCCTCCTGCTGTCCATCATGCATGGACAGCAGCAGCAGCAGCCCACAGATGCACATTCCTCACAAACGTGGCTCCAATTTCACAACAGACTCAGGTTTAAGATTCGTCACCAAGACGTTTTGCTGCAACATAATTTACCAAACCGAAAACCTCCTGATCGTTCTGGATTTATCTCTGTGAAGCTAACAACGGACTGATTAGAGGTCGGATTAATCTCAAGTTTAGCTTCTTAAGGTGATTGTGCAGCAAAAAACTCAGACTAGAGGAAACCGAGTGATTAAAACCTGCTGGAAACCGAAAGCAGAGAAGAGCCATGACTGCAGAAACACTCAATTAGCACATCTTTCACAATTTAATGCGATTTAATATCAATTTATGAGATCCAATAATACATCATATAACTAATGATAGAAAAAGAACATGGAAGTTTATTTTTGTACATTAAAAATGAACTGAAAAGCACTTTTCTGTCTAAAAATAAACCTTACTAATGAACTGCTGTAAATTGAAGAAAACTGTACTAAAATGTGACAAAATGTAGTACAATTTGGCAAAAATATTAAAAAAAATTCTAAAATAAAGCTAAATGTATCAAAATGTTACAAATGTAGCAAAATATTTGTAACATTTAGCGAAAACCATTAAAGAAATCAAACTTTAAGAGAATCAATCAGTAGTTTGGGAGAAATGATGTTGAAATTTCTATTATTTATTGAATTGATGGCCATGACAACCACTATCCAAACTATCAGCAGTTTAGCATCCTCCAGTTACCAGGAAGGCACTTGTAAATATCAATTATTATTCATATAAAGGTTCGTCCGTGAAACCAGGGTTCGAATCCGGGCTGCTCCCTGTTCCCTTCTCTACCTCTGTGCCCGGTCCCGAGCCCGGTTGCTTTGAGAAGGTTGCGTCAGGAAGGGCATCCGGCGTAAAACATTGCCAAGTTTACCGTGTGACTTGTTCGCTGTGGCGACCCATGATAAGAAAAGCCAAAAGAGGAAAAAAAAATTCATATAAAGGTTTTGGTGAGGCGGCCATCCGTCATCTCTTGAGTTTTTGTGTTTGAGCAGCCAGATATAATATTGTGATTTAAGTAGGGCGGGGCTACATCGCCCAGATCTAGATTTAATTAAATATCCAGAAAATGTTTACATCAGAAAATGTCTTGAAAGATTTTGATTAAAGGTCAAATCATTTTCATCTCATGTTAGATAGGATCATTTCTCACCTGTGTATGACATAATTTTTGAAATAACCTTGATTTGATTTTCCGTCGACAGTCACAGGAGGAAGCGAACCGACGGTCTGTTCCGCCGCCCTCTCTGCCGCTCCAACGACAACGGCGGGGTGATGGAGCGGAGTTCTCCCCCGGTGACAGGTCACTTCAGCCCCAGAGAGCTGCTGCTGGGAAGGAGTCAGGGCATGACCCCGCCCCTCGACAGCCCAGAGCGCCGGCGCCGCTCTGCCGCCGTGACCATGACGGTGAGCCGACATGATTCGTTCAGGAAGCCGGAAGACACGCCCATTCGGCGCTCCTGCAGCGGGCAGCATGGCTTCAGCGACTCTCTTAGATCAAGAGCGATGGACCCCGATGCCCTGGCTCAGGTACACAGATGTACACGTGGACGGTGTTGATCGGGGTGTCAGACTCCGGGTCTCAGGGGCGGCGCCTTACCTGCTGCTGATTGGCAGGTTATTTGGAAAACATGAAGGACACCGACTCTCGAGGGCCGGAGTCTGACCTGTGGTGTTGATCATGTGGATCAGACTTTCTCACAAACATTTAATTTAGAGAATGAAAATATTTTAAACTAAACGTGCTGTAAAGGAGCAGCAAGGATTAACAGCAAGTAAATAGCTTTAGATAATAACGTGTAACCCGTGTAAACACTGCTCCACCGCAGAAAACCGTTCAAACACTAGCGTTCAGCAGACACTTCAGATGTTTTCCAAATCTATTAGCACACCTCAAATGGTAAAAGGCGTATATTTGCATAACGCTTTTTACCCTCTGTGAAGGTTCAAGTTGCTTTACAATCACACTTCCAATCACACACGTATGGCGGCTCCACCACCAAACACTGGCACCAAGGACAATTTGACTTATGGGGAGCCAAGGCAGGAGTCGAACCTGCGATCTATTCAATCAGAGGTTGACCGCCCTACCTCTGCATCAAAGACAGATTGTCTGTGTACATTAATGCCCACTAGATTTATTTTTTATAAATGATCACATTTTCATAATCAGAACATAGTGGATTCATAAAGAAACTTGGTCAAATGTTCATGTTTATCAGATTTTTACTATTGCAAATGGATGATGAATCGTAGTGAGCATGTGTCTAAATTGCATTAAAATCTGGGCCATTGGATAGTCTTCCCCCTCTGTCAGTGCCATGCCTCTGTCAGTCTACATCAGTAGTTACCAACAAGTGTGAATAAGGAGTAAATGAATTATGGACACATTGTAAGCGCTTTGAGTGTCTGGAAAAGCTAAGATAAATCTAATCCATTAACAGTTAACATATGGGTCAACAGTTAGCAAACGGGTCAACAGTTAGAAAACTGGTCAACTGATAGCAAACAGGTCAACAGTTAGCAATAGGGTCAAGGATTAGCAAACAAGTCAACAGTTAGCAAACAGGTCAACAGTTAGCAAACAGGTCAACAGTAAGCAAACAGGTAAACAGTCACCAATCGGGTCAATAGTTAGCAAACGGGTCAACAGTCACCAATCGGGTCAATATTTAGCACACGGGTCAACAGTTAGCAATCGGGTCAACAGTTAGCAAACGGGTCAACAGTTAGCAAACGGGTCAACAGTTAGAAAACTGATCAACAGTTAGCAAACGGGTCAACAGCCAGCAGTTGGGTCAACAATTAGCAAACGGGTCAACAGTTAGCAAACAAGTAAACAATTAGCAAACGGGTCAACAGTTAGCAAACGGGTCAACAGTTAACAGTCGGGTCAACAGTTAGCAGTTGGGTCAACAGTTAGCAAACGGGTCAACAGTTAGCAAACAAGTAAACAATTAGCAAACTGGTCAACAGTTAGCAAACGGGTCAACAGCCAACAGTCGGGTCAACAATTAGCAAACGGGTCAACAGTTAGCAAACGGGTCAACAGTTAGCAAACAAGTAAACAATTAGCAAACGGGTCAATAGTTAGCAAACGGGTCAACAGTCACCAATCGGGTCAATAGTTAGCACATGGGTCAACAGTTAGCAATCGGGTCAACAGTTAGCAAAAAGGTCAACAATGAGCCAATGGGTCAACAGTTAGCAAACGGGTCAACAGTTAGAAAACTGATCAATTGATAGCAAACAGGTCAACAGTTACCAATAGGGTCAAGGATTAGCAAACGGGTCAACAGTTAGCAAACAAGTAAACAATTAGCAAACGGGTCAACAGTTAGCAAACCGGTCAACAGTTAGCAAACAAGTAAACAGTTAGCAAACGGGTCAACAGTTAGCAAACGGGTCAACAGTTAGCAAACGGGTCAACAGTTAGCAAACGGGTCAACAGTTAGCAGTCGGGTCAACAGTTAGCAAACGGGTCAACAGTTAGAAAACTGATCAATTGATAGCAAACAGGTCAACATTTACCAATAGGGTCAAGGATTAGCAAACAAGTCAACAGTTAGCAAACAGGTCAACAGTCACCAATCGGGTCAATAGTTAGCAAACGGGTCAACAGTTAGCAATCGGGTCTACAGTTAGCAAAAAGGTCAACAATGAGCCAACGGGTCAACAGTTAGCAAACGGGTCAACAGTTAGAAAACTGATCAATTGATAGCAAACCGGTCAACAGTTACCAATAGGGTCAAGGATTAGCAAACAGGTCAACAGTTAGCAAACGGGTCACCACTTAGCAAACAGGTCAACAGTTAGCAAATGGGTCAAGGATTACCAAACAAGTCAACAGTTAGCAAACAAGTCAACAGTTATCAAACAGGTCAACAGTTAGCAAACAGGTCAACAGTTAGCAAACATGTCAACAGTTAGCAACTAGGTCAAAATATAGCAATGGGGTCAAGGATTAGCAAACAGGTCAACAGATAGCAAACAAGTCAACAGTTAGCAAACAAGTCAACAGTTTTACTCAAAAACTCTTGTATTTGCTGCTTATTTCTATAACCGCTCAAACTACAGAAACTAAGTCATCATAAACACATTCCCCCTTCCACTAATTATACAGACATATAGCAAACCAATTCATTCATGTTTGCCTAAAATGTTTACAGTTAAAACAGCCAGATTTGCTTCTTCTTTCTACCTGACTTTCCAGCCTTTAAGTCAAACTGTCCAAGATGAGTAACAACAAAAAGAAGGGAATATAAATCATCTGTTTTTTTGACTGTGCAGCTAAAATGTTAGCAGCTAACAGCTAGCCTTCCTGTGAGCTGGCTAAATAACATGTATTGTATAATATTTGGCTAAATAAATGCATGAACTTACCTTTCAGGTGTTTGAACTCACCTGTTACTGCCTTAAACACTATCATTTTTTCTTTTCCAAGAGAAAATCAGCAGCAGAGTCCACCATTTTCGTCTTCTTCTTCTTCTGTGGTGTTTAAAAGGGGTTGACACCAAAGTGTGTCTTTACCATCTGCTTTGGTGCTGTTTTAAATACTGGTTTAGTATTTTGTGTAATGTGCAGTTGAATGACTTTTTAGCCAAATGCTAATATAACAGACTATTTTCATTCCTATTTATAGTTTTATGTTGAAATGGGACTTTTCATCTCGAGGAGGGAGCGTATGGAACACTGTTTACTCCCACAGTTATGACTTTCTTTCTCGTAAATTTACGACTTAAAAGTCGTAATTTAATTTCTTTTTTGTAAACTGGCCCTAAAACTCTGTCGTATTAAACAAATAAACAGTCAGATGATTTTTAAATATTTCACTAATTAGACACTGTGGTAATAATTTAATGAGGAGCTTTTAATTTGTATTCTATCTACCTTATGGTTCAATTAAATGTTATTTATATAGCCCAAATTCACAACGACAGTTGTCTCAATGGGCTTCCTACCGGTAATTGTAAGGTAAACATACAATCAAAAAGGATCATAAATGCTTAGAATTCAATAGGATAATACTAAACTTTAACTAAACAGACTAACTAAACTGGGTATACCTGCCTGGTTAATTATAATGTTTTTAATTAACTTAAAAAGTCAATAACTTTTATGTACGAGTACTCAGAAATGTATATTAAAAAGGCTGGTTTGTTATTATAATCCCAGTAAATCTGTGTGGAAAAAATACTGAAAATGATGCCCCCCCTCACAGGACATCGAGGAGACGGTGACGGTGGCTCTTGGTGAGCTGAGGCAGCTGGAGCGGCAGGGGTGTCGACCCGCCCCCGATGTGGTTCTGGATACTCTGGAGCAGGTGAAGAACGGTCCAGTGACCACCTGCTCCTCCGAGTCTCCCAGTCCCCACAGTACTCCCAGCACCCCCGGCACGCCTGGAACCCCTGGCACCCCAGGAACTCCTGGTACCCCTGGGACTCCCGGCACCCCGAGCCCTCTCAGTCCTATGAGTCCTATTAGTCCACTTCCCGGACCCCCACCTGGACCTCCCAGACCGGCCAACCCGTCGCCTGACGCCTTGGGATCCTTCAAACCTGTGGCAGCTTCCCGCATTGGGACTCCGCTGCGCCCCCCTGCACTGAGGCCCAAACCTATTGTACCACCTAAGAGCAGCACCCCACCTCTGCCCCCGCCTGTAGACAAATCCTGCACCATGTGAGTCAAACCCGGCCAGCAAAAGGGCCAAATCAGGCCTACCCGGGCCAAAAATGGGCCAGAAGAGGAGATCAGGGTACTGGTTCTAATCAACATGAGGGTAGAAACGGTAGGAAAGACGAAAAGGCTTTTAATGTAGTAATAAAATTTAATCTATGACATGATATGATATGCCATGGTATATGTGTCGTTAGGTTGGTGTGTACTTGGTGTGTAGGAGTTTACTTTCTCCATGTATTAAAGCATTATCCAAGGATAGCTAAAAGAACCGCTGTTAAACAATAACAGGGGGCGGAGCTTCCTGTCCTCTAGGAGAGAGCCGCCAGCTCCAGTAAATGTAGATTCAGTGACATGAATGTTGGATATACTGTCATGAAGATAGACTTGCTCTAGCTAAAGGACCTATCACCGATTGGCTGCCGTCTCCACCGAGAGTGGGTCGCTAAACGCAACGGCTCCGGCGGTCCGACGACATTTTTGTGGCTTACGATGACTTTTCTGTTCTTTTTTCACTCGGTTCCGCTGCTAAGCTCACTCAGTCCTCAAATGCCTCTTGAGGTCGTCAGTGACAGAAAACTCATTTGACCAACGTCCAGGTTTTTAATGAATGTTTCCAGCTTTTAACGACTGTTCAGCCATCTTACTGAATGTTCGTGGGCAGACTGCTCACTGTTTAACAGCCTTCTTCTGTGTTTTTCGAGGGTGGGGGGAGGGGTGCCCAGAATAAAGCTTCAAACTGGAGGGGAAAGTTTTTTCTGGGACAGAGGGGATGTATGATTTAGTTGTCGTTTGTGCGAGTGGGTAACGAGTGTGTGCGGATCCTGCCTGCCTACCCTTTGTTCTGTTCCGTTGTAAGTGCAGAACCACTAAAATAGTGATAGACCATAGATAATTCATGCCTGCCTTGAGTGCCAGAACACGCGAGTGCAAGTTGGGACGATGGCACAAGTGCAAGAAGCATGACACTTTTATGTGTGCCAAAATAAAGGTTTACCTGCTTGTTACACTAGTCACTAGTTAACCTTAAATCACAATAAGCTAACAGGGTGGGGCTTTGTGTGTATACGCCCCAAAAAAAAAAAAAAAAGACTTGAACAGCACACTGAATGTGGCCTCCCACCGGGCTGTGAGTGTGATGAAGAAAACTGCATATGATGTGCTGAGCTGGGCCATGGGTGAGCATCTGTGTGTTCATGTCTTTATATAATTGTGAGGACCAAAACGCAGCGATTCGGTTTTTGGGGATGACTTTTTCTACCTTCCTTGAAGGTCCAAGGTGTTTTTCAGTCGCAGTCCCATTCACCCATGCACACACATTCACACACTTACGCCGGCGCCAACCTATAGCCACCAGGAGCAATGTGGGGTTCAGCATCTTGGCCGAGAACTCTTTGGAACATGGTGGGAACCGCATACGTAAACTTCCAATCTGAGGTTGACCGCTCCGCCTCTGATCCATGACTACCCCTACCTCTGTATAATACAGCTTGTGTATTAGAGGGCAGTCGTGCTTGTTTTTTTTTTTTGCTGTAGCTGGAGCTAACATAGCATGCTAATTTGGCTAACATTTCTTGTTAATGCTAATGTCTTTAGCTATGTTTTACCAGCAATTATTGGACACTGACACCAAGTTATCTCAAATGACAATATTTAAATTCAACAATGAAACGTGAAATATATGAAAGGAAAACATTCAAAATAAAAGTCAGTTAGAAGTTGTTTCTCCTATTCTGGAGCTAAGAAAGCGTACTAGCGCTAGTATAAGACACAATCAGCAGTTTGTTGATTAGGGTTACCACACCTTATATGGACACAATGATAACACTGCTATTAATGTGCCAAACTAAACCAAAAAATTGACAATTTCATTGTATTTCACTGAAACCTGTGACTTGTTACACCTAAAAAAGGATAAAGATGAGTGGAACTTAATGTGGTATTTGAAAACACAACTATATAAAGACATGAGTGTGTGCATTTTTATATCATAATGGGGACCAGGAACTGAGTAGTGGTGAGCTGAAGTCCTCAAGCTCATTAATCCTTTAAGGGTTTAGACTTAAATGAACTGTAAAAAGTGTGGGTTGTTTTTACTTTCAGCTATGATCATTTATATAAAAGTTAAGGTCTTAAGGATGCCTTCTAAAAAAGCGTGTCCCCATAGAGATATAGAAACCAGCGTGTGTGTGTGAACGAATGTGAAAGTGCCTTTTTTTTTTTAAATCGGTCTTTTTTGGGAGTCGTGAATCCACATCCGCATGTCCTGAACGAAGAGCAGCAGCACTCCGAATGAAATAATCATGAAGTGTTTAGTAGATTACTGAATTATGAATCTTAGCATTAACCCATTGTGACATTGCACTTTGATGTATAGGATTGTGTACTTGGCATGTAGCATCATCACATGTTGGTGCATCTTAAACGAAGGGAGGTTTGTGTTTGATGATAACGGAAAACCGTTCTTGTCTGTTAGTGTTGCTGTATTTGAACACCAGGCTTCAGGAAGCTGAGCTCATATAGCCAAATGGATTGTATCAATGTGTTGTATTTATAATATAAATAAACCCAATAAATTAGCATTCAAGTCATTGAAATTCAATCGCTTTGTTCTTCTGTGTCCCTGAAGGCATCAGTGTTGAAATGCTCTCACGGTCAAAGTTGAAAAATCTTTAGTTGGAAAAATTTAAACAAAAAGAACCTGAACTCCTCTGAACCAGCAGGTGACTGCATCACTATTAAAAGCAGAGGAACAAGTGAACGCATCATCCAGTATTTTCAAAGATTTACTTCATTGGGATGTCTGTAAACGCGTCTCATCCCTTAGTTTTCCTCTAAGCAAGAGCTCCAAGAGCTCACAGCCACCCATCTTTGAACGCATCATTGCTTAGGTAAGCGCCTCACTGCTGGAACTCCTTTTTAAAAGCTAGTCCAATAGTGCTGATGAGTTCATGAACACATTATTTTCAGCGCTGCAGTCAACAAACCCATCAGTTTGAACCAAGCATAAAGTTTACGACTCCTGAACAGCACTACAAAAACTGGTTTGGGTGTTGGCCCGTGAACGTATCACCAGTTAGTAAACGCAGATGAAATCACGGAAGTTTGGAGGTAAAAGACAGTGAATGCATCGAAAATTGCGAAGTCAACAAACGCATCATTTTGACAAATACTCAAAAATTCACTGTAATGGAGTGTCAGTAAACTCATCACTGTAGTTTTCCTCCTAGGAACGCTCTGCTACATCAGTTCACAAGCACCGGTCTTTGAACACACCATTGCTTACATGGAACAGCTCAATGTTGGAAGAAAAGTATAACAGTGTTGATGAGTTCATGAACGCACCGTATTTTGCACTGCAGTCTATGAACTCGTCAGCTAATGTGACCGAAGAATGTGCATAAAGTTAAACAGCACTAGAGTGGCTCATTCAAGAGTTGGTCCATGAATGCATCACCAGTCAATAAATGCAGCTGAAATGCAGAGTTTGAAGTTAAACAACAGGAAGCGAACGCACCACTCACACAAACGGGCAGCATCGTAATGAAAGTAAAAAAATTAAACAGCTTTAATAAACATTTGGTTTTTATTACAAATAAACAATTAAAACTGTTAAAAATTTAAACCATTTTCAGATCAAAGCTTTCAAGAAAAAAAAATTCTGTTTAGGAAAAAAGATAAAAGTAAAAGAAAGTCTGCATGTGACCAGCAGGTGGCGCCGCGCTCAACCCTTCGACCCCGGTTTGAGGCTGCTGAGGGGTTTGGAGTTCCTCAGAGATCCGCTGATCTCCTGCAGGAAAGCGGCGATCTGCACGTCCTTCTCCGACTTCCTGCCGTCGAAAATGACCACCAGCGTGAAGTGCGGCTCGGGCCGCGTCAGGTAGTACGTGCTCTGGACTTTGTCGTCATAAAAGTGCACCACCTTGTCCAAAGTGTTGAGCTCCGCGGCGTGATCGCCCATCATCATGATGACGTTCGGCCAGTGCGTGGACGGCTGCTCTGACGGCAGCGACACGATGGCGGGGAACTGGTCCACGCCCTTCGGCGCCTCTCGATACGAGTGCGGGTGGTGGTAGCCGTGACCCTGGAAGCTCTCTGAGCCGCGGTTGTCAAACACAAGCGAAACGTTGCTGGCGTCGTGTTTCCGGATAAAGGCGCAGATCTTCCCGTGGTAGTCCGGCGCCGTGCGGGCCGTCAGCGCCCTCATGTCGGCCGGCGTCGTCTGGCGGCTCAGAGCTTCGTGGAAGTAGAAGCTGAACTTGGCGAGCAGCGCCGCCTGGAAGCGCTGCAGCCACGTGTACAGGTGAGGCGGCTGCGCAGTCTTCTGCGACTGGCCGCCGAAAAGGAGCTTACGTGTCTCTTTCTGCCGCTGGAACAGCTGACCCCACGCCACCAGCTTGGACTGGGCGCCGTGGAGGCTGAGCAGGGCGGGCAGGAAGCGCCACTCCGACACCTGAGCCTGGCAGCGCAGCAGCTGCGTCACCACGTCCACCTCCGTCTGGAAGCTCTCCTCCACTCGGCCCAGGATGGGGTGATGAAACCTGCAGGACGAGAAGAGGCAGAAGACAAACGGTCCTTCAGGAGACGGTTGAGACCAGGAGGAATCTCTGAAAGCAGCTCCGCCTTTGCTTCACCCAGCCTTCTGTAGGAATCAGATTCTGGAGCAGTGGAGGGAGGTGCTGACTCGGCTCGTCTCAGAGGAGCAGCCTGAATGTGCAGCTTTCTGTTATTTCTGCTGCTTCAAAAGAAATTTACATTTCACATAAAATACAAAACATGTAAAGCTACAGGCGGCGTTGTATGGCTCCACCCATTTTGGCCCACCCTCAGAAACGGAGGTTTTTGTAAACCCCGCCCACATTCCTAATATGGACATGTCGTGCGCTACATCATTTCATTCAGCTTGAGGCAACAATTGAGATTTTGAACTTTCACAATATTCTGGTAAAAAAAGAGGATGCGAGCGACAGGAAAACGTCCCTTATGTGAGCTCGCCACACTTACGGCGTTCAGATCTACAAACACTACTAAATGGGATTTTTTTCTTTTTGTTTAAAATCAAGATGGCGACAAAGAAACTTTGGTTGCAGGCTTAAGCTGGTGGTGTGTGTGTGTCAAAATCACTTAAACAAAGGTTTTAATTTCTAAACCTCATTTGTAAATCCCCGACGCGCATGTTTTGGTTTCGTTAGTGGATTTTAGAACAGTTTTGAGCCCCGTAAGCCATTTTAGCCCCCGTTCATTAGTTTGGATGGTTATGGTTTTTATTTCTTTTTATTGGTCTGACCAATTCTTTTTTTTGTTGATTTTTTCTAATCTTAAGTGTTTAACGTCACACATTAGCACCGCAGCAAATTCCTGTTCTGTGAAACTGCTCTGTTCACTGAAAATGGCAATAAATACTCCTTGAATCCTTCAATGTCCTCCTGTTGTGATGTCATCAAAGTGCGTCATCGTTCACTGTGTCTAAAAGTCGTTTTCTCCAGCCACATGCAAATTTTTGGGTGTTTTTGAATATGTGGCGGCAGTGAAATCTTTGCTCAAGGCAGGAAGAAGAATTGTCAGAATTATTCGCAAAGTTAAAACACGTGAATGTTTGTCCACGTGTGTTTGAAGAAAAGGGGAGTAGAGAGAGGAGTAGAAATACTCGGATACCCACTTGGAGCTGTACTTGTGCAGGATGACCTCCAGCGTGGCGACCAGCTCCTCCGAGTTGACGCTTTTCTGGCTGCCCAGCGAGTGCAGCTTCTCGTACAGGTCGGCCATTTCCATGCGTGCTTGGGTGAAGTGGCAGAGCTGCTCGGACAGGTGAGACAGGAGGTCCTCCAGGTATGACGAAGACGAGGAGGAGGAGGAGGCCGGCTGGCCGTGGCGCCCCATGGTCACCACCTTCTTAAGCTCGTTGTAGAGGGAGGTGTAGACGGTGCGGATGGAGTCTTTGCGGCTGAAGAAGGACTGACCGCCTGCAGGGGAGAGCAAGACGTGACTCTGGTGCCGCAGCTCCCTCTAGTGCTGAAAAGCTGGAACTGCTGCTGCTGCTCATTTATTAATTCTGCAGACGCTCGAACAAGAAACATTTACTTTCAAGGGGGGTTAGTCTTTTAAAACATTTATGAGTAAGACCTTCAAAAAATAAAAAAAACTTCCACATTATCACTTTTTAATGGTTTTGACTGAAAACACTGGTGTTAAATTACGTTTTTTTACTTTAATTGGATTTTACAGAGGTTATTGCAATAACCTCTGTAAAAACACAAAAACATTTTTGTAATCATTTTTAGGTTTGTAAATGTAATATCTATGCTAAGTGACCTCCTTCATGTTTTTAAAGCGGAAGTTGATTCGTTTTTTTGATGGAAATTATGTAAAAATCCCGTTTTCTGTCACCTCTATTATTATTATTCTAACTTAGCATTAAATATTCACGTACATTTATAACGTGGAGTTGGTCGGTCGTGGAGGCAGCTCTTTAGTTTAGTAAAACAGAGCTGCTGCTGTAGTTTTAAGGTCAGAAACTGTCACCAACTCAATGCAGTTTTAGTAGATTTACATGCATGTTTTCATACTAAAATAGGGTGAACTAAAGGTCAGAATTACCGATCTTCTGTCCCAGGAAGGTCATGTGGTGGTAAACCTTCTCCGCGGCGGACAGGTGAGCCAGAGCCGCCAGCAGCGCGCTCCACATGGGCCCGGCGCTCCGGCTCAGGTCCTTCTCCTTCTCCACGTAGTCCTTGGCCCGGTCGAACGACAGCATTCCCAGCTGCGTGAAGAAGCTCTCCAGGATGGCCCGCTCTCGGGGGACAGGACGCAGCTCCTCCGCCTCCGTCATCATCATCATCATGAGGATGATGATGGCCAGACAGGACGGGTTCTGCGGGCCGCGGCAGCAACCGAACCACCGGGGCGGATAACATTCACTCCTAACCGAACCCCCGCTGGAGACTGACCGTAAAGAGTTCACAGGATGACCGACAGCCTTAAAATGTCTCCATTAAAAGAGAATACATGTCATAACGTGTGGGAACAAAGTCAGCCGCTTTCTCATGTGACGCCATGTTGTTTGAACGCTACGGAAAGCAGGGAGGGACAGTATTCCTTCCTCAATTCAATTGCATTTTTTATTTCTTATAGTTCCCATGTTTATTGGCAGTTGTATATATTTACTGAATCTAGACTATTGTATTATTTACTTGAAGCAGGTTATTATTTTATCCCATTTTAATGAAAACAGACTGTATGGAAAGATTCTTAAACATTGATGGACTCGCTGCTTCATGAAATCAATTCAACTATTTTTTCTTTAATAACATCTTAATTATTAAACAATTTAAAGAATGCAGTAGTGAATTGCTGCGACGGTGAAAGATGGGGGGACATTTTTTTGTGCGCAAAAATAAATAAATTGTGTGCGCTAAAAAATTGCTTTAGAAATACATGCCTGTGACGTCATCACTCTGCGCGGATTGTTTTGGTTCTCTTAAGTGAAAGAGAACTAAAATAGAAATAGGCCAAATTTGTTTTTCTTCGTCACGCAACACAAATCGCCGTATACGCTCACTCTTCCAGAAGGATGTTGTCTCCATTCCATACGTAGTTTCTTTTTGGAATAATTTAGTTTATCATTTAGAATGGAAAAAGATTTGGAATTTACCAGCAAAATACTTTTTAACCAATAAAGTGAAAGAAATCTCATTCAAACTAATTCATAAATTCTATCTAACCAAACTATATCTACAAAGGTTCAAGGAAGATATTGATGTTACCTGCTCTTTTTGTCAAGAACACCCTGAAGATGCTGTACATTTATTTTGGTCATGTCCCTTTTCAACTACTTTTTGGTCTAAAGTTTGTCATTTCATTTCCGCCCACATTGACTCTGACTTCCGCCTGTACTTAGAAAATATTATGTTTGGCATCACCCACTGTCCATCTCATTAAAAAGAACAGGGGCCTGTTTCACAAAGGAGGTTAAGTGTAAACTCTGAGTGCATTAACCCTGAAATCAGGGAAACCCTGGGTTTTCCGTTTCAGAATGGGAGGTTTGTTAAACCAGAGAAAGCAGAGTAAGTCAAACCCGTTTCTGAAAGAGAGGTAACTTTTACTCGGAGTCAGTATCCATGGTTACTTATGCTGTGAACCTAACCTGGTCGGGAGCAGGTTTTATTCTCCAAACTCGAAGTTTTTGCCGGTCCCCTCCCCTTTTTAAAGACGAAGCGGTATATTTCGCTTCAACATTCATTGCCCACATTTCCGTCACACAGAGACGGTCTAAGTGACAAGAATGGCTTGTCCTTTTTTGGAGGACCCGATAGACGAGGAGGCTGCATTAATTCGTAGAGAATTATATTTACGTCGTGCGAGGATTTTGACCTCGACTCGATGTTTTGTCATTTCCCAATACGTTTTTGTTTGAGCGTTACCGTTTTTCGTTGCAGTCAATCACATATATAAAATGAAAACAACATTAGGTCTTGCTATGTAGATGTTTCATATGTCAAATATATTTATACTTCATTTTTAGCTGCTGCCATGTTCTTTTAATTCCTGCAGGATTGCATCTACATGAAAATGAAATCAGGGACATTGAATTAGATTAATGTAACAATTACTTTTTGGAAACACAATTTGCTAGCACTGCTTACTTTCTTAATCCCATATAAACCTATACCACTTGATCAATACAGGGGTAGTGTTGCAGCGTGTGTGTGCTGAGCGGGGTGCGAGCCACGAGAGACAAGGGGAGGGGCGAGTGCAGGTGCAGATGGGGGGGGGGGGTGAGCACGGATGAGGAGGACGGAGAAGGTGTCATTCCCAGAATAACTGTTTTGGAGTCATTCTTAATCCGCTCTGGAGGTTGAGGGTTTCGAACGGGAAGTGAACCCCGAAGGAGAATTCCCTTCGGCCCTGAAGGAAATCTCCCCTGCGCTTCTGACCACGGTCGGAAAGACGAGAGAAAAGAAGGAAGTCTTTGCGCAGCGAAAGGTTCAACAGTAGACAAAAGTTCACCTTTAAAAACACAATTGCATGTATTAATATTAAAATGACCAACGTTTGCCAGAGGGGAAGGTTAACAAGAAAGTCCTCTAAACATTACCGACGTTAAATGCATTTCCCCCCAGATTGGTTCTGTACACTATGCAGCATTTCATGCATTTACACCAGGAATAACACTTCAAAAGTACACCTAAATATCACCATTTTTTATTTCACTCCTTACGCTATTTAAAAAGTTATTATAGTCAATATTTTATAACAATGATTTAAATGCAAACTTAGGCATTAACTTGAGCAGCTGTGTTTTCCACGCTAACTGTCTCTGTTTTGCAGATGCAGCGGTGTTGCTTTTCTTCTGGAATATGTGCTCATATTCACTGTAACTCTGCAGCAGCACGTCAAGTTCAGCTGGAGAAAAATACGCAGACCTCTTTTTTTCACGGTTGCCATGGTGACTCGTGATATCTGCGCTCCATTGATAATGGCTTCTTATAGACGCGGTGCGCACGCTCACCTCCGAATCAGTCCACTCAGAGTTGATTGATCTAACGCGGATCAGCTGATCTGAAACAGAAAACTCAGAGTTGTCAATCTCTCGATTGACCAACTCAGAGTTCAGGTTTGACCTCAGAGTTGGTTGAACCTCCTTTGTGAAACAGGCCCCAGTTGTACCTCATTAACCTTTTGTTGTTTTTATGCAAATGGCACATTCATAAATCAAAAGTAACGAATCATACCCCTCATTTCTCAATCTCTATCAATGAGTTCAAACAATACATTAAGACAATAAGAAACTCTGATAATAAGAACGCCATCAAAACATTAGATCTGTGTATTAGTTTCAATATATATGCATAAAATGTATAAACCCCCTGGCTTGTTCCTTCGTTGTTGTTGTTCACTGTTCAACATTGATTTGTATTGAATTTTTACATTCAATAAAGTTTGAAAAAAAAAAGTGAAAAGAAAAATATCTGAAAACACTTGGATCTGACTTCAGTGGGTTAACAAATTAAATAAACTGCGTGCTTTCTAATGTCTCCTTATAGTTTTGATGGTTTTATTTAAACGTTTCTATTCTTTTATTGTTTTTGTTGCTTGAACTTTGCTAAAACACCAGATTCTGCTCAAACTAGGAAGTATTTAGGGTTTTCTGTTTTATAAACCAACTCCACGAAAAAGGAAATCAAATCTTCTGCAAAGCTCAATTTAACAACTTTTAAGAAGAACGATTCATTTTTATAAGCACATTTATGACAAAAAGATCTGAAAAGATGGAGCGTTCAGGAGCGCTTTTGTAAGAATTGAAGGAGTTTCAGAAGCTGTCGATGAAGATTCTCCTCCATCGTCCTGAATGTTTTCTCTTCAGGAACGGCTTCCTCTGTCTGTTATGAAAGCAACCAAACATTTGGGGACAAACTGCAGCTCCGCCAAAACCATCAGCAGATTCAAAAAGTCCCAAAAGGCTGGAGGAGAGCGGATCAGATGTGTGGTTTTCATTTCGGGGAAAGAGCTGCACTGCAGCCCCCCCGCATGCCTGTCACTGCAGGGAGTGGATCTGAGCTCCTTCCAACACCTCCTCCTCCGTCCACGGCTCCTCAGACTCAGCTGACCTCCTCTCCGCTCGGTAGGTCTCTCCTCACTCACCTGCTGCAAACATTTCCACCTTAAAAAAAACACAACTTTCATCCAAGATGACAGAAAAATACATAATATTGAAAAGATGATAATCTTTATGACTGAAAGCATCAATAATAGTTTTTCAGATATAACAGCTGTGTGAATCCAAATGTTAAAAATTGATCAAAACAGCTTTTTATTTTACCATATTTATTTATTGGAGCTTTACTGAGTTAAAAAGGTCGTAAATCGAAAATATGCATAGAAGGAGATTTTTAAAGGATCCTGAAGATCTGGACACGCTTTTAGTTCAATCGTTTGATTCCATTTTTCTTGTTTCCTTATGAGGATAAACTGGTTTCATTTGTTTTATGTACATTTCTGTATTTTCTGTTTTTGTTTCCATACATTTATCGTTATGGACGCTCATTCTTTTATGTTCATGGACACTTTGGCTCTTCTAGACTTTGTGAAGCAACTTAAACAAAACAAAAAAAAAATCAACAAAAACTAGATCCAACAAACATTTTCAGTCGCAAATGAAGATTTTTTGATAAGGAGACAAACTGCAGGATATTTATACATTTAAACCTTTTTTCTACTGCTCAGCTGCGGGATGATGTGACGGGAAATAATTTTAGAAAAGGAGAAACAACGTTGGAGGTTTTAGTTGAAGGTCCGTTTGGGATCAAATTTTCTTTCGGAGACGCTTCATGAAGATTTTCTTCAGAATCCCAACTTTAACTTTAGGAGAAGCATTGGAGGCTGACATTTTACAGTAAATGTTCATGGCTTTGTAAAGGGAGTTACCAGGAGTTCAGAGCAATAAAAACATTGTCACTTTAGTTTATTAATTAAAATATATCTTACATTTCTCAAATTTGTGACTGTTTTTTGTCGCATCAGAGTCTCTGTGGGTCTAAATCCCCCACAAGAAAAAAAAAGCCTCAATCAAAGACTTACATGGTGTCTGAATTTGTCGTCTGGCGTTTTCCACTTGAAAGCAGCAGATTCTTTTGCTGAGAAACGTTCTAACAAACGACAGCGGAGGCGTTCCGAGAAGATCCGGATCCTTCCACTGGAAACCAAAATGAAAAATAAAGCAGATTTTAGACTTGATCCTTCAGGAGGAAGAGGATTCACAGAGAAGCTGTAGACCATCAGCTGGTTTCTGGATTAGAACCTCTTCATCGCTTCAGTGTCAGACGTGATGCTTTCAGAAGAACCAGGAGTCTGGAAGGAACATCTCGTCTCCCTGTTGAGTGGAGGGTCTCTGAAGCTGCATCGCATCTCAACAATCCAGAACTTATGGAGGGACAAAGAAGAACATCAGAAATCTTCTTTGGGTTTTTTTAATCTGAGAGGAAATCATCAGAACTTCAGTAGAAAACTGCAGAAACTCAAGAAAAACCATGGAAAGTCATCAGCCCTCTGCAGCAGGTGGTGCCTGATAAAGTCCTACCATCATGAAAGTTAGACCCATTCTTCATCCTTCCACCATCAATTTCTGTGCTTCGTTAAGCGTTTCATTGTGGCCTTCAAAGAAAAGTCAAAAGATCTGCAAACCGTGAAGCTTCTTCATGTGGAAACCGTGTCTAATGCCCAGGTCACGCCACAGACGCCATCCAACTCCACAGGAGCAAGTTCCCGTTTTCCATTGATTCGCCGCAGAGAACAAACAATCCCAGTCTCATGGAGTCACTGAGGTTGCCAGGTTAAGTTAAGATCCATCTTCTGGGAATGGAGGCATGCTAAATTGTGAGCATCCCAGTAATGTGGAGGCGGCGTAGTAGGCAGTCGGTGGCGTTTTGGTCAGAGGTCAGATGATTCCGAGGAGACGCTGTAACTAGGAGGTTCTGACATTTGAAGAACAGAGCTTGTGTTGATGCTGGGGGGGACAAAAATAGGGGGGGGACAAAGCTGGGCTTTGTGCTTCGCCGTATGACCAGAGCTGAGAGGGAGCCTGTTGTGCAGAGACTCAGACCACATGGCTTCACGTCAGAAAACTGGAGTTTTTCACGATTTATTTATTTATTTATTTATTTATTTTAACTTGTCCTGTCCAACAGCTGGGCAGACAGATGAGAGCTGAGGGCCTCTTGTGTTGGACAGATTTTACTTTAACAACAGGGGTTATTAATCTTCAGACAAACCAGAGGTATGTCTGAATAAACCCCTTTTGGAATCGAGGCCAAACTTTATTAATTTTAATCATATTTGAAAATCTTTGGTGTTGGACCGGACGGAAAAGGAAAGGAGGGAAGAAGAGAGAGGGAGGTTAGGGGGGGTAAAACCATGAAGTAGCATAAAGCAACACGTTTTCTGGATGGTTATACTCATAACAGTGAGGTTCAGATGTATTATAGGTCTATAAGGGCGGGGCCTGTCCACACATACACTCAAATGTTATAAACACACCTGTTGGCTCAAAAAATGTTCACATGTTAAAGTTTATACAACACAGATAGTGTTCATACTCATACTTATGCATTCAAACCAACTAGTGTGAAATATTTCGTTCAGTCACGCAAACTATTTGTTCAAAGGTGAGCTAACACCTGTGCTCAGGTGAGTGTTTATGTTCTTCTAAAATGGATGGTGGAATGTGAAAAGAAGGAGGGAGAGTGCCCAGCCATCCCCACACCAAGACCCCCACCGCAGCAGCAGCCAGGACCCCCCCAACACCCGCACGGCAGCAGGTAGAGATCAACCGCCCTCGGGTGATCACATCCGCCACCCAGGCCAGGGCCAGTAGGACCGCTGCGGGGCCCCCAGAGCCAGAGAGCAAGGGGGGCAACACAAGAGGTGTTGTAAACATGGCCCCACCGGGCTCACCCACAGTTGGAAATTTAGTGAGGCCCAGCGCTCAGGGGCAAGGACCAGAACCCACACCCCCAGGCTCAGATGTGATGTGATCCCCAGCTCTTGGTCTTACCAGAGAGATCAGGGATCCCTCTCCCTGCGTGGAGAGAGGGCGGCCGGGCCCAGAAAGCCAGCACCCAGGGAACACGGCCGCCGTTGCCAAGGGCCCAGTACCCCCTACCAGGGATGGAGTAGGGGACAGATGGTCCAAGGTCCCACCTTTCTTGCAAAATGCATGTGTGTGTGTGCATGTATGTGTGTTTGTATTGGAGTGTATATTTTGAGGGGTAAAGGGTGTGTGCACTAAGGGGGTTCAGTTAAAATTGGCGGGTAGGGCACTGAGAGGACATTTCCTGAGTTTTTTTAAGATTTCTGACCTTTGGTGCTTCCCCCACCTTAAAATTCAATATTTCATGATTCAGATAATTAAATCAGGTTAATTTAAACACCCAAAAAGAGTTTTTCATTTTGAATTTAACACGCCATGACTCAACTTCAAAACACTTTAGGATATCAGCATTTAAGCACGGCGGTGGTAGTGTGATGATGTGGGGATGCTTTGCTGGAAACAGGACTGTAAATGAGTACTGGACTGACCGAGTGTGACATTATCCATAGCAAACGGTTCCAGCTCCAACCAAATGAAGTCAATTCAGACATTTTTTCACAACACAGATGCTGCCACGTTGGAGCCTGACGTCATCAGTAACCAGCGATTGGTCCGAGTTTCTATGACAACCACAAAGCGGGCTACAGAAAATCTTTGACCACTGGATTTGGGGGCCAGCAGGCTCCACCTTGAGGTGTCTCATTGGTCAGTTTATAACTTGAAAAAATACCTAGAATCCATGAGGATTATCAAGAACATCAGACCAACAAGGGTTCTTCTGACTAATAGGATCACTGAGTAACAGCCGTTCATTTCTCTCTAGAAGTCTATGGGATTTTGGTTTCTTGGAGCCAGCGGATCCTTCCTGCCAAAGGGAGGGGTCCCTCATTCCAGTCGTCACATACAATGTATGGTCCAGACATGTATGGCTCAACATGGAGTTTCTAGAGAGTCATGACCAAAGTCTGAAAAGAGATTGTGTTGAAAAGATTGATTGAGGTGGAAACCCTGAAATGTTAACTGTAAAATAGCGATTTGGTTTTTCATGTCCTTGTCATCTTTTTCTGATGATGGGGGACATTTATATAGAAAATTAAGATAGAAATTCTATTTCTGAGTATTTCTTTACTCAAATCGTACTGAAAAATCGTATCTATTGAAAATACATCAGAAGATGGTCAGAGTGGGACTAAAAACGTTTTTTGTATCTTTGAGATTGTTGGGTAACTGTCTCTTTAAGAATCTGGGCTTGTTGGCGGAAGTAAGTCCGTCCCTGAAATCCCTCCGCGGGGTCCTCTGCCCAGCGGCTCAGCCAGACACTCCGCCTCATGTTCGTCCGCCGGAGTCCATCTGTAACCTTTAACTCGTTAAACAAACCAGCGATCAATCCGGCAGTCGGTAACCGCACAAAAACGCGCTAATCCCGCCATTCCGGTGGGGGGAACGTTAACCACTATGGCCGCCGAAATATCGGGTAAGTCTCTGTAACGAAGCGTTACTCTGCTGTAGAGAGTATTACTCTACACGAACATTTAATATCAAATTATTAATCTTTCTAAAATGTTTATGTTGTTTATATTCGTTTTATAAACAATCCCATCAGTTTAATTTGAAGTATTGATCGTATACTTAATATTATGCACGAATATACATTTTTAATTTAATAAATGTGCGTAAATCTGACAGTAAAACCTGAACGTAACTGTGGTTTTAATGTAAACATGCGTTTTTAAACATGCAGTACTGCTGATGATCCAGCAGGGGGCATTAGGGGACACAATCCTCCCCCAGGTGTTTTTACTGCACTTTTTGTTTGATATAAGACTAATAAAAAGTATTTTTCTTTTCCCTTATTTACAAAATGGACAAATTCGTATATTAATTCAAAATTGTGTCTGCCTAGTTTTAGACGATAAATAAGATGTCTTGAGATGTTAAAGTGTTACTCAGAATGTAAGTTTCTTTTTTTTTTCCAATGATACTCGAAGAGTAAAACAACAATAATTAAAATCTGAGAAAAAGATGGACTTTTCTTTTAAAAAAATAACAAAAAACGTGTGATAACTGATTTTTATTTACAGGTTTTTGACACAGGAGAATCTGCTCTGCTGGTGTTTTAGTTTGCTTTCCTACTGTTTTATTAATTTATTGTGTTTTATATTTTACCACTTAACTGTTTTATCCTTTTAACTGCAGTCTTGCTGTACGGCTCTTTATTTGACTTTGGGCACACTGAGATAAAGTGACTGTTTTTTGTCCGGTCAGACTCTAACCTGAAGCCACGATTGTTCTGCAGTTCGGCTCGGCTCCCATCATGGGCTCTAAGAGGGAGGTTCTGACCCAAGAGTACATCAAGATGATGACGGATATGATCGTGCTCTGCGTCACGCTGGCGCTCTCCCTCTTCTTCTGGGTCGTCTCCCTCACCATGAGCGCCGTCTCCGGTGAGCCGTGTGACGCCTCCTTTACCTCCTGCTGCCTCCTTTTCGTTGCACGGCAGGTGTAGCTCTCAAAAACATGAAATGAACAAACTGAAGGAAAATGAATTAGTTGAAACTCCTAAACATAAATGTTGAAATAAAAAAACACAAAATATTTAAAATTCTCTTTGATATTTGATACAGAGTTAAAAAATTAAACCAACTTTCTGATTTAAACGGCTTCTAATATTTTTTCCTCTTCATTAACCTTTTATGCCTCTGAACCAATCGGGTTAGAGCACACAATGAGAGCTTTCTGTTTCTGCTCAACTCTGATTGGCTAAAGTAAAAAAAAAAATAAGAAAAAGCTAAGAACACAAAAAACTAAAATCAAACAAAATAAAAAAAGTAGAATTTAAAAAAAAGGTATTTATTCTGATGATAAAAATGACAAATTAAGTAAAAAACTGGAAAAGAAAACTGTGGATTCAGATTTTTTTAACTGAAATGTACTAAATTTGCAGGTAATCTCCAGCCCGTGTCGCCATGGCGATGGCTGTTCTCCATCTTGGTTCCCCTGATGCTGACGGCCCGCGCGCTGAAGAGGCGCAGTCTGGACCGGTCCGGAGCTCTAGCAGGTGAAAACACGCGAAAAGAGTTTTGATGGTGTGATAAAATGCCCATCAGAAGGTTGTGGGTTCAATCCCAGCTGAAAGCGCCACTCACCCCCCGGTATCCTCATGGTCCTTTTAGTTTTTAGTACGAAATCACATAAAAATTTGCTAACCTCCCAACCGCTTTAAAGCAGCTTTAGCATGCTCTTATTGTGAAATCCCGCCAACAGAAAGTTTAAGATTTGGCGAAGGTGGGTTTCCTCTGGGAGCTCCAACGTCCTGCAGTCTCTTCTTCGGTTGGGATGTGATAACTGATGCTCTGAGGGCAAAAACAACCCAAACAGACCGGTCCTCCGCCTCTTCAGTCATTCTGAAAGCCTAAAAAACAGACGTCACAGGGTTGTCGGGCTGATTCCGGGTCATTGCAGCATGAGTCAGCAAACACCAGGGATGAGGAAATGAACTGGTCTCTTCTCAGCTCTGCTGGTTGGCTTCGTGTTGACCATGGCCAATTACAGCTTCTTCTCGGCCCTGCTGGCGTTCTTCATCACGTCCTCCAGGCTGACTCGCTGGGGGGCAGCGAAGAAGAAGAAGATAGACGCAGACTACAAGGAAGGTGAGGCGCTGCAGGGATGGGGAGTCGTGGCGTCCCGCGTCTGTGGGTTGACACGGACCCGTGTGTTTCAGGAGGTCAGAGGAACTGGGTGCAGGTCTTCTGTAACGGGGGCGTGCCCACAGAGCTGGCCCTGCTCTACATGATCGAGGTAAGCGCACCGACGCCCAGCCTCGCCACCGCCGGACCGACCCAATCAGAACTGGCGCTGCCTTTCAGGTGGGCCCGGGGGAGATCCCCATCGACTTCAGTAATCAGTACTCCGCCTCGTGGATGTGCCTCTCCCTGCTGGGGGCGCTCGCCTGCAGCGCCGGGGACACCTGGGCGTCGGAGGTGGGGCCGGTTCTGAGCGAAACGCCACCGAGACTCATCACGACCTGGAAGGAAGTCCCGGCAGGTGAGGAGCTGCGGCGTTCTGGTTCTGAGATTCTCTGCTTTGAAAAACCCCTTCGTGGTTCCTTTTTTCAGAAACTTTTAATTTAAAACCTTTAGTTTGGTTTGTTTCAGCTAACGTGCGTTATCGTGTGGGCACGTCACCTGAAACCTAAAATAACATTTTTATGTTTTTATTTTGAAAGTACAACAGAAGCCTTTATTTTGAAACCCGGTTACTCCGGTTATCTGATTCTGTGTCAATGAACTGGAAATGGAACGGACTTGATTTTTGAGTCCTGTGACCCGGACGCTGTCACAGTTGATCATCATCCTACGGCAGAATTCTGCAGGTTGTCATGGCAACTGTCTCAAAGTCCAGCTGCTGAAGGGATTTTGGTTCCATCTGTTCAGAGTTCTTTGTACACAACAGCTCCAGGAGGTTCGAGTAAATCTGTAAAGATGCTCAGAAATGGTTTTTGTTGAGGACTGAAGACCCGACCCAGATGCCTGAAGCTCTTTGGGTCTTTTTTGTGGGTGGGACCTAAGAAGCTGGCGGTTTTAGCCGCTTGTGGACGGCGTTTGTTTTCAGGTGTTTCGGGCTGAAACTGTTCAGAGGGAACAGAGGCGGAGCCTCTCAGGAACTGTTCTGTTCTCTCCAGGAACCAACGGCGGTGTCACTCCTGTCGGATTAGTTGCAAGTTTTCTGGGCGGCGCCGCAGTGGGCGTGGCTTACTTTGTGACTCAGCTCGTGACGGTGAGCGACCTGCACCTGGCGGACCCCCAGTGGCCGATCGTGGTGTACGGCGGCGTGGCCGGCCTGCTGGGCTCCATGCTGGACTCCCTCCTGGGGGCTCACATGCAGTACTCAGGTAGGACGACAGAGGTGGCGGCAGCGGCGGTGGAGGTCACCGTCACGTGTCGGTTTTCTCAGCTGATTTCTTGTCTCTCCCCCCCTTTAGGGTTCGACGCCAGCATCGGAAAAGTGGTGAGCTACGAATCCGCCACAACGCAGCGGATCTGCGGGAAGCCCATCCTGGACAACAATGCCGTCAACCTGTTCTCCAGCGTCCTCATCGCCCTCTTCCTGCCCGGGATGGCGTGGGGGGCGTGGCCTCGATAGATGAGCGCCTCACTGAAGACTGTAGGTTCTGATTAGAAGAAGAATCTGTTCAATCACGTTAGGAAAACCGGGTATAGTGACCGAGTTTAATGAGGACCGTCGTCGGGACAAGAAGCTCCTCCTCCTCCTCCTCTGTGCTGGTTACCATGGTGATCATGTTTTACCAGAAACTCTGTGGGAGGTGGAATAGTCTAATAAAGTTTACAGTTGATTCTTCGTGACTTTGATTTTTTTTTTCCTGAAAAGAAACCAGCGGCAAACAGACGGCGCAGAGAGCGGCGAGTTTCCAGAGGTATTCCTGTTTTTATTTCAGAGTGTCTGAGAGAAAAGGCACTGAACCAAACCGGAAAGGGGGCGGGGCTTCACATTCACACCACCAACTAGGAAGGCCGTCGGCATGCGGCGTCTCTGCAGAGCCGTCAGTTCCCAGCGGCCTCAGGAGCAGAGCGTCATCCGCTCTGCAGAGATTATAAACAACCCGGAAGCAAAACGGCGTTCCACGGAAAACTAAAGTCCAGCAGACTTCCTAGGAGAAACGCCTTTCAAGAAAAACAATAAAATCAAGCCTGTGACTTTTTTAAATAGTTAAAAAAAAGCAAAAATTGTGACATTTTCTGATGTTTCAGTGCCGTTTGGTAGAACTCCAGTTTCATGTTAAACATTTGTACACAAATTGATTGTTTCTGCAGCATTTTGTGGGATTTTTTTTGCTAAATTTTGTGGAAAATGAATAAAATTTGACCAAAAAACACAAAACAATTTTTAATTAAAGGGGAATTTTAACAAACTAAAAAATTAGAAAAAATATTTAGAATTTTTCTAGTCAATCACATTAAAAATCATAAAAAAACTAAAACTTGACTGAAATAAAATAAAAACTTGACTGAATTTACGTGGTGGGATCAATATTTAGATCTTATATGTAACTACAATGTTTAAACTAAAACATATTAATTCCATAGCTTTCATAGTAATTTATTACAATTTCATGCCTTTATCTAATTTTTTTTTAATCTCTTTACTTTCAAACTAAATATTTTTGCATGAAATTGAAGCCAAATATTTCGGATTTTTTCATTTGTGTTTATGACTTGTTAGTTAGTTACTTGGTCTTTTTTTTATAGATTTTAAATAATTAAAAATATTTTATTGATGCTCTAAGAAAATACTGATCTCCACAGAAGAGTCAGAATCTCCAACTCTTCCGGGTTTTTTTCTTGACGCCGTTTTTCTTCATTGAAAGGAGTCGAAAAAGAAGATGAAGGTTCTGGATCAGAGACCACGGCCGGCCAGAGGGGGCGCTGTCTGTCAGTCTGTACAAACACACTCACGCACGGGGAGGGGGGAGGAGGGGAGGTGGTGCTTCAGAACGACAGGAGGAGGGGGGCAGAACCGGGAGGAGGGCGGAGCATCAGGTGGGAGTGTGCGGCGCCGTCCGCTCACAGCTGGTCCCTGAAATAGCCGAGCTTGGCGAAGGACATCTCCCTGCGCAGCTGCATCACCTCCCAGAACATCTGCTCCACTGCAGACACAGAACCCGCAGAACCTCCGTCACAAACGCTCAGAACCTCTCCAGCCCACATTCACATTCTGGACTTGGCCTCACCGTCCTGCTGCTTGACCAGCCCTTGTTGGATGTAGCGAATGTAGGTGAAGAAGTTGCAGACGGCTGTGATCTGAGGAGAAACAAAATTCTCAGGTGAGTTACTGCAGCACAGGTGAACCTGACCTGCTGATCCTAAACGCTTTGATGTGTGCAGCTCTCCTACGCCCCCTGGTGGAGGATTCTGAGTCCTGCAACGCTCACATCCACAGCTGTTCGTTCCTCGTTTCTGATGAAACTGACAGCCCAAAAGCCCGGTTCTGTTCTGTCCCGTCATTGTGAGGATGTGGGGTTTCTTCTGCATCACCACGTTCAGAACATTCTACTTTTAGAACAACGACTCAGAGATGAGACGAAAGGAAAGCAGCAGAGACTCAGACATCGGAGCCTACAGACTCCATAAGAACAGCTGACATGTTACGTTAAAAAAATAAGAAACAGCACCTTAGAGGAGGAATGAAGGACAAACAACATGCGTCTCAGAGGAGGAACGACGGCGCCCAAAAGGGACGCAATGAGGAGGAATAAAGCCGCCTCACAAAGCAGCTGTGAGGTTTGTGTTTGTACTCACTTTGTATCTACAGAAGGGGGAGACGTAGTAATAGCTGGACGAGTCTCCAAACTTGATTCTGTGCTTGCAGGTTTTGGTCTGACCACTCAGGGCACATTTTCTGTCAGAGATCAGAGAAGGAAAACCATTTAGTTTCAGGAGAACGTGACCTGAACCCGCTCATCAACCAACATCAGGAAAAGTACGAGTCGAGGAGAAGAGGAATCTCTGTCAGGTTGGCCTGCGAGGAACCTGGATGGTGGGGGTGGGGGGCTGAAGGGAGGAGCGTCACAGGCGGGGGAGCAGGAGTACACGATGCTAACGGGAGAAAGACAGACTTACGTGACCAGCTCAGCCCTTCGTACGCTAGAAGGCATTTAAGGGGAGATGGAGATGTGATGAAGGCGTGAAAGCTTAAAGAGAACGAGTGTGGGTGTCGGGATCCTCACTTTGGTCCGCCGCACTCCACCGCCGACGCTTTGACCACAGGCAGCGGCTGGAAACCCACAGGCTCCACGCTGAGCGTGTTCTGCTCCACCGCCTCCAAGATGGCCGAACCCAGCTGAGGAGGGAGAGCGACAACACAACACGGACGGGATTGTTTTGTGGAGCAGCAAACAGATCCAGGACGGTTATCCGGCCCGGTTTCTCCAGAACCCGCTGGGGTCTGCATGCACACCTCGCTCTTGCTGAAGGTGAGGCAGGGGTAGATGTCCTCCCTGTAGACCCGCTCCAGGAAGCAGCAGCTCCGGCTCAGGGTCGGCTCCTCCTTCCACGCCTTGAACTCGCTGAACAGCTGACTGTCCACCTGCCCACAACAACAGTATCAGCGTCTCCTCATCTGCCGTGGGAGGTGTCGACACACGGGAGGGGCCCTCACCTCCCTGCACTCCCGCACGATGGGCTCAGTGGCCGACGGGTCGGGCTGCGTCCCCAGGATGGCAGAGGAGGTGCTCTTGTTTCTGCTGTGGCCTTTCCTGAAGGGAGTCTTTACTCCTCCACTTCCTGCTGAGGGGAGCTCACCGACTGGGGAGCTGGGGGAGGAGAGAACCAGCGTCTTCAGCGCCTGGACCTCCGCCTGCAGCACGTCGATCTGGACAAGCAACAACAACTTTAGGAACCGCCCACGGAGAAAAATGGAGAGAGTTGATTGACATTGTGTTACTGAAACATTGACATTTTAACTTCCGTGTGGGACGGACGAACGCCGCACCCGTTCAGGCCCACGCTCCATCCATCCCTCATTCCTGAATAAGACCCCAAGATACCCCAACTCCTCTCCCTGGGGCAGATTCCCACCTCCACCTCCAGAGGGCAGACCAGCTTTTTCTGCTCGAGAACCGTGGCCTCCAATTGGAAGGTTCTAGTTCTCGATCCAGCCACTTCACACTTGATGATAGCCCCGCCCCCCCGCCGCCGACACCAAAGGTTCTGACCAGCATCCTCTGCAAAAACCAGACTCCCTCTGCCTCCTGGCCCCGCCCAAAATTCTGTCCATGAAGAGTCTGAACAGAACCGGGGACGGAGGAAATACCGGCTGTAGTCCAACACGCACAGGTTTGTTGACCTTTGACCTCAAAAAAGAGGCAGTCAATTTAAATTTAGAAGAAAAAAATTAAACTCCCCTTAGGGATGTGGGCGTGGCTAACAAAAACCCCTCCTTTGTCAGAGAAATCTAAACATGTACGTTTGTTGATTCTAATAAAACTAACATAAACCTGTTCGGCATCAGCGGGCGACCAAAAAATAAAACGGTTACTATGGAAACAAACCAACAGAAAAGCTGCTATTTTAAAAAAAAATGTGTTACCCGTCAAAGCAGCTTTGACCAGTGTGGGAGGGGCAGATAGAGGGGCGTGTAGCAGCCACTCACCTAGTGAGGGCGGGGCGGTGAGGGGGGCGGGGCAGGACAAGCTTCATCTGATACTTTGGCACAGGACACTTTTCTTTATTACCAACATTCAGATTCTTTAATTAAGAATTTCTAGTTCAAACAACATTTTCCAGATTTCACCAGCACATCTTCCTCCCGGAGCCTCTCTGTTCAGACTGACCTGGGATCTGAGATTCCTCACCTTTCCCAGAGCTTCCTTCAGCTGCTTCTCCGCGTTTGCCTGCTTGACGTTCGCTTCTCTCACCATCTTATGGGCTTCCTGGAAACACATGGAACAGGAGGGTTCTGCTCAAGGCCCGTTTGGATCCCCCTGACGCCCCAAAGTCAGGAAAAAGGAAATCCAACGGATCAGCCGCAGATACACACCACACACAAAACACCAACAAGCAAGACCCCAACACCTTGGCAAACAGGAGAGAAGGAAGGATGGAGGTGAAGGAGACGATCAATTCAGGAAAATCCCAGAAAAAAAAGAATCAGAGTTTGTAGTTTTTCAAACTTAAAAGTTTTCAAATAGTTCATTTAGCTTTAGGAAACTTTGGAACATCTTTGGTCTGTTTTACTTAAAATAGGAGGAAAGCAACACACTAATTTTCTGTTGCATTTAGAGGGTTTCGTCTAAAAGTTGCTGCAAACAATAAGTTCAATTAAAGTGTAAAAAACCCAGGAGAGAAGATCAAACCAGGATCTGGACTGACTGAGGACCTTTGAGCAAAACGGATTCACTTTGGATTGTCTTTGCTGCTAACCGTTTGTATTTTTAGTCATCATTTACCCAAATTTAACATCAGAAGACCACAGAATCGGAAGAATTCTTCAACCTAAAGAACTGAATGGATGCAGACGTTTTAAGATCAATTAAAATGTAAAAATGATCAAATAATCGCTGATCGTTGACGTTAAAAAATCTATTTTGTGGAAAGAATGGACCTCCAACTCGACTCCAGTTCATTTGAACCGTTTCTATAAAAGCTTCCAGACGGGCGGCATTTTTTTGGGTTTGTCTCGGCGAGAGGAAAGGCAGCAGGAAGTGGAGGGAAGAGGAAGGTGCAGCAGAAGCGGACCGACCTGGAAGAGACTGGCGGTGAGCTCCTCCAGCTCCAGGCCGAGCTGGTCTCTGACTTTAGACAACCTTTCACACTCCTCATCCTTCAACAGCAGCTCCTTCCACGCACGCACGCACACAGAAAATAACACAAAACAACGCAAAAATGAACACGTGAGGTGGAGAAAGGAACACAACATGGCAAAACAAGAAAAGCAACACAAGTTAAAAGCTACAAATTAAATGTTGTCCTAAAACACAAACAGAAAAATGGAAATAAATCAAATGCTTTGATGTTGA